>CM054061.1:35531336-35839442 GCA_028641055.1 Alopecurus myosuroides
TGTGGAGTTCGACGACACTGCAGACGAGTAGTTGGCTGGACCCCGGGCAGGATCCAGGACCTACGTGGATGGGCTTCGTTTTTCGTTATTTTTCTCCGGCTTCTTAAGCCTTGGATTTGTCTGTACTCAGACCCATTTGATGGCTTCCGCTGATGTAATGGATGATATGTTGGGACATGTGTCCTCTGGATGAGTGTTTTGCTATCTCTGCCTTAGTGAAGGCTATTTGCAAACTTATTTCATTCTTTTGTGTCTTAGAGACAGTTTGTGCTATCATTTCGTTCAAAGCTGTTGACGTACAGTGCGTGTTTGAATATGAAGTACGTCGACAGTAGTGCCTTAGGTTCCTAGCGGATAGTTTACTTCGACGGTGGGAGCAGGGCTTGTGTTGTCGCGCATAAGCGCAGGCCTACCAGGAAGCTGGGACGTGGGAGCAGGTATGCCCCATAATCCAAGCACCTGACTTCCAGTTCGTGCGATGAGTATCCTCTAGAAACCGGGGTGCGACAAATGGTATCAGAGCCTGTCTGCCTGTAGGATCCCTTTTTACTGGTCGCAGTTGAGTCTAGAAACTATTTTGTAGCTATATAGGAAAAATGAAGCGTGAGAGTAGGAATTCTGCCATTTTTCTTCTTTCCCCACCCACCCACCCTTTTCTGGTAAGGAAGTGCAACGTTATTTTCTGTTCTCACCTAAACTTTCAAGTTAGGATTTCACGTGTTTTGGGTTCTCCTTAGTACCTCAGGACTGTTGGTCTCGTTTTCCCGGTGTTGCTTCAATATCATGCTTTCTCTCAAGAACCTATCGTCCATTGAATCTTGTTGTGGTTTTCCACTTCAAACTCTTCTACCGGCGTCTACTCACAAGGTGTACTCCCATGCTCATCACTGAGTACCGTTGTATCCATTACTAGCTGTGTCTAGTTTATCCTTTCGTTTTCGAACCATGTATTGGTCTGTTGGATATTCTGATGTATTTGAACTCATGATGTACCTG
Organism: Alopecurus myosuroides; assembly: GCA_028641055.1. Lineage (NCBI taxonomy): Eukaryota > Viridiplantae > Streptophyta > Magnoliopsida > Poales > Poaceae > Alopecurus > Alopecurus myosuroides. The sequence goes on from CM054061.1 coordinate 35,532,333, forward strand.
TTGGTTATCTATTCATGCGTCGGAATAATCTCTCTTTCGGTTGCTGAGTTTATTCCTTCCTATTGTTGTGCTAAAATGCATTTCTGTTCAGGATGCCTCCAACAAGGAACACGCCTGAGCCACCGCCGATCGCTGAGCTCTTGACTCAGATGACTCAGGTCATGGCTCAGATGGTCCAGGTTCAGAACCACCAGAACAACCACCACCAGACTGCTCCAAGGGTCACCATCAAGGACTTCCTCAGTGTGGGTCCCAAGGCTTTCGTGGCAACACGCGAGCCGCTGGATGCTGATGACTGGATCCGTGACGTAGCAAGAGCCCTGGAGATTGCTCATGTTGCGGAAGGGGACAAGGTCAACTATGCTGCTTACCTACTGAAGGGTCAGGCAGCCTCGTGGTGGGAGAACTACCAGGCTATGAGAGCTGGCTATCCTATCACTTGGGGTTGCTTCAAGGATGCCTTCCTGAAGTACCACATCCCCGATGGTCTCATGGAGAGGATGCGTGAAGAGTTTTGCTCGCTGAAGCAGGGCAAGCTCGACGTCATCGGCTACCAGAACGAGTTCAATCGCCTCGCTCGGTATGCTGGAGACGAGGTGTCTACTGAGACCAAGAAGATGGCAAGGTTCCGCCGAGGTTTTAACCCGGAACTGAAGTACGCTCTCACAAACATCAAGTGCAAGGACTTCGTCGAGCTCGTGAACACCGCGCTCAATGAGGAGAATGGGCGCAAGGCGTTCGAAGAGTCGCGCAAGCACTCGCGTGAGGGTGGTTCCTCCTCCAACATGACCACCCCTCCGCAGAAGCGCCGCATCTGGGTGCCAAACAGTGCTGTCACTAGGGCTCCAAATGCCCAAGCTTCTCCAGGCTTTGGTCCCCGCCCACCCAACCCAGCTCAGATGCATGGGCAGAGGTTTCCAGTGGCGCAGCCAAGGCCAGATCCTCCGCGTGTCGTCACTTGCTTCAAGTGCAAGGAGACTGGGCACTACGCAGACAAGTGCACTCAGAGGATGCTGCCTTCTCCACCACCTCGCCCCAACACCAACCAGGCGATGGTCCGCGCTCCTCCGCATAAGGCCTTCAACGCCAACAACAGGCCTGTTGGGAGGACCGCAAGGGTGAACCACGTCAAGGTTGACACAGCTGAGGAATCTGCCGACGTTGTTCTCGGTACATTACCCGTAAACTCTAACCCAGCTAAAGTGTTGTTTGATACCGGAGCATCGCATTCGTTCGTGTCAAAGATCTTTGCTACAGCAGTTAAACTGCCTTTTGTTGGTTTGGGTTCCCCGCTAGTAGTAAACTCTCCTGGAGCAACTATGCAAACTTCCAAGATCAGTCATGAGAATCAGATCTTAATTGGAGGTCACATATTCCTTGCTTCCCTCATTCTGCTTGGCAATTCAGACATTGATGTCATCCTTGGCATGGATTGGTTGAAGGCCAATAAAGCTACGATTGACTGTGCTAAGAAGTCAATAACTCTGTTCCACCCTTCCGGCCAGATAGTCTATTCTCCGAAGGAATCAAGTTCTGTTCAGCTGTACACCCTGGATGCTAAACCTCTACCTCTGCTTGAGAATGTTCCGGTGGTTTGTGAATTCCCTGACGTCTTTCCAGAAGAGTTGCCAGGGATGCCTCCGGACAGAGCAGTTGAGTTCGTGATCGAGCTTGAGCCAGGTACTGCTCCAATCTCTAAGCATCCATATAAGATAGCTCCTCCTGAACTGAAATTGTTGAAGGAGCAAATCGATATGTATATGGACAAAGGTTTCATTCAGCCTAGTTCCTCCGCTTGGGGTTGCCCAACTCTGTTTGTTGCCAAGAAGGATCAAACTAAGAGACTCGTGGTTGACTATCGTCCTCTCAACGAGAAAACCATCAAGAACAAGTATCCACTTCCTCGTATCGATGATCTTTTTGATCAACTTGCTGGAGCCTCAATATTCTCAAAGTTGGACTTGAGGATGGGGTACCATCAAATAAAGATCAGAAAGGAAGATATTCCTAAGACAGCTTTCACCACTCGGTACGGTCTATATGAATACACCGTCATGTCCTTTGGTCTCACCAATGCACCGGCGACCTTCTCTCGACTGATGAATTCTGTCTTCCATGAATACCTCGACAAGTTCGTTGTGGTATATCTTGATGACATCCTAGTCTACTCAAAGTCCGAGGAAGAGCATGGAGAACATCTTCGTCTCACTCTCATGAAACTCCGCGAGCATCGTCTATATGCCAAGTTTTCCAAATGTGAGTTCTGGATTCCAGAAGTTGCATATCTTGGTCATATCATCTCTGCCAAAGGCATTGCCATTGATCCTGAAAAGGTTAAGGCAATTGTTGATTGGAAACCCCCTAAGACGGTGAAGCAAGTCAGAAGTTTTCTTGGCTTGGCTAGCTATTGCCGTCGTTTCGTCCAAAACTTTTCCAAGATTGCCAAACCTCTCACTGATCTCACAAAGAAGGACAAAAAGTTCGTTTGGACTCCACAATGTGATGAGAGTTTCAACCTCCTGAAGACTAAACTCACTTCCACACCTGTTCTAGTTGGCCCCGACACCACCAAACCTTTCCAGATATTCTGCGATGCATCTCTTCAAGGTCTAGGAGCAGTTCTTATGCAAGAACGTCAAGTTGTGGCTTATGCTTCACGTCAGTTGAACCCACATGAGCAAAACTATCCCACACATGATCTTGAACTTGCAGCAGTTGTGTTCGCCCTCAAGAAATGGAGACAATACTTGTTGGGTAACAAAACTGAGATCTTTTCCGATCATAAGAGTCTGAAATACATCTTCACTCAGCCAGATCTGAACCTCAGGCAAAGGAGATGGATTGAGAAGATTAAAGACTTTGATCTCACCATTTCTTACACTCCAGGCAAGGCTAATGTTATGGCCGATGCTCTCAGTCGCAAATCCTATTGCAATAATCTCATGATCATGGAAAGCCAACCTCCACTTCATGAAGAATTCCAGAAGCTGAACCTTGGTCTTGTTCCTCAAGGCTATCTTGCTAGCTTGACAGCCAGTCCAACTCTCGAGGACAAGATTCGTTCTGAACAACTTCGTGATAATGAAATCAAGAAGATGGTAGAGCAAATCAAAGAGGGCAGTGATAAGTTCAAGTCCTTCTCTATTGATGACAAAGGAACTGTGTTCTTTGAAGGACGCATTGCAGTTCCTCAGGTTCAAAGTCTCAAGGATATCATTCTCAAGGAGGCTCATGAAACTCCCCTATCCATTCACCCTGGAAGTACAAAGATGTACCAGGATCTCAAGACTCTGTATTGGTGGTCTGGCATGAAACGTGAAATTGCTCAATACGTTTCTGAATGCGACGTTTGTCAACGTGTTAAGGCAGTCCATCAGAAGACAGCAGGTCTACTCCAACCTCTGAAAATTCCTGAGTGGAAGTGGGACATGATTGAAATGGACTTCGTTACTGGGTTTCCAAAGTCCAAGAAGGGCAACGATGCAATCTTCGTTGTTATTGATCGTCTCACTAAGGTTGCTCACTTCTATGCTGTAAAGGAAACTATCTCAGCTAGCCAGTTAGCAGAGCTCTACACAGCAAAGGTTGTTCCTCTTCATGGTGTTCCATTGGAAATAAGCTCAGACCGTGGAAGTATCTTCACTTCTCATTTCTGGAAAAGCTTTCAAGAAGCATTGGGCACTAAACTTCTGTTCAGCACAGCTTACCACCCTCAGTCTCAGGGGCAAGTCGAAAGAGTCAATCAGATTCTCGAGGATATGCTCAGAGCATGTGGTCTCTCCTTTGGCATGAAATGGGAGGATTGCCTTCCATATGCTGAATTCTCCTACAACAACAGCTACCAGGCAAGCCTAGGCATGGCACCGTTTGAGGCACTGTATGGTCGCAGATGCAGGAGTCCAATAAATTGGTCTGGAGCTGGTGAACGTTCACTCTTGGGCCCTGACATTGTTAAGGAAGCCGAGGAGAAAGTTCGTATTATTCGTGACAATCTCAGGATTGCTCAATCTCGTCAGAAGAGCTATTATGATAGCAAGCACAGGGATATGGTCTATGCACCTGGTGATAAGGCATATCTCCGTGTAACTCCCCTCAGAGGAACTCATCGTTTCGGTGTGAAAGGAAAGCTTGCACCAAGATACATTGGCCCTTTCAACATCCTCTCAAGACGTGCAGAGAATGCTTATCGTCTTGAACTTCCAGAAAAACTATCCAAGGTGCACGATGTGTTCCACGTGTCACAACTCAAGAAGTGCTTCAAGGATCCAGATCGTGCAGTTGATCATGATTCTATCGAACTGCAAGATGATCTATCTTATGAGGAGCACCCTATTCGAATTCTCGATGAGACCGAGCGTAAGACTCGCAACAAGAGCACCAAGTTCTTGAAAGTCCAATGGTCGCATCATTCTGATAAAGAGGCAACGTGGGAGACCGAAGAGGATCTTCGCAAGAAGTATCCGGACCTGTTCATTTCTCAGTAGGGAATCTCGGGGCGCGATTCCTTCAAGGGGGGGCGTTTTGTAACATCCAAGTATGAAAACCCTTAGTTGTTTTACTTGTTGTTTTTATTTAAGCAATGCATCATATCGTCATCCTCATATTTATTTCTGTTTGCATTGTTTTCATATGAAATTTAAACTTGTTATCAACTTCTGTTTTCACACTTGTCTGTTACAACCTTTCAAATAAAGAAGTGCAAACTAAAAACCTCTTTTGGTTCCAAGCAATCCATTATAATTCACCTTTTAAGCTGTTGCAAAAATCAATTGCTCAATTTAATCAATTATTTCCAAGTCTTTCCCAAACTCAAAACAATTCTCAAATCATCAAATTTTTGAATCCATGAAGTGATCACAATTTGGTATTCTTCAAAACATTCTGAACCATAGGGGAAACCCTATTGAAAATAACTTATTTTCTAAATATTAAGTGCTATGGCAAAATTCAACTATTTTGGTTCAATTTCAAAACAGCCATCAAACATTTGTAATTTTGAAAACCAAAAGTGCCAAGTGGTTTATTTTCACCTAAGAAGCTTATCTAATTTTTTCCAAATTTTTATCTACACCAAAACCTATCTATTTCTTCCAAAAGCATTGGCTACAAAAAAAAAAACAGCACATCTCATATTACAAAAAAAAAAAAAAAAAAAAAACGTTTCAAATCAGGTGGGGGGAGAAGGCCCAGCCCACCTGGTTGGCCCGATACCCCATCTTCTACCTCCGTACGAGGGTGACGCCATGGACAGCGACCTGCCCCTCCTCCTCAGCCACTCGTTGGTCCTCCCCCCTCCTCTATATCTCCCCTCTCTCCCTCCCGAGCCAACCCTAACCCTAGTCGCGCCTCTCCCCCTCCTATTCTCTCCAGCCGCCGCCGCCTCGAGGGAGGAGTCCCTCCTCTGCTGGTGCCACGGCCGCCGGCCGCCGGCGCACCTCGCCGCCGCGTCCGCCCGTCTCCGGCCGTCCCGAGTACCTCCACGCGAGGCCGGTAACCTCTTGTTTCCATTCCCACTCCTCCCCTCTCCATTCCCCTTTGATTCGATCATCAATTGCTTCCGTGAAGATGCCTCGAGTGCCTCTGTTCGTCCTTGGCTGCAACGATCTGAATATGTGCTCGGTTCGCTTGCAGGTTCAGTTACATCTCGTTGGCAGAGAGTAAAACCACCCAGCGCCCGAGTCCTTCAACAAACGCAGCGTAGCCCTTCTGGTTTGGAGCGCTCCCCTCTAGCCCGAGGTCTCGAGGTCGAATCCCCAAACTCCCCACCCCTTTTCTGTTTTAATTTCGGTACAAACCGCACCAATTCCTTAACCCGTTCAGAGGTGCAATCCCACCACACACAGCACATCTATCCTAGTGGTTGGGTTCCTTTGCACCAACCAGGAGATGGAGGGATCAAGTCCCCTCTCTCCCAAAATAAAACAAGTTTTATTTTTGCAATGTTTTGGTACTGAACTATTCAGCAAATCACACCTAGGCCCCTGGCCCTTTTTTCTAGCCCCTGGAAAATTTATTTCTAAGTCCCTAGATCCATAAAAATGGCAGATTTGCCCTATATTTTGTAAATTGCATAACTAAATCATCCTAAATCCAAATCCAACATTTTTGATATGTTTTCAATACCAAATTAAATGTTCTATCCAAATATAAAATTTGTTTACTGTTTTGAATATTTTAAATTGGTGCAAAATTTGAATTCTTGTCAAATTCCCTTAAATTTGCAAAATTCATAACTTGTTCATAAAAATTCCAAATTTCACAAACCAAATATGTTTTTCAATCAACTTTTCATGTACTTTCCAAATATAAATTTTGTTTTCTGGTTTGAATAATTTAAATCGCCTAAACAATTTAAATCTTGTTTAATTCAATTAAAAATTGTTTAATATTGTTTAATTCATAAATAATTAATCCAAAGTCCAATTTCAAAATGTGAAACATGTAATCCAACTAAAATTTGATAACCTTTTCAAATATCAACTTTGTTATTTGTTTTGCACCCTTTAACTTGATGAAAACAACAACTACTTGTTTAATGCCATTAAGTAACAAAATTTCCAAACTTGATTAATGTTTTCTAAAAATGGTTAACTATCATTCCAATTGCATTTAAATTGTTATCTTCTTGTTATTCATCATGCATGCATCATGCTAACTCACCAACACCTGACGCTTAGTGTTAGAACAATTAATTCAACTCTAAGGCATGGGTTTGCCATATGCAATCCTTGCATATGGAATCCATTTAAACTTGTGTTTCATATTAAGTAGTTTACTTTGGTGCATCTATTAAACATGACATGCATCATCCCAATGTTTGTGCACATATGCCATGTATTGATTGCCGTCTTCCTTCGTTGTTGTTTTTGCTTCTTCTCGCTTAGACGACGACGTTGGTACCGACGAGCCTTACGACACCACTACCCAGGACCTAGCCCAGTACGAGACTGAGCTGCCAGGCAAGTTATCACTCACATGAATCATCGAGTTCTCTTCCACACTTGTTGTCGATACTATTCTGTTGTCTACTATTGCTAGCCCTATGTATCGTTGCTATTCTCCGAACCCATCACATGATTCCCTGAACCAATGATATTGCCTCACCTCCATACCCACAGCCTTTGTTTGTGCCTGTTCTTATCTAGCATGCTTAGGGTTGCTTTTGCTCGAGCCTGTTGACGGTTACTTCTTTTATTATCGTGCTATTATTATCTGTTACCGTTCCGAGGGCTCGATGTTAATCAATCAATCCTGTTAATGCTGCTGTTAATAATAATTTGATGATAAGGCACCGGCAGGAGGCCCTTTGTGGTTTTGAGGCCTGCTAGTGTCGACCCTAATAGGAAAAGGGTCTTGTCTACTGATCCATGATGAGCGCACTACCCGCATGTGGGAAGCGAGTATGGGCGCCCCCCTCAACTTGACTTGATTCGCATCTCGTCCAAATCGCCGTACTAGTTCGGGCTTTCCATTTGCTGCATCATATGCAGGTACGAACCCGAGGCCAGGGTGGAACTTTTGTAGTCGGCATTTAGGGTGGCGTGGTCTTCCAGTGCTATGAGGGTCCTCCTTTTCTTCGGGGGGCTCGATTAGCCGCGCACGCACAGCACGCGGTGCTTTGGGCTTGATGCGAAGAACAGTTGGTTGTGTTGAGTGTCTCGCTTGGTGGGTTTGATTCCCATCTGGCGGGATATTCTTACGTGTACGGTTACTATGGTGCACCCCTGCAGGGATAAATCTTCTCGAGAAGCCGTGTTTTCCGCGGTTATGGATTACTTGGTGAAAGTACTGGCTAACAAGTACTCAGGACAACTTAAACATAATGATAACCATGTTTCACCCAATGACTAATAACTTGACTAGTAATAGGTTATTCACACAATAACTTGTTTCACCTTATTATAACGGTGTGAGTTATCCTCGGATTGCTTCTTCGGATAAGGGGCGAGATCCAGGATGGGTTTGTTTGAAGTTATCTTTCAGTTGGTTACAATTCCTCGATCTTATCTTTTCTATTAGCCGGAACTATTAGTATCTTCTGTAGTTGGTTAGAGCAGCCCGCTGCAGATTTTATAATACCTATCTCCTTCCGTTGATCCCAAGCATCAAAGCTTGTGTTGACGAGTAACTCCTTGATGAAGTGTGAGTCTTGCTTGCCAGTACTTGGATGTACTGACCCCGTTGGGGCTGTGGTTTACGCAGAGTACGACTACGGCTACGATGATCCCCAGGATGGCTACTTTGTGGAGTTCGACGACACTGCAGACGAGTAGTTGGCTGGACCCCGGGCAGGATCCAGGACCTACGTGGATGGGCTTCGTTTTTCGTTATTTTTCTCCGGCTTCTTAAGCCTTGGATTTGTCTGTACTCAGACCCATTTGATGGCTTCCGCTGATGTAATGGATGATATGTTGGGACATGTGTCCTCTGGATGAGTGTTTTGCTATCTCTGCCTTAGTGAAGGCTATTTGCAAACTTATTTCATTCTTTTGTGTCTTAGAGACAGTTTGTGCTATCATTTCGTTCAAAGCTGTTGACGTACAGTGCGTGTTTGAATATGAAGTACGTCGACAGTAGTGCCTTAGGTTCCTAGCGGATAGTTTACTTCGACGGTGGGAGCAGGGCTTGTGTTGTCGCGCATAAGCGCAGGCCTACCAGGAAGCTGGGACGTGGGAGCAGGTATGCCCCATAATCCAAGCACCTGACTTCCAGTTCGTGCGATGAGTATCCTCTAGAAACCGGGGTGCGACATCAACGACCAAAGCTGTCAGCGGGTACTCGGAGAAAGGACGGTGTGCACACTATGTCGACACTTGTCTAGATTTGGACGTATCCGGCTGGGCACCGTGTATATAAGGTGCCCCGCCGCCTCCTGCGCGAGGCACGCTAAGAGTTGCTCCCTGTAAACCCTAGAATCCCTAAGTTCTTGACCTAGCTCTACTCGGAGAGGAGAGAAAGGCTACTCGGTAACGATACCATTTGTACTGTGACTACTCGGAGAGGCATCAGAATACATAGAGAAAGGCAGGAGTAGGGGTTTTACCTCCTCACGAGGGCCCTGAACCTGGGTACATCGTGTTTTTTGTGTTGTGTGGATCTTACCTCACGCGGCCACTCGTCGCGTGATCCCTCCCCGGACACCTCCAGCGTCCATCGTCCCCACATCTTTAGCCATCCCATGGCATCTGCCGTGACACCACCACGACAGATATCACCCTAGTTTTGATATTTTCAATATGATCATCAATACTGACGGATTCATCCGTGTTGAGGCCGGAAGTTGCCCTTGCTCTTCTTGCTTTCTCCACAGTGGTCTCAACGACAGCATTGAAGTCCGGGAAGGTATCTGGAGAAGGACATGCTAGTTTGAGTCAGAAGAGAGAACCAGCAAGAAGGAAAACCGAATAGAACAAGATGGAAAGACAAAGACCAAATAGAATGAAGAATAGTGGGAACTCACAGCTCTGTTCCAGGACAAGGGCCCCTAGTCGGGTCTTCCAGTCATCAACATGTCGGATATGATTATCCTGAAGACAACGTGAACCATTCACTATGCCCTCGAGAGTTTGATTTCTCTCTCTCGGAGATCTAATATCCCTCTCGAGCTCCTGCTTCTCTGTGGCAGCCCGGTTCAATACTTTTGTCTTCTCATTCCCGGCTTCAATCGCAGTCTTGAGTGCATCAGTAAGCTCGAGTTTGAGCTTATGAACTTCAGCCTTCTCGGTGTCCAGATCTGTCTCTAGGTGCGTTTCTCGGGCCTGCACTTGTTGCTGCACCTCAGATGAAGTAAGGCACTCTAGGTGCTGCTCTCCGAAGGATTTGTACTCTTCTGCGGAAAGAACCACATGTTTAGCAGTATGAAGAAGAAACATAAACTAAGTGAGGAGAAGAGAAGGATTAGCTCACCTTCCAAGGAGGATATTTTACTTTGTGTAGAGGCAGCCAGGACTTCACGGTCCTGGTCCCTCTTGACGACATCCTTGAGATCACCTGCAGAGAAGACAAAGATTGAACAAAAGCAAAAAACGGGCGTAAACATAAAACGCACAACCAAAATGCTAAGTGCTTACTTTTAACAAAGGACAACTTGGTGGCAGTGTTCGTGACACTCTTCTCCAGAATATCCCTCTCGCTCTTCTCGAACTCCAGCACCCGATTGCTATCGCTGGTGGACCGATGCGACCACAGGTGCTGGCGGAAGAGATTGGTCCGGGTTTGAGTGCTCTCCTGCAGGGAAGAAGGAAATGTTATAAGATAGAAGATCTGGCAGAGTAGATTGCAACTCGGTTGAGCTTTACCTACTCGTCCCGAATATCGGGGACTGGGTAGTGGATAGAAGAGAAAGAGTAAAGTGGAAAGAAACGAGCAGCGCAGAAAGGCCACCCGGTTGGTGTTCTCGGCGTCCTCAGCAAACTTGCGCAGGAAGTACAATTTATGCACCAAGGTACTGCTGGAGGAGGACATGGCCATCATGACAGGACCGGCATCAGCCTTGTTCCAGGCTTGCTGGTAAGTGTCAAAATTCTTCAGGTGCACGCCATCCCACTCGTCGCGACCGTACTTCTTGCTATCCCAATACTTCTCGACAAAACCTATCCGGTCGATGATAGTCTCGGTGTCATCTTGGAGCTCATACTCCGAGGGAGGCGGCATATCCTCAATACGGAGGGAAGGAGCTTTCCTGTGGTTCCAGAGCGGGCCACCTGCCTCCTTTCCTTCAGCTCCGCCTTCCGCACGACTTCTTCCAGCTCGCGCCAGTGATCTGGGTAGAGCGCATTCTTGGCGGGCACGCTAGCACCAGCTTAGGGGGTCTGTTGCTCTGAAGGACCAAACTTGATGGATGTCTGGACAAGTTTGGTGCTTCGGGTGACTGGACCAGTCTTAACGGGCACCAGGGCACCGCTTTATGCCGAAAGAGCAAGAGTTTTCCTGGCAGTGGTGGCCGGTAGCCGGTAGGTCTGGTGCTGTCCTTTCTTGCCGCTGCTCTTGACAACCTTCGTGGTCTTGGCTGCGGTCTTCTCGGCGGCATTTGCTGCGTCTGAGGGTTTGGATCTTGGAGCGGTTGGCGGCTTGCCAGCGCCAGGAGCAACGGGAGTTGTTCTTAGCCTTGTCGGTGGCACTTGTGAAGCTGGCGGAGTCCCTCATGGTTGCTGCTGGCTGGGTTGCCTAGCGTCCGGAGAAGGCGTCTTCTTGGTTGGCGGCGCCTGTGGCTGGCCAACTCGCGCAGCATCAGGCTGAGTTTGGCCTTGGGGCGGTGGCTGCTCCGCAACCCGATCCTGCCCGGGCAGGGATCTCTTCCCGCTGCTCGGCAGCGGGATCTGGCTGCTCCATGGCGGAGTTGTCTGGCCGTTGCTCGGCAGCATTTTCTCTGGGCCCCACTTCGTAGGCCGAAGGTGGCTATGATGGTCTCTCGGTGGTGGGCTCCTGCGCAGCCTACTGAGGGTTGGGTTGCGGCTGGTCTGGAGCTTGTTCTGTCTCCATCTCGGCGCCGGTGTTCTCGGCACCAAGATCTTTCTCTTCCCTAGGAGGAGAGTACATTTGCGTCGTGTCCTCAGGCCAGTTATCATCCTCGACATTTGCGTCTTGAGGGGCGACGCGTTGCTGGCCTCAGCGTTAAGGGCAGCGCTGAAGTAGGACAAGCAGAGAAGGAGGAAAATCAGAGAAGTGCAGAGAGAAGGAGCAACAAAGGAAAACAAGAGAAAATATCAACTCGGAATCCCTTACCCGTCAACAGTTGGGCGTTTCTTGCGCACGGAAGCTTTCTTGCTTGCCCTCTTCTTCATCTTCTTGGTAGGGGGCTCTAGTGCCCCGCTGCCCGCTCTCTTCTTGGTGCCGGCAGGGGCGGACATTAACACGGGTGCCACGTCAAGGGGCTTCTACCCCTCCTCCCCTTCCGGTTCGTATGTGTTTGAAAGGAGCAAATATCAGAGTGAGAAAAGAGAAAGTGCAGGGCGCGCGGAAAGCAAGAAGACAGGTGACCTCGGTCACCTTCTTCATCATCAGACAAATACCAAATAAGGGCATAATCTTGGGACTTACCGTCCTGGCCAGCACGAGGGATACAAAGCGTATCCTGGACGTCAAACGTTGTCGTGTCGTCCTCGGTCCTGTCCGGCTTCCAATTTATCTCGAGGACGGCATCGTCCTCCTGTTTCTAACGAGCGATAAACTGAAAGTGCAAACATAAAGCACGTTAAGCTAACTCTCTACATAGGAGCTATACTCGGTCTAGCGTGCAAGCATAAAGCACAAAATGCTAAGTCCTAGCAGAGGAAATCGAGTAGAGGCTCTACTCGGCATAACATGCACACAAAGAGCATGTTCGACTAAGTCCTAAGTAGGAAAACAGGTGGAGGCTCTACTCTGAACAGCATGCACGCATAAAGCATAATAAGCTAAGTTATAACAGAGGATCCCTACCCGGTATAAAATGCAGACATAAAGCATGTTGGGATGAGCAAAAGGAAAAGTGACTAAGGTATTCCCTACTAGGTATGAAATGAAGAAATGAGAATTGAGATCAGCAAGTGTGCCAGTGGAATACTTACTTAGGGAATGGGCTTATTGCGGCTATATGGCACGAAGCCATAGAACCAGGTGTTCGAGAGCATGGTCCGGAGAATGGACTTGACCGAGATCGCCACCTCCGCTTTGGTGACCTCGAAGGTGGTCGTCCGGGTGCAGTCGCGGGGCCCACCCATGTAGCACATCTTGTGCACTTGCTCTTGGAGCAAGAGGACTCGGCGCTTGATGGAGGGATGATAACTCGGTAGGCTAACACCAAGGTGTAACTCGGCCCAAAGGGCGCTGCGCAAGATCCGGCTTAGGGAAAAGGAGTTTCTAGAAGGCCCAAGAGTGTAGGCCTCGTAACCCGGTTTGTGGGTTCCGATAGGGAAACTTAGGGTTTGTAAGAAGTTTCCGGGTAGGACTCCGAGTGTGCCTTGGATGGTAAGCCAGGGGGTTCGGATATTATATAAGCCGGCCCATAGGGTTAGATTAGACACGATCGCAAGATATACGAGCTATTCGAGTATCCTTTGTAACACGAGAGTTGAGATAATATATTCAGATCGGAGACTCGGCGACTTGATTGCCGGCTACCAGATCGCATATCATCATGGTTCCCCTTGAGCTAAACCCTCTCCCAAAGACCAGAGTCGAATTGCCCCAAGACAAGTTACCCCCGGTAACGTCTGCCGTGATTATCCCACGACAGCGCTCTACCCAGCAGGCGACCGGATCGTCTTAGAGGAGCCCTTCCCGCACCAGCATGTGCCGTCGTTCGTCAACCTGGTTGGCGTCCCTCACTGTCTTCCTGGGGTGGTAACCCCAATTCCGCATCTCCGCGGGGACGATATTCTGGAACTCGGGGAGCTTGATCAGATCCACTGCTTCCTCTCCTTCTGCGGGAGTCGGGTTCTTGACATAGAGAAAGCCCCTCTGCCACTTGCGGCAGGTATCTAGCCTGGTTACCTGTGGGTGGCTACCCATGGAGCGCTGGAGCATCATTGCGGTACCCGTCTGGGTTATCTATTTCGGGGCGATTGGATTTGAGGGATTGGGAATGACTTGCTGGCGGAGGTAAAAGTATTTGGCCCAGGTGTGTATGGTGGGATAAACGCCAAGGAAGGCTTCACAGATGGAGGAGTGGGTGGAGAGCATTACGATGTTGGTAGGTAGATGATGTGGCTGAAGGCCAAAGTGTCGCAATAAATCTCGCATGTACTTAGAAATCGGAATACCAAATCCACGCTTGAAGTGACTCAAAAACACCACATACTCACCAGGGCCAGGAGTTAGGATGACTTCCTTCCCGGGCGGGCGGCAGATGACGCCGGGAGGGACCCATCGCGTGTTCACGAGCCATTGGCAATCCAACACCTTCATGTCGGAGCCCTCCCAGCCGGCGCGCAGCGGCGCAGTCCCCTTCTCGTGCAGATCTCCGGCGGCAGCCTCAAGCTCCATAGCTGTTTCTCCGTTGAAGAAGAGGAGGTGTCGAGGTCGAAGGTGGAGAGGGAGGAGCGTGAGGATGAGTTCTCTCTCTCTGCGCGTGGAACATCGTGGTGTTGCGAGTTCGCGATGGCGCTGGTTTCCGCTGAGAGTGAGGCGAAGGCGAAGAGGAAGCTAGAAGGGGGGAAGTGCGAGGAGAAGTGAACAGAGGGCGGCGCGGGGGTATTTAACCCACCTCGAGCGCAGTTACCACTTAAGATTGATCGTGGGCAAGATCGTGCAGTGCGGGAGTTAACGCGCCCGTTAGAAATGCACACAGCGTATATAAAACGCGCGTAACGGGCGCAGTTAATCCCATGATGCAGGTTTGTCGCACCCTGGTTTCTAGGGGATACTCATCGGGCCGAACTGGATAGCAGATGCTTGGATTATGGGGCATAACTGCTCCCACGTCCCAGCTTCCTGGTAGGCCTGCGCTTATGCGCGACAACACAAGCCCTGCTATTCCACCGTCGATGTAAACTATCCACTAGAGACCATAGGCACTACTGTCGACGTACTTCATACCAATCACACATGGTACGTCAACAGCGTTAAACGGAATGATACCACAACATATCTCTAAGACACAAAAGGTTGAAATAAGGTTGCAAATGGCCTTCACTAAGGCAGAGAATAGCAAATACAATCATCCAGAGGACACATGTCCCAACATAACCTTCATTACATCAGCGGAAGCAATCAAGGTGTCTGAGTACAGACAAATCCAAATAGGCCTAAGAGGCCGACAATGAAAAGGAATCGGAGCCCATCCACGAAGTCGTCGGATCCTGCCCGGGTCCGCTATCTACTCGTCAACAGCGTCGTCGTACTCCACGTAGTAGCCTCCATGGAGATCCTCGGAATCGTCGTCTGCGTAAACCACAGCCCCAAAGGGGTCAGTACATAAACGTACTGGCAAGCAAGACTCACAGTTCACCAAAGTGTAACCCGTCAACACCAAGCACAGATGCTTTGGGTTCAACGGAAGAACGGGGAATACAAAAGATGCGGCAGCTGGCTGCAATAACCCACTACAGAACATGATATAACTTCCGGCTAACAGAAAGGAGATAAGATAGCGTATCGTAACCAACTATAACTAACCACCAAGCAAACCCATCCTGGATCTCGCCCCTTATCCAAAGAAGCAATCCGAGGATAACTCACACAGTTGGATTAATGATGGTTCAGGTTATTGTGTCAATAAACCTATTACTAGTCAAGTTATTATAGTTAGGTGTAAGTTGTCTGAGTACTTGTTAGCCAGTACTTTCACCAAGTCGTCACATAACCGCGGACAACACGGCTTCTCGAGAAGATTCATCCCTGCAGGGTGTGCTCCAGTACCCGTACACACTCGAGCCACCAACTAAAACTTAGGTGGACTCGACACGACTCGAACCATCACTACAGCCTGTCCTAGGAGCCACGGAGCTATAAGGTCCCAGCCACGCATCCTATATGTGTGCGTCATCATCATCATCAGTAACCATGGGAGCGACCCATTTATGCGTATGAGCCAAATGGAACACCCGAACTAAGTGTGGCTCTTCGGACAAACTGCGGATCAGATCAAAGCCGAGGGGGGTTCCATACCACCACCCGGATGCGGTGAGCACGCTCATCATGGATCAGTAGACAAGACCCTTTTCCTAATTAGGGTCGACACTAGCAGGCCTCAAAACCACGACGGGCCTCCTGCCGGTGCCTTATCATCATATTATTATTACCCAAGCCTTAACAGGTTGTTGTTTAAACATCGAGCCCATAGAACATAATAGAAATATGATAACGGAAAGTAACGGGTAACAGACTCGAGCAGAAACAACCCTAAGCATGCTAGTAAGACACGGGCTCAAACAACGGGGTTATAGGAGTGGAGGTGAGGCAATATCAAGGTTAAGGGGTTCATGTGATAGGTTCGTAACAGAAACAACTACTACTAAGGCTAGCAGAAAAGAACAACGGAAAGTATCGGTAACCAATGTTGAAAGGAACACAGTGGTTCATGTGAGTGATAACTTGCCTGCAAACCCAGTAGCCTGGTACTGAGCTAAAACCTCTGAAGGGGTGTCGTAAGGATCGTCGGTCTCAACGTCGTCGTCTAACCGAGAAAAAGCAAACAGACAAAGCAGAAAGGGTAGACAATCAATATCATGGCATAGTGCACAATCATGGGGATGATGCATGTCAGGTTAATAGTTGCATCAAAATAAACTAGTTGACATGGTAACACAAATTAAATGGACACATATGCAATTTTGAGTTGCATATGAAAAGCCCATGAATTTTGGGTTAGATTATTTGTTTTCCAACTAATCAACAGATGAAGGTGAATTAGTATGATGCATGGATGAGGAAAACAACAAAATAACAACATTAGAACCAATTTGGAATAAGGGTTAACAATTTTGGAAATTTATTTAGCAAGTTATGGAATTTTGGTTCCTTAAGGTTGTCACACAAGTATTTGTTGTTTTCAACCATTTAAATTATTCAAACCAAATAACAAAGTTTATATTTGAAAATAACATCGAATTTTAGTTGGATTACATGTTTCAAATATTGAAATAGGAGTTAGGATTATTTAATTATGAATTAAACAATATTAAACAAGTTTTAATTGAATTAAACAAGATTTAAATTGTTTAGGCAATTTTAATTATTCAAAACAGAAAACAAAAATTATATTTGAATAGGTTATTTAAAATGGTATGGAAAACATATTTTATTTGCATTTATTGGATTAATAAAGAATTAGTTATGGATTTTAGCAAATTGCAATTGAATTATTTGAATTCAAATTTGAATTGCATTTTGAAATTTCAAAACAGAAAACAAATGCTATAGATAGATAGACAAATTAATTTGGTGCAGCGTACATATTTTATTTGTATTATTTGGGTTTGTGAAATAAAAGTTATGTGAGTTTTTAGTTTAGGGACTATTCTGAAAATTAATTGGACTGATAACTAAAATAGAAAAAGGGCAGAAAAGAAAAGGGCACCGAGCAGTGTCCAGCCCCAGCCACTGACAGTGGCCCATCGCCACTGTGGCGCTGAGGTGGCCTCCCGGGGGCATGACATGCGGGTCCCAGCCACGGGCGGTCAAGGAAAAAAATTGGGGAGGCAAATTGCCTCCCCTGGGATTTGATCCCGGAACCTAGGCCTTGGGCGCACGGTTCCTTGGCCAGTCGGGCTGGTTTCAGTTTCTTGTTAGATACAGGTGCAGGTGTGTGCTTAATGTTTGTTTTCCGTCAGACAAGATTTTTAACTGAACTTTTTTCAGTCGTGCAGGTGCGTTCGACAGGGAAGGCAGCGACCAGGGGGGCGGCCGGCGAGCGCTGCCCGCCGCGGACCGCGGCCGTGCGCGGCTGCCGGCGTGCGGCCGCTGCGGTGGTGGTGCGGTGGCCGGCCGGTGCGGCTGTGGGCCCGTGCGAGAGGAAGGAGGCGAGGAAGGGAGCGGAGCGGACTTACAGAGAGGCGTTGGAGGAGGCGATCGGTGGGGTGCGGTGGCGGACTCCGGCGATGGCGGCGGCGATTCCGTGGTCCCCGGCGAGAACCGTGGGCACGGAGAGGAAGAGGACGCCCGCGCGGTTCCGTTCCCGGCCCTAGCGCGGCCGGGCGGGCACCGTGGCGGCGGCGCCTCGCCGGAGAAGGAGGCGGAGGAGGTGGTCTCGGGAGGTTACAGAGAGTACAGCGAGAGGGAGCAGCGCAAGGAAGAAGGGCGGCGGTGCGAGGGAGGAAGAAGGAGGAGGAGATTAGGGTTAAGAGGGAGGCGCTCGAGCAGCTTATAGAGGAGGGGAGGAGCTCGATCAACCGTCTGCTACTGCACCTGCTACGTGGTCGATGGGGATGGAGGCCGTACGGAGGTAGGAGATGAGCCAGGGGGGTACCAGGCCTGTGAAAGATGGGCTGGCCCAAGATGGGCTGTTTGCCCCTTTTTTTCCTCTCCCTCTCTATTTTTTCTGTTTATTACCTTTTTTTTTGTGCAGATTTGGAATAGAGAGAGAAAACAATGGTCCTAGGGTTTGCAACTTTGGAAAAGATTTGTATTATTCTGTTTTTGTAACAAACACCTTAAAACAAACATTGTTCTCCAAAAATAAATAAATTCAATTTATGTTATTGTTCTGGAAATTAAAATAATTTGAGCAATTTTGGTATAAAAAGAACAATTGCCACTTAAGCCAAAATTAAGTTTTTGATTCCAATTTTTGGTGGAACAAATATTTGTTTGTTTGTAGATTTTATTTGACACAAAGTAACATAACAAGTATGACAATTAATTGAATGTTTTGTTTTGGAATTCAACTAGAAATCAAATGGAAACAATTCAATTCAAATGCAACAAAAGCAGTTATGATGACATGATGCAAAGCAATAAAAAAAACAAGAAACAAAACATTCTAGGGGGTAGATTTTCATACTTGGGATGTTACAAAACGCCCCCCCTTGAAGGAATCGCGCCCCGAGATTCCTACTGAGAAGTGAAAAGGTCCGGATACTTCTTGCGAAGATCCTCTTCGGTCTCCCACGTTGCCTCTTTATCGGAATGATGCGACCATTGCACTTTCAAGAACTTGGTGCTCTTGTTGCGAGTCTTACGAACGGTCTCATCGAGAATTCGAACAGGGTGCTCCTCATAAGATAGATCTTCTTGCAGTTCAATGGAATCATGATCAACTGCACGATCAGGGTCCTTGAAGCACTTCTTGAGCTGTGACACGTGGAACACATCGTGCACTTTGGATAGTTTTTCTGGAAGCTCGAGACGATAGGCATTTACCGCACGCCTTGAGAGAATGTTGAACGGACCAATGTATCTCGGTGCTAGCTTTCCTTTCACACCAAAACGATGAGTGCCTCTGAGGGGAGTTACACGGAGATATGCCTTGTCACCAGGTGCATAGATCATATCCCTGTGCTTGCTGTCATAGTAGCTTTTCTGACGAGACTGAGCAATCTTGAGATTGTCACGAATGATGCGAACTTTCTCTTCGGCTTCCTTAACAATGTCAGGGCCTAAGAGTGAACGTTCACCAGCTCCAGACCAATTGATTGGACTCCTGCATCTGCGGCCATAGAGAGCTTCAAATGGTGCCATGCCTAGGCTTGCCTGGAAGCTATTGTTGTAGGAGAATTCAGCATATGGAAGGCATTCCTCCCATTTCATGCCAAAGGAGAGACCACATGCTCTGAGCATATCCTCGAGAATCTGATTGACTCTTTCGACTTGCCCTTGAGACTGAGGGTGATAAGCTGTGCTGAACAGAAGTTTGGTGCCCAATGCTTCTTGAAAACTCTTCCAGAAATGCGAAGTGAATATACTTCCACGGTCTGAGCTTATTTCCAATGGAACACCATGAAGGGGAACAACCTTTGCTGTGTAGAGCTCTGCTAACTGGCTAGCTGAGATAGTTTCCTTTACAGCATAGAAGTGAGCAACCTTAGTGAGACGATCAATAACAACGAAGATTGCATCGTTGCCCTTTTTGGACTTTGGAAACCCAGTAACGAAGTCCATTTCAATCATGTCCCACTTCCACTCAGGAATTTTCAGCGGTTGGAGAAGACCGGCTGTTTTCTGATGAACTGCCTTAACACGTTGACAAACGTCGCATTCAGAAACGTATTTAGCAATTTCACGTTTCATGCCAGACCACCAATACAGAGTCTTAAGATCCTGGTACATCTTTGTACTTCCAGGGTGGATGGAGAGAGGAGTTTCATGAGCCTCCTTGAGAATCACATCTTTGAGACTTTGAATTTGAGGAACTGCAATGCGTCCTTCGAAGAACACCGTTCCCTTGTCATCAATTGAGAAGCACTCATACTTCACATTGCCTGCTTTGATGTTATTTGCAATCTTCTTGATCTCAGCATCACGAAGTTGTTCAGAATGAATCTTGTCCTCGAGAGTTGGACTGGCTGTCAAGTTTGCAAGATAACCTTGAGGAACAAGACCAAGGTTCAGCTTCTGGAATTCTTCATGAAGTGGAGGTTGGCTTTCCATGATCATGAGATTATTGCAATACGACTTGCGACTGAGAGCATCGGCCATAACATTAGCCTTGCCTGGAGTGTAAGAAATGGTAAGATCGAAGTCTTTGATCTTTTCAATCCATCTCCTTTGCCTGAGGTTTAGATCTGGTTGAGTGAAGATGTATTTCAGACTCTTATGATCGGAAAAGATTTCAGTGCGATTACCCAACAAGTATTGCCTCCATTTCTTGAGGGCAAACACAACTGCTGCAAGTTCAAGGTCATGTGTGGGATAATTGAGCTCATGTGCATTCAACTGACGTGAAGCATAAGCTACAACTTGACGTTCTTGCATAAGAACTGCTCCTAGACCTTGTTGAGAAGCATCACAGAATATCTGAAAAGGTTTGGTAGTATCTGGGCCAACCAGAACTGGTGTAGAAGTGAGTTTAGTCTTGAGGAGGTTGAAACTTTCATCACATTGTGGAGACCAAACGAACTTCTTGTCCTTCTTTGTCAGATCAGTGAGAGGTTTGGCAATCTTGGAGAAGTTTTGGACGAAACGACGGCAATAGCTAGCCAAACCAAGAAAACTTCTGACTTGCTTCACCGTCTTAGGAGGTTTCCAATCAACAATTGCCTTAACCTTTTCTGGATCAATGGCTATGCCCTTGGCAGAGATGACATGACCAAGGTAAGCAACTTCTGGAATCCAGAACTCACATTTGGAGAACTTGGCATAAAGACGATGCTCGCGAAGTTTCATGAGAGTGAGACGAAGATGTTCTCCATGCTCTTCCTCGGATTTTGAGTAGACAAGAATGTCATCAAGATATACCACAACGAACTTGTCGAGGTATTCATGGAAGACAGAATTCATTAGTCTAGAGAAGGTCGCCGGTGCATTGGTGAGACCAAAGGACATGACGGTGTATTCATATAGACCGTACCGAGTGGTGAAAGCTGTCTTTGGAATATCTTCCTTTCTGATCTTTATTTGATGGTAACCCATTCTCAAGTCCAGCTTGGAGAATATTGAAGCTCCAGCAAGTTGATCAAAAAGATCATCGATACGAGGAATTGGATACTTGTTCTTGATTGTTTTCTCGTTGAGAGGACGATAGTCAACCACGAGTCTCTTTGTTTGATCCTTCTTCGCAACGAACAGAGTTGGGCAACCCCAAGCCGAGGAACTAGGTTGAATGTAACCTTTCTCCATGTACATATCGATTTGCTCCTTCAACAACTTCAGTTCAGGAGGAGCTATCTTGTATGGATGCTTAGAGATTGGAGCAGTGCCTGGTTCAAGTTCGATCACGAACTCAACTGCTCTGTCAGGAGGCATTCCTGGCAATTCTTCTGGAAAGACATCGGGGAAGTCACAAACCACCGGAATAGTTTCAATAGATGGTAGAGGATTTGCATTGAGAGTGTAGAGTTGAGCAACTGGATTTTCAGCATGGAAGTAGACTATCTGGCCAGAAGGGTGTGTGATTTTGACAGCCTTAGCAGGACAATCAATGACTGCTTTGTTGGCTACCAACCAATCCATCCCAAGGATGACATCAATATCTGAAGAGTGGAGAGCTATCAAGGATGCCTGGAATGGAAGGTTTCCAATTGTGATCTCGATGTTCTGGCTAACTTTATTGCTTTGCCAGCTAGATCCCGGTGATTTCACTAGGAGAGGGATAGACAACTGTTCGAAGTTGATTCCACTGTTGTTTGCAAAGCATTGAGAGATGAAAGAGTGTGAAGCACCAGAATCGAACAAGACTTTAGCACGAAACGAGTTCACAAGAAGTGTGCCCATTACAACCTCTGGAGATTCTTCTGCTCCCTGGGCCTTGACATGGTTCACCTTCACAGTTCTCAAGACAGACTTGCTCTTGTTGCGGGGCCTAGGCGAAGAAGTGTGTACCACCACATGATTGACCTTAGAGATAGGTAGTGATGGTAGCTTGTTCTGCAGGCACTTGTAGGAGTAGTGTCCTGGTAGACCGCACTTGAAGCATGTACTAGCAGAACGAGGAGCTGTTGGACTTGGCTGAGATGGAGCACCTCTTAAAGATACCACTGGGGTGGGAGGGCGGGGAAGAATTCTTGCCGGGCTTGGCAAGCAGATGGGCGGTGTTGTAGTGGTATATGGAACCCAAACTCTTCGTTTTTGTGGAGGCATGATAGCTTTCGAGAGATTAGCCTGTTCACGAGAGTGCTTACGAGATTCCTCAACCAACTTGCGCCCATGCTCTTCATTTAGAGCGATGTTGACGAGGTCCTCAAAATTCTTGGCCTTGACGTTGGTGAGAGCATACTTGAGTTCTGGGTTGAGACCCCTGCGGAACTTTGCCATCTTTCTCGCTTCCGTGGAGATCTCATCTCCGGCGTAGCGAGCCAGACGATTGAACTCTCTTTGGTATTCGAGAACGTCCAGATTGCCTTGTGTGAAAGAATAGAATTCCTCACGCATTTTCTCCATGAGCCCATCGGGAATGTGATGGCGCACGAAGGCTTGCTTGAAATCCTCCCATGTGATTGCCAGACTAGGACCTCTCATTTCTTGGAAATTCTCCCACCAAGACATGGATTGTCCACGGAGAAGGTAGGTCACGTAAGGAACACGGTCCTCGTCAGCCACATGAGCTACCATAAGAGTACGGTCCATTTCACGGAGCCAGTCATCAGCATCCAATGGCTCGGAGGAGGTATCAAACGTGCGCGGATTGAGCTCAAGGAACTCCCGAATAGACACCCGGGTGTTGCCATTACTCCCAAGGTCTTGGTTCTGCTGCATCTGCTTTATAACTTGCGTCATCTGAGACAGCACTTTCCCCATCTCAGGTGGCAGTGTGGGTTGTTCGTCACCACTTTCCATCCTGAAGAGGATACCAAGATTAACACAGTAACCGGATAACAAAATCCAATATAAGTGCTTAAAAGGAATACTTCAGACGGTAAGAAGGTAGCATGGATCAAACATATACTACCCTCAACGTTCACCATAAATGGTTTGAGTACCACACGGGTGCGGTGTTGAAGAAGAAAAAATCTCCGGAACAAAACGAATGGAGGTTAACCACGAAAGAGAAGATTTGTGAAGGACGATGTCGAAGCAACAACTGGGAAACAGAGACCACAAACACCTGAGGTACTACGGAGAAAACCCAGAACACGTGAAATCCTAACTTGAAAGTTTAGATGAGAAGAGAAAAACAACGTTGCACTTCCTTACCAGAAAAGGGAGGGTGGGTGGGGAAAGAAATAAAATGGCAGAATTCCTACTCTCGCGTTTCATTTTTCCTATATAGCTACAAAATAGTTTCTAGACTCAACTGCGACCAGTAAAAGGGATCCTACAGGCAGACAGGCTCTGATACCATTTGTCGCACCCTGGTTTCTAGGGGATACTCATCGGGCCGAACTGGATAGCAGATGCTTGGATTATGGGGCATAACTGCTCCCACGTCCCAGCTTCCTGGTAGGCCTGCGCTTATGCGCGACAACACAAGCCCTGCTATTCCACCGTCGATGTAAACTATCCACTAGAGACCATAGGCACTACTGTCGACGTACTTCATACCAATCACACATGGTACGTCAACAGCGTTAAACGGAATGATACCACAACATATCTCTAAGACACAAAAGGTTGAAATAAGGTTGCAAATGGCCTTCACTAAGGCAGAGAATAGCAAATACAATCATCCAGAGGACACATGTCCCAACATAACCTTCATTACATCAGCGGAAGCAATCAAGGTGTCTGAGTACAGACAAATCCAAATAGGCCTAAGAGGCCGACAATGAAAAGGAATCGGAGCCCATCCACGAAGTCGTCGGATCCTGCCCGGGTCCGCTATCTACTCGTCAACAGCGTCGTCGTACTCCACGTAGTAGCCTCCATGGAGATCCTCGGAATCGTCGTCTGCGTAAACCACAGCCCCAAAGGGGTCAGTACATAAACGTACTGGCAAGCAAGACTCACAGTTCACCAAAGTGTAACCCGTCAACACCAAGCACAGATGCTTTGGGTTCAACGGAAGAACGGGGAATACAAAAGATGCGGCAGCTGGCTGCAATAACCCACTACAGAACATGATATAACTTCCGGCTAACAGAAAGGAGATAAGATAGCGTATCGTAACCAACTATAACTAACCACCAAGCAAACCCATCCTGGATCTCGCCCCTTATCCAAAGAAGCAATCCGAGGATAACTCACACAGTTGGATTAATGATGGTTCAGGTTATTGTGTCAATAAACCTATTACTAGTCAAGTTATTATAGTTAGGTGTAAGTTGTCTGAGTACTTGTTAGCCAGTACTTTCACCAAGTCGTCACATAACCGCGGACAACACGGCTTCTCGAGAAGATTCATCCCTGCAGGGTGTGCTCCAGTACCCGTACACACTCGAGCCACCAACTAAAACTTAGGTGGACTCGACACGACTCGAACCATCACTACAGCCTGTCCTAGGAGCCACGGAGCTATAAGGTCCCAGCCACGCAGCCGAATACTCAGCGCAGGTGTGCAAAACTCCCGCAGGACACAACACCCCGGCACTACAGGCCTCGCCCTATATGTGTGCGTCATCATCATCATCAGTAACCATGGGAGCGACCCATTTATGCGTATGAGCCAAATGGAACACCCGAACTAAGTGTGGCTCTTCGGACAAACTGCGGATCAGATCAAAGCCGAGGGGGGTTCCATACCACCACCCGGATGCGGTGAGCACGCTCATCATGGATCAGTAGACAAGACCCTTTTCCTAATTAGGGTCGACACTAGCAGGCCTCAAAACCACGACGGGCCTCTTGCCGGTGCCTTATCATCATATTATTATTACCCAAGCCTTAACAGGTTGTTGTTTAAACATCGAGCCCATAGAACATAATAGAAATATGATAACGGAAAGTAACGGTTAACAGACTCGAGCAGAAACAACCCTAAGCATGCTAGTAAGACACGGGCTCAAACAACGGGGTTATAGGAGTGGAGGTGAGGCAATATCAAGGTTAAGGGGTTCATGTGATAGGTTCGTAACAGAAACAACTACTACTAAGGCTAGCAGAAAAGAACAACGGAAAGTATCGGTAACCAATGTTGAAAGGAACACAGTGGTTCATGTGAGTGATAACTTGCCTGCAAACCCAGTAGCCTGGTACTGAGCTAAAACCTCTGAAGGGGTGTCGTAAGGATCGTCGGTCTCAACGTCGTCGTCTAACCGAGAAAAAGCAAACAGACAAAGCAGAAAGGGTAGACAATCAATATCATGGCATAGTGCACAATCATGGGGATGATGCATGTCAGGTTAATAGTTGCATCAAAATAAACTAGTTGACATGGTAACACAAATTAAATGGACACATATGCAATTTTGAGTTGCATATGAAAAGCCCATGAATTTTGGGTTAGATTATTTGTTTTCCAACTAATCAACAGATGAAGGTGAATTAGTATGATGCATGGATGAGGAAAACAACAAAATAACAACATTAGAACCAATTTGGAATAAGGGTTAACAATTTTGGAAATTTATTTAGCAAGTTATGGAATTTTGGTTCCTTAAGGTTGTCACACAAGTATTTGTTGTTTTCAACCATTTAAATTATTCAAACCAAATAACAAAGTTTATATTTGAAAATAACATCGAATTTTAGTTGGATTACATGTTTCAAATATTGAAATAGGAGTTAGGATTATTTAATTATGAATTAAACAATATTAAACAAGTTTTAATTGAATTAAACAAGATTTAAATTGTTTAGGCAATTTTAATTATTCAAAACAGAAAACAAAAATTATATTTGAATAGGTTATTTAAAATGGTATGGAAAACATGTTTTATTTGCATTTATTGGATTAATAAAGAATTAGTTATGGATTTTAGCAAATTGCAATTGAATTATTTGAATTCAAATTTGAATTGCATTTTGAAATTTCAAAACAGAAAACAAATGCTATAGATAGATAGACAAATTAATTTGGTGCAGCGTACATATTTTATTTGTATTATTTGGGTTTGTGAAATAAAAGTTATGTGAGTTTTTAGTTTATGGACTATTCTGAAAATTAATTGGACTGATAACTAAAATAGAAAAAGGGCAGAAAAGAAAAGGGCACCGAGCAGTGTCCAGCCCCAGCCACTGACAGTGGCCCATCGCCACTGTGGCGCTGAGGTGGCCTCCCGGGGGCATGACATGCGGGTCCCAGCCACGGGCGGTCAAGGAAAAAAATTGGGGAGGCAAATTGCCTCCCCTGGGATTTGATCCCGGAACCTAGGCCTTGGGCGCACGGTTCCTTGGCCAGTCGGGCTGGTTTCAGTTTCTTGTTAGATACAGGTGCAGGTGTGTGCTTAATGTTTGTTTTCCGTCAGACAAGATTTTTAACTGAACTTTTTTCAGTCGTGCAGGTGCGTTCGACAGGGAAGGCAGCGACCAGGGGGGCGGCCGGCGAGCGCTGCCCGCCGCGGACCGCGGCCGTGCGCGGCTGCCGGCGTGCGGCCGCTGCGGTGGTGGTGCGGTGGCCGGCCGGTGCGGCTGTGGGCCCGTGCGAGAGGAAGGAGGCGAGGAAGGGAGCGGAGCGGACTTACAGAGAGGCGTTGGAGGAGGCGATCGGTGGGGTGCGGTGGCGGACTCCGGCGATGGCGGCGGCGATTCCGTGGTCCCCGGCGAGAACCGTGGGCACGGAGAGGAAGAGGACGCCCGCGCGGTTCCGTTCCCGGCCCTAGCGCGGCCGGGCGGGCACCGTGGCGGCGGCGCCTCGCCGGAGAAGGAGGCGGAGGAGGTGGTCTCGGGAGGTTACAGAGAGTACAGCGAGAGGGAGCAGCGCAAGGAAGAAGGGCGGCGGTGCGAGGGAGGAAGAAGGAGGAGGAGATTAGGGTTAAGAGGGAGGCGCTCGAGCAGCTTATAGAGGAGGGGAGGAGCTCGATCAACCGTCTGCTACTGCACCTGCTACGTGGTCGATGGGGATGGAGGCCGTACGGAGGTAGGAGATGAGCCAGGGGGGTACCAGGCCTGTGAAAGATGGGCTGGCCCAAGATGGGCTGTTTGCCCCTTTTTTTCCTCTCCCTCTCTATTTTTTTCTGTTTATTACCTTTTTTTTTGTGCAGATTTGGAATAGAGAGAGAAAACAATGGTCCTAGGGTTTGCAACTTTGGAAAAGATTTGTATTATTCTGTTTTTGTAACAAACACCTTAAAACAAACATTGTTCTCCAAAAATAAATAAATTCAATTTATGTTATTGTTCTGGAAATTAAAATAATTTGAGCAATTTTGGTATAAAAAGAACAATTGCCACTTAAGCCAAAATTAAGTTTTTGATTCCAATTTTTGGTGGAACAAATATTTGTTTGTTTGTAGATTTTATTTGACACAAAGTAACATAACAAGTATGACAATTAATTGAATGTTTTGTTTTGGAATTCAACTAGAAATCAAATGGAAACAATTCAATTCAAATGCAACAAAAGCAGTTATGATGACATGATGCAAAGCAATAAAAAAAACAAGAAACAAAACATTCTAGGGGGTAGATTTTCATACTTGGGATGTTACAAGGTTCTGGGCTATCAAGTACTTGTGTGAAATGACACAACGGCCTGTGGGCCCTAGGTGCAGTGATGGGCGTGTGTTGTGCGGTCACGCCAGAACCGAGGCGTTGGGGGTACGATTGTGTGGCACGTGCCCACCCTGGACACGAGAAGATAGAGCTGCTCTGGATCGGGCGGCAAAGTATTGAAAATTTCGCTAATTGTTGGGTTCTCGGTGGAACTCAGCATTGCTTGGTATACTCGGTGCAGAGATAAAAAGCTCAGTGGGCCACAATAAGAAGGGTCCGAGTATATATTATAGGCATCCGAGTTGAGGAGAAACTCAGCTATATTTCATCATTCGGGTAATATGATTAAAGCTGGCAGGGCCCAACGACCATGTTCGCCGGACTCTACCAGCTTCGGGGACTAATGCTGGGGGGCTACCCCCGAGTAGGGGCAGCGCTGGTGGTAAACAATGCTCAATGTACGGTTTGCGGGTACGAGGCTACCCGGGTATCCGGTATCCGGTAGACGCTATATGGTGGAAGGTAGTGAATGCCAAGAGAAAGTAACAAGTACCAATCTAGATCAACCGGGTAGAGATCGGGTGATCCGGGTACATGGGAAGCTATCCTACTCGGGCACAAAGTCAATGGAGCCGTTGGAGAAGATCCCGTGTATCCAGGGG
The DNA here is from genome assembly GCA_028641055.1 of Alopecurus myosuroides. Classification (NCBI taxonomy): domain Eukaryota; kingdom Viridiplantae; phylum Streptophyta; class Magnoliopsida; order Poales; family Poaceae; genus Alopecurus; species Alopecurus myosuroides. Next base: position 35,560,538 of record CM054061.1, read on the forward strand.
CCGTACCGGCGTGCGGTTCAACTTACTAGGCGTCTGATTATCCGCGGTGGGACGTGGGAACAGTACGGGTGGGAAGCTCTCAAGTCTTGTCACCGAGTGGGGGACATGACGTGTCAGTGACCTACTCCGAGGGGCTGACAGGGTGGACAAGAACTGTCAGCCCGACGGCGCGGAGACTTTCGGCACGGCATCAGCAGGAACACGGAGGGGTGCACCTTTCCACAGTGGTGTTCTCGCATCAAGTACTTTTATGTGTAGAATACTCGCTGGCCACCAGTATATAATGTGGCTAGCCCCTCCTCTGCGAGGGACGTTGGATCTGAGCGCATTTATTGCGAGGCTACACTACTCACAGAGAGAGAATAGTAGAGAGAGCTAGGAGTTGGATACTCGGCTGAGAGTAAGCAGTTGAGAGTTTGTAACTCGGCCACTCGGTGGATCATTATACAGGGAGGTAGGCAGGAGGAGGGGTGTTACCTCCACACGAGGGCCCCGAACTAGGGTAGATTGTGGTGTTTGCAGTGCTCCTGAGCGCGCCTACTTGGAGTGCGATCCCTCCCGGAATACCTACAACGTCCATCGGCCCCAACTTTAGCCATCCTATGGCATCTGTCTTTACAACACCACGACAGGCGCCGTTCCCGGGGAGGTAAGGTAAATGGTACTCACATCCTCGGGTGTGAATGCTCGAAGTTATTTCCTTTAGATTCTGCAATTATATCTTTTTGTTTCTTGTTTTTATTTTCACTAGTTAGGCTTATTTTTTACTTGTTACTTGTTTTTTATTTATGATTAAATGGAAATCAACAAATATATGAGAGAGCTTTATAATCTTTATCTTGAGTTAGGACATGACGTGTTTGAAGAGAAAATTAAAAACCTATCGAAGTTTATTTGCATGCTAGTAGCAATGTTATTAGTATTAATTTTATGGATACCCTTATTACTGATGCTATGGAAAAGTCTAAGCTTGGGGAAGCTAGTTTTGATGAATATGATATTTTTAGTCCCCCAAGTTTTGAGGAGGAAATTTTCTTTGATGATACTTTGCCTCCAATATATGATGATTATAATGATTGTGGTATTCTAGTTCCACTTGTTTACAATATTGGAATATGATATTTTCAGTCCACCTATAATGAGAATAATTAATTATGATTACAATATGCCTCCTAAATTTTATGTTTACGGTGATGAGAATAATAATGATAGTTATTTTGTTGAATTTTCTCCCACTACTATTAATAAGAATGACGATGCTTACATGGACAGTATTAATTCTTTTATGTATGTGGCTCATGATAAGAATGTTTCTTGTGATAGTTATATTGTTAATCTTATTCATGATGCTACTAAAAGTTATTATGAGAGAGGGAAGCATGGTTTTATGTATCTCAATAATATTAAGTTTCCCCTCTTTATGTTGGAAATTTTGAAGTTGCACTTGTTTTGCTTTCCTATGCTAGCCACTTTGTGCTTTATTGACTTGTTCTTTTACAAGATTATTTTTCATAGGAAGTGGGTTAGACTTAAATTTGTTATAAATTTGCTTCTTCATGCTCTATTTTGCTTCAATTCATATTTCTCATGTGAGCATCTTCTCAAATTATCATGCCTAGCTAAAAGTCTTTAAAAGAAAAGCATTTCTTGAAAGATAACCCATGTTTTTATTTTTGCATTGTTTTTCTCTGTTTTCTTTGAGTCAAGGGGTTGTATACTTCTGGAGAAAATCCTTTGTATATTTCTTTTCATGTTTTAGTAGTGCCAAGTAAAATTTCTTACGAAAGTTGGAGTTGGTTTTCGGATGTCTGTGCAGAAAACAAATTTCTGCTGTCCAGAGTAACACATCGTATATAATCCTGGAAGATCAGAATGATCTAAAGTTTTTTGTGCTTATTCCTCAGATAATTCCGCAACTTGTCTTATTTTGCCACTTTTTGATTTGATCAACAAAAGAGTTTTGAAAAAAATCATCTTTACCTTCTGTCCTGTTTTGACAGATTTCTGCCAATAATTGTATTTGGCTCTTAATCTCTTTCTTTTAGTGTTCTTTTGAGAAAAAGAATTCTAAAAGAAGTTGTGACAGTAGCTAATGTGTTTATGAGTGTTAGGCTTGTGTTGAAACTGAACCATGTGAATTTATTATTTCGATTGCACTAACGTTGCTAATTAAGATTGTGAGAAGTTTGGTGTGAAGAAAGTTTTCAAGGGTCAAGAGAAGAGGATGATATGATGTGATCAAGAAGAGTGAAAATCCTAAGCTTGCGGATGCCCCGGTGGTACATCCCAGCAAATGACAAGAAGACTGAAGCCTCTAAGCTTGGGGATGCCCAAGGCACTCCCCTTCTTCGTCAACAATTTATCAGGTCACTTCTAGTGAAACTATATTTTTATTCAGTCACATCTTATGTGCTTTACTTGGAGCGTCTTTTATTTTTGTTTTCAGTTTGTTTTGTTTTCTTTTATGTAATAAATAGTTGGATCCTAGCATATTTGTTTGGGAGAGTGACACGCTCCTCTTTTTGGTTAGAAAACTCTTGGGCTCCACTTATATTCGTTGAGTATGCATGCTTAGATATTTTAGTTGTCGCACCCGGACTTCTAGAGGATACTCACAGCCCGCTAAACAGTAGATGATTGGATTACGGGGCCTACCTGCACCCGCACCTCTTACGAGTAGGCCAACACGTATACGTGTGACAACCAACCTCTACTATTCATCGTCTGCGCAAACCATCCCCTAGAAATCATGATACTTCCATTTTGGTATAGTTTCCATAATTTTTGGGTGAAGAAAATAATAAATAAGAATTAATTCTTATTGTTTTCATTTCTGCCATTTTTGGTAAACAATTTAAAAAGAGGTACTTTCAGTTCAAAAACATGGGAAATACTTGAAAACATGTGGACAATGTTTCACTGAACATTTTGAGATATTATTTTTCTATAAGAATTTTTATTCTGCCCCTTTTAGTAAACAGAAGGAAACATGTTCAAATTTAATTCAATTGTGACCAAATAAAATACCACTCTGTAGAGTTTGTAAAGACAAATTTTTAGAGCTCAAGTTTGCTCAATTTGGATGAACAGAACTCAAGTTATGAATTTCCAAAGTTTCCAATTTTTATTGCATTTTCTGTATTTAATTATTTGTTGCACAATTTATTACAGAAACATGTTGCAACTTTGTGTCTAATAGAAATAGCACAAGATTCTGAATCCACAGAAACTTGAATCATTGAAATTGGAGCATTTTTCAATTTGTTATTGATTTTACAATTAAAGCCTCAGTTCTATTTTTCTGGAATTCGAGAAACAAAAGAAAAAGGAGGAAAAAAAAGGGTGGCTTTCTGCCTCGACTGGGATTCGATACCGAGACCGTGCGCTGCGCACAGGAGGGTCTAGCCACTGGGCTACTGCTGCGTTGGTGTTATACCTAGGATGCGAAACCGTTTTGAGTGAGACTACGTGCGTGTTTTCTGAAACTGAACAAAGTTCAGTCGAGGACGGCCTGGACGGCGGACATAGAGGCGACCTGCAACGGGCGGCGCTCGATGGCGCCGCCTCCAGAGCATGAGGAGGGTGGGGAAGAGACCTTGGATTCGTTTCTCACCTTGGGGAAGCTCTACCCGGTGTCAAGGAAGGTTGGAGAGGACCGGAGCGCTCGGATCCGTCGAGGACGCTTCCGACCGGAGGTGTACGGCGACGAGGAAATCGGCCATGGCGCCGCGTCTCTAGGGTCCCCCCGACCAGGGCGGGGAAGCAGGGCCGGAGAGGACACCTCCCCGGTTCCATTCCCGGTCGCGGCGTGGCCTGGCAACGACCGCAGCGGCGGCAGCACCCTCGCTAACTACCGGCCATGGAGGAGAGAAAAGCAACAACAGCTACTGCTTCTTGTGGAAGAAGAAGAAAGAATGAGAGAAAGGAGAGTGGCGGCAGCTGGGAGGGAGAAGGAAGAGGTCTAGGGTTTAGGAGGAAGAGAGGGGTAGGTATAGGGGAGGGGGAGTAGGTGGGAGAGGGGGGCAGGTGCGGTGGCAGGAGGGCACGTCTGCCTCCTGTCCGTACGAAGAAGAAAGGGGAGGTGGGCTGATGGTGGGGTTGTAGGTGGGCTGGCCCATTTGGGCTGGCCTGCCTCCCCCTGCAGTTTTCTTTTTTTTTTCTTTTATTCTCACTTTCTTTTTTTTTGTAGAAAAGAAAAGAAAAGGAAAAAGAAGGGTTTTTTGGGACCCTAAAATTATGGTGATAGTTTTTTATAAGTTCCTTATTGAAAATGCCCGGTTGCACCAACTTTTCTTTTCAAAATTTTAAATATTTGTTGCTGTTTGAATTTTAAATGAATTTGCTTGAATGTTTGCAATAATTGAATTATTTGAAATTACCCAAGTCACTTATTTGGAAGATCAAGTTTATGGAAAACAATTATATTGTTTGATTTGAATATTTTATTTGAAAAAGTTGTAACAGACCAAGTGTGAAACATAATGATTTGAATTTATTTGAAATTTGAAATTCCACACATGAGTGCATTATGATGACATGATGCATTGAATAAAAATTCAAGAAACAACCATGTAAAAGGGGAAATTTTCATACTTGGGATGTTACAAAACGCCCCCCTTGAAGGAATCGCGCCCCGAGATTCCTACTGAGAAGAGAAAAGGTCCGGATACTTCTTGCGAAGATCCTCTTCGGTCTCCCACGTTGCCTCTTTATCGGAATGATGAGACCACTGCACTTTTAAGAACTTGGTTCTCTTGTTGCGAGTTTTGCGCTCGGCCTCATCGAGAATGCGAATAGGGTGCTCCTCGTAAGAGAGGTCTTCTTGCAGTTCAATGGAATCATGATCAACTGCACGACCTGGGTCTTTGAAGCACTTCTTGAGCTGTGACACGTGAAAGACATCGTGCACGTTGGATAACTTTTCTGGAAGTTCAAGACGATAGGCATTTTCTGCACGCCTTGAGAGAATGTTGAAGGGACCAATATAACGTGGAGCAAGCTTTCCCCTGACACCAAAACGTTGAGTGCCTCTGAGAGGAGTGACACGGAGGTAGGCCTTATCACCAGCTGCATAGACCATATCTCTGTGTTTGCTGTCATAGTAGCTTTTCTGACGAGACTGAGCAATCTTGATATTATCACGAATGATGCGGACTTTCTCTTTGGCCTCCTTAACATTGTCAGGGCCTAAGAGTGAACGTTCATCAGCTCCAGACCAATTAATAGGACTCCTGCATCTGCGACCATAGAGAGCCTCGAAAGGTGCCATGCCTAGACTTGCCTGGAAGCTGTTGTTGTAGGAGAATTCAGCATATGGAAGACATTCCTCCCATTTCATGCCAAAAGAGAGACCACATGCTCTGAGCATATCCTCAAGAATCTGATTGACTCTTTCGACTTGCCCTTGAGACTGAGGGTGATAAGCTGTGCTGAACAGAAGCTTGGTGCCCAAGGCTTCTTGAAAGCTTTTCCAGAAATGAGAAGTGAAGATGCTTCCACGGTCTGAGCTGATTTCCAACGGAACACCATGAAGAGGAACAATTCTTGTGGTGTAGAGCTCTGCCAATTGACTAGCTGAGATTGTCTCTTTGACAGGAAAGAAGTGTGCGACTTTAGTGAGTCGATCAATGACAACGAAGATTGCATCGTTACCCCTCTTGGACTTTGGAAAACCAGTGACGAAGTCCATTTCAATCATGTCCCACTTCCATTCAGGAATTTTCAGAGGTTGGAGAAGACCCGCTGATTTCTGATGAACTGCTTTGACACGTTGACAAACATCGCATTCAGAGACATCTTTAGCAATTTCACGCTTCATGCCAGACCAACAATACATTGTTTTGAGATCTTGGTACATCTTTGTACTTCCAGGGTGTATGGAAAGAGGAGTATCATGAGCCTCCTTGAGAATCACATCTTTCAGGCTTTGGATTTCAGGAACTGCAATGCGTCCTTGGAAAAACACTGTTCCCTTGTCATCAATTGAGAAGCACTCATACTTCACATTGCCCGCTTTGATGTTCTTTGTGATCTTCTTTATCTCAGCATCACGAAGTTGTTCAGAATGAATCTTGTCCTCAAGCGTTGGACTGGCTGTCAAGTTTGCAAGATAGCCTTGAGGAACAAGTCCAAGATTCAGCTTTTGGAATTCTTCATGAAGAGAAGGTTGGCTTTCCATGATCATGAGATTATTGCAATAGGACTTGCGACTGAGATCATCGGCCATAAAATTAGCCTTGTCTGGAGTGTCGGAAATGGTGAGATCGAAGTCTTTGATCTTCTCAATCCATCTCCTTTGTCTGAGTTTCAGATCTGGCTGACTGAAGATGTACTTTAGACTGTTGTGGTCGGAAAAGATCTCAGTGCGATTACCCAACAAGTATTGTCTCCATTTCTTGAGGGCAAAGACAACTGCTGCAAGCTCAAGGTCATGAATAGGATAGTTGAGCTCATGTGTGTTCAACTGGCGAGAAGCATAAGCCACAACTTGACGTTCTTGCATGAGAACTGCACCTAGACCTTGGAGAGAAGCATCACAGAATATTTGGAAAGGTTTGGAAGGATCTGGGCCAACCAGAACTGGTGTAGAAGTTAGTTTAGTCTTCAGGAGATTGAAACTTCCATCACATTGTGGAGACCAGACGAACTTCTTGTCCTTCTTTGTGAGGTCAGTGAGAGGTTTGGCAATCTTGGAGAAGTTTTGGACGAAGAGACGACAATAGCTAGCCAAACCAAGAAAACTTCTGACTTGCTTCACCGTCTTTGGAGGTTTCCAATCAACAATGGCCTTAACCTTTTCTGGGTCAATAGCTATGCCCTTGGCAGATATGACATGACCAAGATAAGTGACTTCAGAAATCCAGAACTCACATTTGGAAAACTTGGCATAGAGGCGATGCTCGCGAAGCTTCATGAGGGTGAGACGAAGATGTTCTTCATGCTCTTTCTCGGATTTTGAGTAGACAAGAATGTCATCAAGATATACCACAACGAACTTGTCGAGGTATTCATGGAAGACAGAGTCCATGAGTCTAGAGAAAGTCACCGGTGCATTGGTGAGACCAAAGGACATGACGGTGTATTCATAGCGACCGAAGCGAGTGACAAAGGCTGTCTTTGGAATATCCTCTTTTCTGATCTTTATTTGATGGTAACCCATTCTCAAGTCCAACTTGGAGAATATAGAGGCTCCAACAAGTTGATCAAAGATATCATCGATGCGAGGAATTGGATATTTGTTCTTGATGGTTTTCTCGTTAAGAGGACGATAGTCAACAACGAGTCTCTTTGTTTGATCCTTCTTTGCCACAAAGAGAGTTGGGCATCCCCAAGCCGAGGAACTAGGTTGAATGTAACCTTTTTCCATGTACATATCGATTTGCTGCTTTAACAATTTCAGTTCAGGAGGAGCTATCTTGTATGGATACTTGGAGATTGGAGCAGTGCCTGGTTCAAGTTCGATGACGAACTCAACAGCTCTGTCAAGAGGCATTCCTGGCAATTCTTCTGGAAAGACATCGGGGAAGTCACAAACCACCGGAATAGTTTCAATAGATGGTAGAGGATTTGCATTGAGAGTGTAGAGTTGAACAACTGGATTTTCAGCATGGAAGTAGACTATCTGGCCAGAAGGGTGTGTGATTTTGACAGACTTAGCAGGACAATCAATGACTGCTTTGTTGGCTACCAGCCAATCCATCCCAAGAATGACATCAATATCTGAAGAGTGGAGAGCTATCAGAGATGCCTGGAATGGAAGGTTTCCAATTGTGATCTCGATGTTCTGGCTAACTTTATTGCTTTGCCAGCTAGATCCCGGTGATTTCACTAGGAGAGGGATAAACAACTGTTCAGAGTTGATTTTAATGGTGTTTGCAAAGTTTTGAGAGATGAAGGAGTGTGAAGCACCAGAATCGAACAAGACTTTAGCTCGAACCGAGTTCACAAGAAGTGTGCCCATTACAACCTCTGGAGATTCTTCTGCTCCCTGGGCCTTGACATGGTTCACCCTCACAGTTCTCAAGACAGACTTGTTCCTGTTGCGGGGCCTAGGCGAAGAAGTGTGTACCATCACATGATTGACATTAGAGATAGGTAGTGATGGTAGCTTGTTCTGCGGGCACTTGTAGGAGTAGTGTCCTGGTAGAACGCACTTGAAGCATGTAATAACAGAACGAGGAGCTGTTGGGCTTGGCTGAGATGGAGCACCTCCTGAAGATACCACTGGGGTGGGAGGGCGGGCAAGAAATCCTGCCGGTTTGGCAAGCAGATGGGCTATGTTGGAGTGGTATATGGAACCCAAACTCTTCGTTTTTGTGGAGGCATGATAGCTTTTGAGAGATTAGCCTGTTCACGAGAGTGCTTACGAGATTCCTCAACCAAATTGCGCCCATGCTCTTCATTTAGAGCGATGTTGATGACGTCCTCAAAATTCTTGGCCTTGACGTTGGTGAGAGCATACTTGAGTTCCGGGTTAAGACCCCTGGGGAACTTTGCCATCTTTCTCGCTTCCGTGGAGACTTCATCTCCGGCGTAGCGAGCCAGGCGATTGAACTCTCTTTGGTATTCGAGAACGTCCAAATTGCCTTGTGTGAAAGAATAGAATTCCTCACGCATTCTCTCCATGAGCCCATCGGGAATGTGATGGCGCACGAAGGCTTGCTTGAAATCCTCCCATGTGATTGCCACACTAGGACCTCTCACTTCTTGGAAGTTCTCCCACCATGACATGGATTGTCCACGGAGAAGGTAGGTCACGTAAGGAACACGGTCCTCGTCAGCCACATGAGCTACCATAAGAGTACGGTTCATTTCACGGAGCCAGTCATCAGCATCCAATGGCTCGGAGGAGGTATCAAACGTGCGCGGATTGAGCTCAAGGAACTCCCGAATAGACACACGGGCGTTGCCATTATTCCCAAGGTCTTGGTTCTGCTGCATCTGCCTTATAACTTGTGTCATCTGAGACAGCACTTTCCCCATCTCGGGTGGCAGTGTGGGTTCTTCGTCACCACTCTCCATCCTGAAGAGGATACCAAGGTTAACACACTAACCGGATAACAAAATCCAATATAAGTGCTTAAAAGGATTACTTCATACGGTAAGAAGGTAGCATGGAGCAAACATATACTACCCTCAACGTTCACCATAAATGGTTCGCGTACCATACGGATGCGGTGTTTGAAGGAGAAATCTCCGGAACAAAACGGATGGAGGTTAACAACGAATCAACAGATAAGTTGTTACAACGAAAGAGACGATTTGTGAAGGACGATATCGAAGCAACAACTGGGAAACAGGAGACCACAAACACCTGAGGTACTACGGGAAAAACCCATCCGGGCTTCTAGAGGATCAATATCTACTGCTTAAGGAATAGAGGATCTGCTTCCGGGGCTTATTTGCCACCGTTCTCAATCGTGAGTAGGCAACACGAAAATCGTGTCACAACCACCTCCATTCCTATGGTCTAGTAGATATAACCATCCTCGAGAAACCAGGATACGTGAAATCCTAACTTGAAAGTTTAGGTGAGAAGAGAAAAACAACGTTGCACTTCCTTACCAGAAAAGGGAGGGTGGGTGGGGAAAGAAATAAAAGAACAGAATTCCTACTCTCACGTTTCATTTTTTCTATATAGCTACAAAATAGATTCTAGACTCAACTGCGACCAGTAAAAGGGATCCTACAGGCAGACAGGCTCTGATACCATTTGTCGCACCCGGACTTCTAGAGGATACTCACAGCCCGCTAAACAGTAGATGATTGGATTACGGGGCCTACCTGCACCCGCACCTCTTACGAGTAGGCCAACACGTATACGTGTGACAACCAACCTCTACTATTCATCGTCTGCGCAAACCATCCCCTAGAAATCAGGATACTTCCATTTTGGTATAGTTTCCATAATTTTTGGGTGAAGAAAATAATAAATAAGAATTAATTCTTATTGTTTTCATTTCTGCCATTTTTGGTAAACAATTTAAAAAGAGGTAGTTTCAGTTCCAAAAGCATAGGAAATACTTGAAAACATGTGGACAATGTTTCACTGAACATTTTGAGATATTAAACATAATGTTTGGATCATTATTGAATTTATTATGCATTTTTCTATAAGCATGTTTATTCTGCCCCTTTTAGTAAACAGAAGGAAACATGTTCAAATTTAATTCAATTGTGACCAAATAAAATACCACTGTGTAGAGTTTGTTAAGAAAAATTTTTAGAGCTCAAGTTTGCTCAATTTGGATGAACAGAACTCAAGTTATGAATTTCCAAAGTTTCCAATTTTTATTGCATTTTCTGTATTTAATTATTTGGTGCACAATTTATTACAGAAACATGTTGCAACTTTGTGTCTAATAGAAAGAGCACAAGATTCTGAATCCACAGAAACTTGAATCATTGAAATTGGAGCATTTTTCAATTTGTTATTGATTTTACAATTAAAGCCTCAGTTCTATTTTTCTGGAATTCGAGAAATAAAAGAAAAATGAGGGAAAAAAGGGTGGCTTTCTGCCTCGACTAGGATTCGATCCCGAGACCGTGCGCTGCGCACAGGAGGGCTCTAGCCACTGGGCTACTGCTGCATTGGTGTTATACCTAGGATGCGAAACCGTTTTGAGTGAGACTACGTGCGTGTTTTCTGAAACTGAACAAAGTTCAGTCGAGGACGGCCTGCACGGCGAACAGAGAGGCGACCTGCAACGGGCGGCGCTCGATGGCGCCGCCTCCAGAGCATGAGGAGGGTGGGGAAGAGACCTTGGATTCGTTTCTCACCTTGGGGAAGCTCTACCCGGGGTCAAGGAAGGTTGGAGAGGACCGGAGCGCTCGGATCCGTCGAGGACGCTTCCGACCGGAGGTGTACGGCGACGAGGAAATCGGCCATGGCGCCGCGTCTCTGGGGTCCCTCCGACCAGGGCGGGGAAGCAGGGCCGGAGAGGACACCTCCCCGGTTCCATTCCCGGTCGCGGCGTGGCCTGGCGACGACCGCAGCGGCGGAAGCACCCTCGCTAACTACCGGCCATCGAGGAGAGAAAAGCAACAACAGCTACTGCTTCTTGTGGAAGAAGAAGAAAGAATGAGAGAAAGGAGAGTGGCGGCGGCTGGGAGGGAGAAGGAAGAGGTCTAGGGTTTAGGAGGAAGAGAGGGGTAGGTATAGGGGAGGGGGAGTAGGTGGCAGAGGGGGGCAGGTGCGGTGGCAGGAGGGCACGTCTGCCTCCTATCCGTACGAAGAAGAAAGGGGAGGTGGGCTGATGGTGGGGTTGTAGGTGGGCTGGCCCATTTGGGCTGGCCTGCCTCCCCCTGCAATTTTCTTTATTTTTATTTTTATTCTTACTTTCTTTTTTTTTGTAGAAAAGAAAAGAAAAGGAAAAAGAAGGGGTTTTTGGGACCCTAAAATTATGGTGATAATTTTTTATAAGTTCCTTATTGAAAATGCCCGGTTGCACCAACTTTTGTTTTTCAAAATTTTAAATATTTGTTGCTGTTTGAATTTTAAATGAATTTGCTTGAATGTTTGCAATAATTGAATTATTTGAAATTACCCAAGTCACTTATTTGGAAGATCAAGTTTATGGAAAACAATTAAATTGTTTGATTTGAATATTTTATTTGAAAAAGTTGTAACAGACCAAGTGTGAAACATAATGATTTGAATTTATTTGAAATTTGAAATTCCACACATGAGTGCATTATGATGACATGATGCATTGAATAAAAATTCAAGAAACAACCATGTAAAAGGGGAAATTTTCATACTTGGGATGTTACATTAGTTCTTCCAACTCTTGTTTTGCATGCATCCTTTGTTCAAAGCTGTAAGATTTTGTAGTTAGGTGGTTGTCATATGTGTGTTTGCTTGGAAATAGGAATGCTTATGTGATAGTTGGTATAGTGGACAAATTCGCATGGTCTTGTAGATCACTAAACTGCTTCACTTTAATCACTGTTCTTGTTTTGATATATTAATTTCCTTAATGGATAAAAAGGCCACAGACCCTTTTGGAGTGATTTGCACACTGCCTTGTAAGATGATTTTCCGGCTGTAACCTTTTAACTTGTGAGTTCTATGTTGCGGTTTTCTGGCACTTCCACCATCCACATTTGCTAGCCTCTTTGGTACTGTGCATTGCTCATTCTCACATTGAGAGTTGGTGCAAAATACGCTAGTACATCCAAACCCCATAGGAGAAATTTGTTCTTCTACACATAAGCCAAAATTTGTCTTCCTCAAAACAGCCATTATACCTACAAATCATGATATTTCCATAGCCATTCCGACATATATTGCTGCACAACATCCGCCTCCATTATGTTACTTGATGATGAGATGCATGGTTATTTATGCATACTACTACAGTGGCAGGAGCATGCAGTTGGATACATCAGAGATATTTCTTTATGAGTTAAGAGTACTAAAACTGTGATGATTCATTGTAATATAGGATGTTTCCCCTACCGGTGAGGATATATAAAAAATGAAAAGTCCCAAAAAGAAAAAAAGAAAGGGCCAAAGAGAGAATAAAGAGAGAGGGGGCGCCTCACTATCCTTTATGCTCCCCCCGTTCAACAATAGATGACTTCCATTTATCTAGACAGGGATGTACGTGGACAATAAAATATTTATAGATACATCCATATTTAGACAAATGTAAGTCATCTATTGTTGAATGGACGGAGTACCGGACTTGTGCTTCATGTTTAGCACCAATACTTCAGTTTGGAGATAGTTTTCATATTATTATCATTCATAACTATGTGGGGAACTTTACATTATAGAACTTGGCTTCTATATTCCAATGATGAGCCTCCTCAAATGAGCTCTAGATCTTCGTGAGCAAGCAAGTTGGATGCACCTCCACTAGTTCCATTGGAGAGCTTTCATACACTTATAGCTCTATGTGCATCTGTTGTGTGGCAATCCCTACTCCTTGCATAGCTTCAGTTGTAAGACTTTCTCTTGTCTAATGACCACTTTCAGCTTTGTGAGCCTTTCTTCCATTAACCTTCCAAACCCCCCATAATGTTCTCTTTTCCATAACATCTCGGTGCTAGGGACCAATGCAGAACACTTGCTTGTTTTTAGTGCGCAAATAGTTTAAGATTCAAGCATTGCATCATGTGGAAAGCTTGACTTGATCCTAACATGGGTTGTGAAGATAGTTTGACGTGCATGATATTGTTGTTCTTGAAAGCTTAAATCATCTCTAATAAACTTTGCACGGTTTATAGTCTTTTAGAATTGATTCATTATTTTTTTTTGCTTCTTTCTTCTTATTTGTTTATGCATTAGTTGTTGATATCAAATATAGATCACATCTTTAGTTCATTTGATCCTAGTTTACATGCTATACTTTACATATTATGATCAACATTGTTTGGTAGCATGTCACCTCAGAAATTATTTTGTTTTATCGTTTACCTACTCGAGGACAAGTAGGAACTAAGCTTCGGGATGCTTGATACGTCTCCAACGTATCTATAATTTCTGATATTCCATGTTGATATTATGCCAATTGCTACATGTTTTCTCCCTTCTTTATGTCATTTTTATCGATTTTTCGGAGTAACCTATTAACATGTTGCCAAATGCCAGTTCCCTGTTTTCTGCTGTTTTTAGTTTAACAAAAGTTGTTCTAGAAATATTCTCGGAATTGGACAATTCAAAAACCATAAGGCTTAGAAATCCCGGAAGCATCTAGAAGTCTCGAAGAGCCCCGGAGGGGGGCCACAGGGTGACCACACCGTGGGGTGGCGCGGGTCTCCCCTAGCCGCGCCACCTAGGGGTAAAGGCCCCCTGGCCACCTCCCGACATCGCCCTTTCGCCCATATATACTCCCCGAGGCATAAACCCTATAAGAATCGACCTTTTCCACAAAATACATCCGTAGCTCCGCCGCCGCCGCTGACAAGTTTCAAGGGACATATCTCTATTCTGGCACCCTGGCGGGACGGGGAAGTGCCCACCGGAACCATCTCCATCGACTCCACCACCATCTCCATCACCTTTGTAATCTATTTGAATTTGTACATGTTACTCTTCATCTTTTGCTACTCAACTACTTTATTAATATGAACTATGGAGTCACCTCGTATCGCGGTGTGAAGGTGCTAGTGTGCACATCGTGTGTGTCTCCTCTATGAAATTGTGGTGTTTGCGTGGAACCATCTGGGTCCCATGGTGATAGCATGGGGGATTACTTGGTTGGGAAATTTCTTACTCTGAGGTGTGACGTTAAAGCCCTACGCAATGATTAGTGTTCATTATTAGTTATGAGATCTCGGTAAACTATGTGATCACGGTGTAAAGGTGATAGTGTGTGCATTGTGTAGTTTAGCATTATATTTATATTTTGTGTTGGATAACCTTGTTGTTATTAGACCGGAGAGTGGTTAAGAGTAGCATAGTGAAGATAAGTTATCTAGTTATTCATTTATGTGAGCATTGTTGAGAGTGTCCTCTAGTGAAAGTAGGGGCCCTAGGCCTTATTTCCAAGCATTGAAAGAATGTTTTCCGCCTATTCTACTACATGTTTTCTTGATACCATATTTATTTCAGATTGCTATTAACACTTATTATCATCCATATTACTTGCATTTTACTCTCTCTTCGCCGAACTATTGCACCTATATACCTGACAAGTATATTGGGTATGTTGGGGACACAAGACACTTCTTGTATCTTGATTGCAGGGTTGCTTCAGAGGGATATCTTTGACCTCTACCTCCCTGAGCTCGATAAACCTTGGGTGACCCACTTAAGGGAAACTTGCTGCTGTTCTACAAACTTCTGCACTTTGAGGCTCAACACTATCTACCAGAATAGAAGCGTGCGTAGACATCAACCACTACTACTTTTCGCAAACCATGCCATGTATTTACTCTGTTTTGGCCGGCTAGTCTTTCTCTTAGTTAATGGAGGACACATAGTAAATTCAATTTCCACTTCAGGCCACTGAGACTAATATGTAAGTGCTGGAATTGGAGTTGCATACGTTGCCTTCAATTTTTGTACTGAGTAATATTCATGCAAATATGCGTGCATGTTTAGCTTCGGCTAAGCATACATCCTCAATATGATGAAGAAGAGTGGAGATAAGGGATTAATCATATGGCCGCAAGGCCATGTCTATTATATGGATTCTTATCTATCGATGAATAAGAAGATAAATTTGAGAACATAAAGGATCTTATTGAGAAGTGACTTAGTACTTTCATCTACGTAATAAAAAATATTTTGATCGAGGATACACTCTGGGTTTGTAATACCACATTATATATCTTTGTTGTTTGTCATCCATATTCTTCAGAACGTTTGCAACATATCACTCTGGACAAGGAACGGAGTACTTGAAATACACAAAGATTACACATCACTTTGTAGTTCATGTAGGTTTTCAACAACACTTGTACATATACGCATACCTATGTTTAATAAAATTTCTAGATAATATGGTTGTTTCTATGTTGTCTCAGCGCCACCAACAGCCTATAGGGATCAACCTGTGTGGCTTCTATGTTGCCCGACACTTGACCATCATGGCATAAGACCCAACACCTGTGTTATGCAATACACATCCTTGCCATTTACTGAAATATTCTTCTTGCTTGTACCGGTTTTGACATGACTTAATTTACTTATAGCTTCTGCGAATCGATAAGACGCCACTACCGGTGGATATGCTAGAAATGATTCTAGTGGACATCCCCTCTTTTCTTGTTAATCAAGTCCTCAACAAAAGCGGAGAGTTCCACAACGCGGACTGGGATTTGATAGAATGAAACAACTAGAAAATAAATCTATCAGAAACATGTCGTTTGTTTGGTGTGAAATCGCCGTGAATATATAGTAGTGTACAATATGACTTCTCGCTTTTATATATCGTATTGCTTTATATTTGACTTCGATGACATGGCGCACGGGCTACGGAAACACCGTCTTACGGTATCACGGGGATGCGAGCATAAATCGTGGATATATTTTTGTATACCAGAAAACTATACTACATGCGTATGCATATCCAAACGTGCTTTTGAAAAGGAAATTACCCACATCGGGTCTCCACGACCACACGCTGCAGGTTGCATACCGTATCAAAAGCAAACGCGCGTACATAAACGCTACCGGTACGCGTCCGTAACTTACTGGAAGCATGTGAGGTTTGTGTGCTTCCTGTAGTAATACCAGTAGCGGGAAATAGGCAACGTGTCCGGACATACTTCTGATCAGGCTTATTCACACACCGTAGATAGGATTTTTCCTACTAGTGCAACATCAGCCACACATGAAAACATATTTGCTTGACATAATTTATTAATAGCAACAACGATATGATGGAAGAAGTGGTGTAGTAGTGACAACAATAATAAAGTTGTAGTAGTAACAGTAACAACGAATTGATTGTAGTAAATATCAGGATTAAAAGCACCATAGGCATATGGACGGATGAATGGACAATGCATGAATGATATAGTTCATGTAATAGTCATAACTCATGGCACAACACAAATGATTAGAAACAAAAACATCCATGAACCAGTCAAACATAGGAATGTATTTATATATAGTCATACATGCTTATCGTAAGAACTTGCACGACATTTTTTTTTCCAACCATCTCGTTATAGCGGGGATAATCATGGAATTAATGGTAGTTAACATACTCTTTATGAAAAACAAGATCCAAGCATTACACTCAATGAATGAATACATGTGATCCTCATATTATACCTATTCACTTTGATATCTCAATCTGTCACTTTGGGGTCTCAAGTTCAATACACTAATAGGCGCATAGAACTTGTAGATGGGATCTAAGACAATTATTACATTGATAAAAATATAATATGTTCAGATCTGAAATCATGCCACTCGGACCCTAGTAACAAGCATTGAGAATAACAAGTTGCAACAACAATGATTAAAACTCATAGTGCATACTAGGCATATGATATCTATTACATGATCGATCTCCTCCAATACCTACCATACCCTTTGCCCACAGCATGGAATTACTCGCACATAGATAGGAGAATCATGGTTGATGATGGAGGAGCGTTGGTGATGACGGTGGCGACGATTTACCCTCTCCAAAGGTCAATTCCCGCCCTAACAGTGTAACATCCCTGATTTTTGGAGAAATTCAAAAATCGCAAAATTTTGAATCTTTTGTTTTCATGATAATGTAAGCCACCAAAACCGAATAAAATTAAAAAAGAAATCAAACATAGTATAGTTTCCAGTGTTATTTTAAGTCATATCCAAACATGCATGCCCCCAATTCCAAAAACCTTAAACCTTATTCAAAATAAGTTTTATCATTTCAAAGGAATTATTTCTCTATAGGAAACTTTATTTAATCAATTCAACTCTTTCCTAGAATATGTTTTCAAAAAGTAAAATTTTGACTAAGTTGATTATATGTGGTGCTTGGATATTAATCCAATGTTGCCGCCATTTGAAAAGAAAAATTGTTTTACAAAGGAGATATGAGAAAACTTTCTTTATGAAAACTTAGCCAAAAAAACCACCAATCCAAATATGCATGTATATATATTCTTGCCATTTATATCCACCATAGTATCACTTTCCAATACATTAAATTGTATTGACCCCTTGTGGCTGCATATTCAATCATGTAGATGAATCCGAAGACGAGTGAGGTTTCGTTCAGCATCTCGAGTCTACAATCAATATGTTTCTCATGTGGCACATGAAAAAGATAAGGCTCAATGTTGTACTAAGTTTTCCGCTTTAATTATGTTTCGTGCTAGTCTTCTGAGACTATGCAAGTTGAAAAGCTATTTCTGTAAAGACTGGATCATATGATGTAATAAAGTTTTGACGCATTTGCATGATATTTGCAATTGATCTACGGACTAGCACAATAACATAGGGCTCTTGCATTATTTAAATCTGGAAACGCTACAAAATGGTATCAGAGCATTGTGTTTCCTGTAGGATTCGAGACCCTAAGTTCGGAAAATACCCTAGCATTGAAAATTTACTATGTTCAAACTTTCTAGAAACATAACATCTCATCCTAATCCTTATCATATCCTCTTACCTATTATTCACCTTCAAATTCTTCTTCCCTCATTATAGATGACCTACCGCTTGTTTTCCATCAAGACATGATGTGTTAGAATTATGCTAGGAGGTACAAGGAATATTTTTCACATGACATTTTGATTTCAACATGAAGATCTACACCCAAGACAATTATAAAGAAACTTGTAGATAGACCTAAACATCACAACAATCAGAAACACCTTGAAGTATTGAGAGAAAGTCTTGAATATACTCCCGAAGATATAGATGTGACCACCGATCCAGCGACTTTGTTAGAACAACGTTATCGTGTTAGTGTATTCATAATGCTAATAAGTGTGGTATGATAATATTAGTTTGTTTTATAAGACCTTGCGGTTTGGTGTGAAGAATACTTGTTAGTTATTATTTCTAAGATGAGTTTCCTTGATCTGTTGTTTTAAGGTAGGAATCTTTCTTAAATTCTTGATTTGTGAGCTGACCGATCTCTCACCCGGCCGTGCCTATATTTTGGAGGCTCAGGCGGACACAGAAAAACACACCTCCTACGCTCTGCCTGTTTGCGCCCATTGTCATTCCAATCTCTGTTGCTTCCGTCGCTGATCACATCCCGTCTACCGCGTACACATTCGACAAGAGGGGCGATTAGCTTTTTGGGGAGCGTCTCATACACGACTGCTCGCTGCTGTTCATATAATTCGAATACTACCGCATCACCCTCTTCGTCAACATGTCCTCTGAAGCCGAACGCGCTGCTGCTGCCACCGAGGACGCCACTGCTGCTACAACCGCGGCGGCTGCCGCCTCTGCTACGGCTACTGCCAACTGGCCGACCGCAGGGTATAACCCGTTTATATGTATCCTTATTATTTCCGTGTGTGCAATACTAGTAGTTTGTGTAGATGTATCTACTATGAATCTAGTATGCAGGAACATGGTTAATTATCAGTATGTTTATGTCATGCTCATGATTTATACCAAGATTAATTTAATCAGTAAATTGCCTAAATTCTTAACAATCTAAAAACCTAATATGTGTAGGTAATTTAAGCGTTGGCAGACCAAAACAATCTTATGGCTCACGGCTACGAACGTGTTCTGATCAGGAGAAGGCACTCCCACGGGAATGATTTCTCCTGATCAGGAGAAGGCGTTTAGGGATGTCACTGTCATCTTTATTGGATGTGTTCTAAGCGTGATCGGAGAGAAGTTTGTTGACGCAAATTTACAGATGCGGGTTGCCAAGGACTTGTGGGAGGCGCTCGAATCCAAATTCTGGCACTGAGACGTACAATATAGATCAGTTCTGTGATTACAGAATGGTAAAAACCGTTCTGTATTAGAGCAGGCTCATGAGATACAGTACATCGCTAAGGATATTGAAATTCTCAAGTGCATGCTCCCGGCAAGTTTGACGCGTGATGCACAATCTCCAAGCTACCTAATTCTTGGAGTAACTTTGCCTCTACTATGAAAGATCAGAGGCGTGAATTCTTGCTAGAGGATGTCATCGGTCATCTGAGTGTTGAGCAGAATTCGAGGGGAAAGGACTCGCACGGAAAAGGTAACGAAGGGACTTCTGCAGCCAATATGGTACATAAGAACTACAACTCCCGCAGGAACAGGGCGAGGACTGGTGTGCAACAGAATACCGACTTCAAGAAGAAGGCTAAGAAGACCTGAAAGAAGGTTAAGAAGAAGGATGGCTGCTTCCTTTGTGGTTTGCTGGAACACTTGGTTGTGAAGTGCTCAAACAAGTACAATAAGCCATGACAGGATTCCAAGGATGTCAACATGATTGTGACGAACAATCAGAATGGGGCATCTGTGTATGGTAATTAATTTGTTTACTGTATTTTCAGATTGTCAGTCTACTGATTGGTGGATTGACACAGGTGCAAAAATTCATGTGTGTGCTGACATCTCATTGTTTTCTTCTTATCAGGTCACAAGGAACGGGTTCATATTGATGGGGAATGGTGCAAGTGCTTCTGTACTTGGTGTTGCCACGGTCGATCTGAAGTTTACTTCGGGAAAGAACGTAGAGCTCAAGAACGTGCAACATGTCCCCTCCATCTACAAGAATCTCGTTAGTGGCTCCCTTCTATGTAGAGATGAGTTTAAGTTGGTTTTTGAGTCCAATAATGTATCTGTAACGAAATATGGACGTTTGTTGGAAAGGGGTATGAGTGCGGAGGTCTGTTTTATTTTTTTCCACACTGATTTCTGTAATAAATTCGTGAACAATATTCATTTTAGTGTTGATGAAAAATAAGTTTAGCATTCATGTTGGTTTCAGTTGCATGACGCGGTTAGCAAAATTAAACTTAATTCCAACTTTCACTTTAGCCAAAGGTTTGTGTGTGCAAGCAAAGCAACCTCGTAAGCCCAATAAGGCTGCGGCGGAGAGACACTTGGTGCCATTAGAACTCATACATTCTTATATATGTGAGATAAATGGTGTGTTGACTAAAGGTGGAAAGAGATACATCATGACGTTAATAGACGATTACACTAGGTTTTTCTATATATATTTGTCAAACAATTAATATGAGGCTCTATACTACTTTAAAATCGATAAGGAAGAAGTTGAGAATCAACTTGAAAAGAAAATTAAACGAATCCGGTCAGATCGTGGTGGAAAGTATTTCTCTAATCAGTTTGATTCTTTCTGTGCGGAACTTGGTAATATTCATGAGATGACTCCTCCCTTTTCACCTCGGTCAAATGGGGTTGTCGAAAGAAAAACCCGTACTCTAACAGATTTGGTTAACGCCACGTTGGATACATCGGATTTATCCAAGGCATGGAGGGGGAGGCTATATTGGTATCATGTCATGTCCTGAATAAGGTTTTGACGAAAGATAATGAGGTCACTCCCTATGCGCAATGGGAGAAGAGAAAAAGAACACTCTCGTACTTACGTACTTGGGGATATTTGGCGAAAGTCAATGTGCTGATCCCCAAAAGCGTAAATTGGACCAAAGACAGTGTGTTGCGTTATTTTGGGATACGCTAGGAATAGCGTTGGCTATAGATTTCTAGTAGTGAAATCTGAGGTACCTGACGTGAAGGTCGGTACGATTATGGAGTCTAAAGATGCTAAATTCTTTGAGGATATTTTTCCTATCACTAGTGGAAACAACCCCTCTCGTCCAGGGTGCCAGGGGGCAGCTGTCCCGGTTGCAACCAAATCCGGGACAAATGCCATGCATTGGTCCCGGTTCGTGCGCCCGGGGCAACAGGAATCGCCTGGGGGCATTTGTCCCGGTTCGTGGGGGACATATTGGTCCCGGCTCGTGCCACGGACCGGGACCAATGCCTAGCCACAGGCCACGTGGCACGCGCATGAACATTTGTCCCGGTTTAGTCCACGAACCGGGACCAATGCCCCCTTCCCCTATATATACTGCCCCAACCTCCCCCCCTTCCATCTTTTTTTTTGCTTGGAGGTGTGAGAGAGTGTGGTGTTAGTGTGTTTTATTTTACTATGCACACGAGGTGTTCGACGAAATTCCCGAGCCGCACATAAGCTCACTGAAAATGGTATCTTCGACCGAGGTTAACAAATTATCTTTTTCATATGTAACTGATACATAAAAAAGTAGTATGTGTCGATGTATTTTGATAAACTTAATTATACGATGCAGATGGATGCACGGCAGCGATGGATGTACGGTGACCGACGCACTTTCGAGTATATGGCAGGCCTGAATGCATTTCTTGCTGTAGCTCAGGCGAACAAAGATAATGGCTTCATGTGTTGCCCATGTGTTGATTGTCGGAACGTCAGAGAGCACTCTTGCGAAAGAATCTTTCACGGCCATCTACTTCGGAGAGGTTTCATGCCCAGCTATAATTGCTGGACCAAGCATGGAGAAAGAGGGGTTGTGATGGAAGACGATGAAGAAGAAGAAGAAGATCCTTTGTTCCCTGAATACGACGATACTGCAATGGAAGAGAATGCAGAAGAAGGAGGTGATCAAGAACAGGCATCAGAAGAGCCCGATGATGATCTTGGCCGAGTTATTGCTGATGCAAGGGAAGACTGTGAAAATAAATTGGAGAGGTTGAAGCTGGACAATATGTTACAGGATCACAAAAAATTGTTGTACCCAAATTGCGCAGATGGTAGCACAAAGCTCGGTACCACACTGGAGTTGCTGAAATGGAAGGCACAGAACGGTGTGACTGACAAGGCATTTGAGAGTTTACTTCAACTAATGAAGCCAAAACTTCCAAAGGATAACGAATTGCCTGAGAGTACGTACGAAGCAAAGAAAGCTCTCTGCCCTCTAGGATTAGATGTGTAGAAGATACATGCATGCATTAATGACTGCATCCTCTTCCGCGGGGAGAAGTACGAGAATTTGGATGAATGTCCGATATGCACTGCACTGCAGTATAAGATCAGAGCAGATGATCCTGGTGATGTTGACGGCGAGCCCCCCGTAAGAGGGTTCCTGCTAAGGTGATGTGGTATAATCCTATAATACCACGGCTGAAACGTCTGTTTAGAAACAAAGAGCATGCTAGGTTGTTTCGATGGCACAAAGAAGACCGTAAGAAAGACGGAAAGTTGAGGCACCCCGCCGATGGATCGCAGTGGAGAAACATTGAGAGAGACTTTCCATACTTTGCAGGAGAGGCGAGAAACTTATGGTTTGGTCTAAGTACAGATGGCTTTAATCCTTTCGGGGAGCAGAGCTCCAGTCATAGCACTTGGCCTGTAACTCTATGTATGTACAACCTTCCTTCTTGGTTGTGCATGAAGCGCAAGGTCATTATGATGCCAGTTCTCATCCAAGGCCCGAGGCAACCTGGCAACGACATTGATGTGTATCTAAGGCCATTAGTGGAAGAACTCTTACAATTGTGGGGCAAACCAGGTGTACGTGTGTGGGATGAGAACGAACAAAAGCCATTTGACCTACGGGCGTTGCTTTTCGTAACCATCAATGATTGGCCTGCTCTTAGTAACATTTACGGACATACAAACAAGGGATACAATGCATGCACACACTGTTTAGATAAGACTGACAGTGTTTTTTTGGATAAATGTAAAAAGGTTGTATACCTGGGGCATCGTAGATTTCTTCCGATCAAGCATCCCTTAAGAAAGAAATGAGGGAAGCATTTCAGAGGTGAGGCAGATAACCGGAAGAAGCCTGAGCTTCGTAGTGGTAATGATATATTCGATATGGTCAAGGACCTAGAAGTAATCTTTGGTAAAGCTGTTGGCAGCCAACCAGTTCCGTACGGCCCTGATAAGCGCGCACCCATGTGGAAGAAGAAATCTATATTTTGGGAGCTACCCTATTGGAAAGTTTTAGAGGTCCGGTCTTCGATCGACGTGATGCACGTGACAAAGAATCTCTGTGTCAATCTGCTATGCTTCCTGGGTGTGTATGGGAAGTCAAAAGATACGCCAGAAGCACGGGAGGACCAGCAACATATGAAAGACCCAAGCAACAAGCACACAGATACATGGCGCCATTCCTTAAGCAGCTACGCTCTTACTAAAGCAGAGAAGGAAATATTCTTTGAAGTCCTTTACAGTATCAAGGTTCCGTCTGGCTTCTCGTCGAATATAAAGGGGATAGTAAACATGGCAGAGAAAAAATTCCAAAACCTGAAGTCTCATGACTGCCACGTGATTATGACGCAGTTGCTTCCGATTGCATTGAGGGGGATTCTACCGGAAAATGTTCGAGTACCCATTGTGAAGCTATGTGCATTCATGAACGCAATATCTCAGAAAGTAATCGATCCTTAAATTCTGACAAGATTACAGAGGGATGTGGTCCAGTGTCTTGTTAGTTTTGAGTTGGTGTTTCCACCATCCTTCTTCAACATTATGACTCATCTCCTGGTTAACCTATGTGAAGAGATTCATATTCTCAGTCCGGTATTTCTACACAATATGTTCCCCTTTGAGAGGTTCTGGGAGTCTTGAAGAAATATGTTCATAACCGTGCTAGGCCAGAAGGAAGCATCTCGAAGGGCTATGGAACACAGGAGGTCATTGGGTTCTGTGTTGACTTTATTCCTGACCTTAAGACGATTGGTGTTCCTGAATCGCGGCATGAGGGGAGACTGGCGGGAAAAGGAACGCTGGGAAAGAAAACAATGATACCCAGGGACGAACATTTGTTCACCAAAGCACACTACACAGTTCGACAAAATTCTATGTTCATGGCTACGTATCTCGAGGAACACAAGAATATTGTAGGCTCCGCAAACCCGGGGAAGGATGACTCATGGATTAAATGCAAACACATGGAGACTTTCGGAAGTTGGTTGCAAACACATCTTATAAATGACAGCATTGTTGAAGATCAGATGTACATGTTGGCAGGGTCACCATCTTCTACTATTGGGAATTTTCAAGGGTACGAGATAAACGGGAATACATTTTACACGAGCTCCCAAGATAAGAAGAGGACCAACCAAAACAGTGGTGTCCGCTTTGAACAAACGAGAATGGAAAAAATGACACATACTATGGTTACATAGAGGAGATATGGGAACTTGACTATGGACCTTCTTTTAAGGTCCCTTTGTTCAAGTGCAAATGGGTCAACCTGAATGGAGAAGGGGTAAAGGTAGACCCGCTTTATGGAATGACAACAGTGGATCTCAACAATATTGGTTACAATGACGAACCATTCGTCCTAGCCAATGATGTGGCTCAGGTCTTCTATGTGAAGGACATGTCCTCGAGACCGAAAAAAAGAAAAAATAAGTAAAGAAATTCATCATATGATGAGCCGAAGGCGTCACATAGTTCTCTCAGGGAAAAGAAACATCGTGGGAATCGAGGACACGACAGACATGTCAGAAGATTATAATAAGTTTGTTGAAATTCCACCCTTCACAGTGAAAGCTGACCCCACCATCCCGTTAAATAATGAAGATACTCCATGGTTACGGCCAAAGCGATCATAAGCAAGGGAGAATTCAGAAGAGTAGATAGGGATGTTGGTGATGTTACAGTGAAAGCTGACCCCACCACCCACTTTGTTGTTTCTCTCTCCTCCGTTTGTTGGTGATGTGTAATAATAAGCGTGGAATACATGATTATATAGTTCTGTTTGATCAGTATTTTGTATTGACCGGTAAAAAGCTGACAACTATGACCCATATCCGAGTATTAGATAACTGTAGGCAGATATTTCAGGAACACTTCGAAGTGATAGTACGGATACCATCCTGACATATATTGCAAGATTATAACTACTTTGGAGATGTAGTATGTGTTGACACACGGTATAGAACAAGTGATTATGGCAGGCCTCTATTGTTATTCGTTGGATTTAACTACCATAAACAGCCCAAAACAGTTTTGACTGACTGCTTTACATCGATAGGGGATGCAGTTGCTTCTGCTTGGCCAGGGACTGTCCACCGCTTGAAAACTTTCGCTCATGATTTTAGTAGGTCTTGGCGAAGTACAATCTGAAGGATAACGAGTGGCTAAGTAGATTGTATGAGGATAGAGAAAGATGGCGCAGATATTGCAGGCACACTTCGAAGTGATAGCGGGGATCGGGATAAAGGGAAAATACGCGTGGATGCGCGGCTGCACACAGGGCCGGTTACAGCAGCCCTGTGCGCAGCCCACATCTCAATGGGGGAGACTGAGGAGAGAGAAACGTTTGCCCTAAAAGGAGATGTCACCTTGAGTTGAGTAAGTATTTTAATGATTCATTGTGTTGCTTGGGAAGATCCAAAATTCTCCGTGTTAAAAAGGTACAACTCGATATTTATATTCAAATTATATGCAAATGGTAAAATAATTAATAGTTTCAATAGTTAGAATAATTATTTAGTTAAACGAAAAATGGATTTAAATTAGTTATGCAAATTCTAGCATTTTTCATGTTGAAATTTTTGTCAAATTCGAAAGTATATAGAAGTTGTTAATGTGCAAACTTAAACAATTTTCAAATTTTGGCGCTAAATTTTTTTGGCCCGCAGGGTGCCACCAAATTTCGAAAAAAGTTTTGGTCCCGGCCCGTGGTGCCAACCGGGACCAAAGGGGGTGCCTCTAGTCCCGGTTGGTGGCACGGCCCGAGTCTGGAGGCCCAGTTGTATAAATATCTCGGCCCTCTCTCTAGGCCGAGCGACCAGCCAGGGGATAGCGGAGCCTTGGCGAAGCCCTGCCGGCGGCGGGAACGGGTAGGAATCTCGTCGGCGCTGGTTCCGCCGGCAGGGTTGAACTAGGGACGCGTTTTTGTCGGCACAAAATATATATTAAAAAAGGCCCGGGGGCCGTGCTTACATAGGGGACGGCGCGGCCACAGGAGGCCGGCCGTGCTTACATATAGGGGCAGCGGCGCGGCCACAGGCGGCCGGCCGTTTCTTGGGGGGGGGGGTATCCTAGTATAGTAGGGGGGCGCGCCAGCGCCGGCCTAGTCCTCCTCGTCGGAGGAGATGCAGTGGTAGTCCGGTGCCTGCCACAGGTGGGCAGGCAGCTGGGGCAGGCCCGGTGGCTGCAGAGGCATCAGGGGCGCGTGCAGCGGCGGCGGGGGCAGGTGTTCTACCGGCGGTGGTGGCGGAAGCATCTCCTCTTCCGGCGGCTCTGACGACCATTGGCCGCCGATCCAGGCCCAGCTCATGCCGTACTCGAGGCCTAGGGGCAGCGGCTGCAGGTCGGGCATGTCCTCCCGCGCCTCCATCTCGGCGACCATGGCATGCAAGAGATCCCCCGACCCCGACGCTGGAGGGGGCGGCATCGCGGCGGCGTCGGCGGCGGCGGCCAGGACCTGCTCCCACCGCTTGACCTCGTCCTCGACGAGGGAGCGGCGGGAGGCCTCGTAGGCCTCCTCCAAGCTGGCCCGGAGCTCGGGTTCCTCGTCCTCGGCGATGGCGTCACCGATGTCCTCAAGGAGCCACAGCTCCGGCTCCCTCCCGGGCGGTGGCGCGGGGTAGTCCTCCACGCTCACCTCCTCCTGGGCGATGGGGATGAAGGAGCGCCGGCGCATGTCGTGCTCCTGCTGGAACCAGACGGCCCAGTAGGGGGAGCTGCGCGCGTACGCGCGGTCCCTGAGGAGGTGGGCCGGCAGGAGACGGCGGCGGCGGCGGTCGATCTCCTCGCGCGCGGCCTCGTTGGTCGGGGCCGGCGGCACCGGGATGCGCTGGGGGTTGAGGTGCCATCCGTCCGGGAGGTGGACGTCCGGCCAGAAGACCGGCGTGGCATGGTCCCAATGCCACTCGGCCTCCGCCGTCCGCACGTACCGGCGGAAACGCTTACCTTTGGGCGCGGCGCGGGGCGGCGTGCGTGCCACCGGAGGTGGAGCGAGGACGCGCGGCGCCCCGCCAATGCGGACACCTCCAGGGCCGAAGCCGAAGGCCTCCGCCGGCGAAGGGGGGACGCCGGAGCCGGCGCCACTCGAGGACCCGGCCTCGTGGTCGTTCCTAGGACGCTTGAACCAGCGTGACATGGTGGCTAGGGTTCCTTTGGCCGGGACGCGGCCGGGCTGGATGGGTTGTACGGGCGGCAGGGGCCCTTTAAAAAGGACCCGGGGGGCTGGCATGCCAACCGGCAGCCGGAACGTGGCGGCGGTTGCAGGCGGCCATGAATGCGGGGGGGGGGAGCCGAGGCGTGCCGTTCGTGGCCACGCGCGCGTGGGGAAGTGGAGGGGCGTGAAGACGAGGCGGCAGTGGGCCCTTTGACCGTCCCTGTGGCCTTAGTTTAAGGGGACCGGGCGAGCCAGCCACCAGGCCGCTGGCCAGTGGCCCCTTTTGACCCTTTGACCAAACGCAGCCACCGGGGCTTATAATAAAAGACGCGGGCCAGTGGGCCCTTTGACGAAAATTTGGCCAATGGGCTTACTAAAATACGTGGGTCAGTGGACGCGGTTGGGGAAGGGGAGGTCGGTTGGGGATTGCGAGACAGGAACCAAAAAAAACGAAACGAAAAAAAAACCTGCCGTGGCAGGGGAAAAGTGGACGCAATTTTTTTTTAAGAAGGTATCCATCCCGGTTACTAAAACGAACCGGGACGAACTCCCTGGCCGTCCCTGGCCCAGGTTCCCCACGTGGGCCATCCCTACAATCCCGGGTCCTGGCACAACCGGGACCAATGGGGAGGGCCATTTGTCCCGGCTAGCCCATCCTGGTTGCACAACCGGGACAAATGGGCCTTAATAACCGGGACTAATACCCCTGTTTCCACTAGTGTATGAGAGATATGCAAAGCACTTCTAGACAGGAATCATAGGAGACTCCTGAGCCTGCCATTCCTATGGAATATTATGAACAAACACATGATGAAAACCCTGAGAAGGATGACGAGGAAACCCTTGGTAGGGGCAAGAGACAAAGGACTGCTAAGTCTTTCGGTGATGACTTCCTTGTGTACCTTGTGGATGATACTCCCACTTCTATTTCAGAAGCTTATGCATCTCCAGATGCAGACTACTGTAGAGAAGCGGTCCGTAGCGAGACAGATTCCATCATGGCTAATGGAACGTGGGAGATCACTGAACGTCGTTATGGCTGTAAACCATTAGGATGTAAGTGGGTGTTCAAAAAGAAGCTTAGGCATGATTGTACGATTTAAAAATACAAGGCTAGGCTTTTGGCCAAGTGTTATTCCCAAAAAGAAGATGAAGATTTATTCGATACTTATTCACATGTGGTTAGACTGACCACCATTCGAGTATTAGTCTCGTTGGCGGCCTGGCATGATCTTCTCGTCCATCCGATGGATGTTAAGACGGCTTTCCTGAATGGAGAGCTAGATGAGGAAATCTATATGCAACAGACAGATGACTTTGTGATAGATGGTCATGAAGGAAAGGTGTGTAAGTTACTGAAATATTTATATGGGCTGAAACAAGCACCTAAGCAATGGCATGAGAAGTTCAATACAACTTTAACATCTGTTGGCTTTGTTGTTAATGAAGCTGACAAATGTGTATACTATCGCCATGGTGGGGGCGAAGGAGAAATACCGTGTTTGTATGTTGATGACATACTGATATTTGGGACCAACCTCAAAGTAATCGATGAGGTTAAGCCGTTTCTATCCTAGAACTTTGAGATGAAAGATCTTGGTGTGGATGATGTTATTTTGAACATGAAGCTATTGAGAGACAATGAGGGTGGGATTACACTTCTGTAATCCCATTATGTTGAGAAGGTTTTGGATATTCGGACTGCAAAATTTCTCTAACACCATATGATCCTAGTGTGCGGATTCGAAAGTTCGAAGGCACATCTAAGGATCAGTTGAGGTACTCTCAAGTAATTGGTTCACTCATGTACCTAGCGAGCGCTACGAGGCTTTACATCATGTTTGCTATGTGCAAACTAAGCCAGTTTGTTTCCAATCCGGGTGATGTGCATTGGTATGCTGTAGAAAGAATTATGCGCTATCTGAAAGGTACTGTGAACCATGGACTTCACTATAGTTGATGTCCTTCGGTACCTGAAGGGTATTGTGATGCGAATTGGATCTCTGATACTGATGAGATGAAATCCACAATGGGGTATGTGTTTATCCTTGGAGGTGGTGATGTTTCCTGAAAGTCTTGCAATCAAACGATCTTAACAAGATCGGCAATGGAAGCAGAATAAAATGCATTAGACACGTCTAGTCGAAGCAGCATAGCTTTGAGATATTTTGATGGACTTGCACGTGGTTTAAAAGCCAGTGCCGGCTATTCTTATGAACTGTGACAATCAAACAGTAATTGTTAAGGTGAAGAGTTCAAAGGACAATGCATAGTCTACAAAGCACATAAAAATAAGATTAAAAGATGCCAGACGTTTAAGAAACTCCGGAGTGATAGCGGTGGATTATATCCATTCGGCTAAGAATCTGGCAGATCCCTTTGCTAAAGGGCTATCACGAGTTGTGATAGAAATTGCATCGAAGGAGATGGGTATGAGACCCACATGAGTTGCCATGGCAGTAACCCAACATATGTGATCGGAGATCCCGTGAAGTGGGACCTGGGAAAACAAGCTAGTGGTTAACCGAGGAGAGTAATTTTTACTAACCCACTCCGCTAGAGATGGAGTACTCTATGGGAAAACTGTATGGCAGGTTGACTTACGTCTTAATGTGTTCCAAGGCTTGTATAAGCAATATGCTATCCTATAGAGTGATCTTTGGAGGAGCACACCTATATGAGCCCGACTGCTGGTCACAATATATGAGATTGGGTGATCTCTAATAAGTTCATGAACATGCCAGGAGGATGACTAATATGCTCCACCCGAGGAGTCAGCCTTCGTCAGCCTAGTACTGGCAAGACCTTTAGGGAAACTATTTCACCCCAAACTGACAATTCAATGTATAGTCCACTGTTCAGTTCTGATGTAGTGTAGTTATTTGTTCTAAGTGGATGTTCAACCTTAGCGTGTCTCCACTGAAAATGCTGGTATATAAAAATAGGTGATTGGAACAGAGGACAACATCATGGGTCGGGATCTGGTGAGGGAATGCTGAAATTTGGGGTGGGCCTTAGGCCTACTAGGAAATTTCCATTTAATCCCTAAGGCACATGCTGCCATAGAAAATTGTGCGAGTTTAGTCCCATATTGCTAGTTGAGAGAGTTTTGCACCAGTTTTTAAGGTGACCTCTCTCCTCACTATTGTGAGTTGGTATGAAGAGAGAGGAGCTGTGGAGTTGTTCCACACGCGCGCTCTTCCTCCTCGGCCGCCCGCCTCGCCACGCCTTGCCTCAGCACGACACGTCACGACGCGCCGCGGGTTGCGGGAATGAGCCGAGCCGATACCTTTATTTTGGCAGTTGGAAACGGAGAGTCAACAGACACGCCAATAATGTGAGACGTCATATTGATTGTTGTCTATAATTGCGTCACATTTATTTTCGTAACAACCACGCGCAGTAAACCGCCGCATTGATCACGTTGTAACTGCGCACAGTAAAACGCCAGATTGATCACGTGGTAACGGCTGTAGTAAACGCGAATTGAATTTGTGAGCTTCCCGTTCTCCTTCCCGGTCATGCCTATATATTGGAGGCTCGGGCGGATACAGAAAAACACACCTCATACGCTCTGCCTCTTTGCGCCCATTGTCATTCCGATCTCTGTTGCTTCCGCCGGTGATCCCATCTCGTCTACCGCGTAAACGACCGACAGGAGAGCAGGCCTCCGAAACCCCGCCTCTACAGATCCTGTACGGGAGAGAGGCGATTATGTTTTTGGGCAGCGTCTCATACGCGACTGCTCGCTGTTGTTCATCTACTTCGACTACTATCGTGTCACCCTCTTTGTCAAAATATCCACCAAAGCTGAACGCGCTGCTGCTGCTGTCGAGGCCGCCACTGCTGCCACCGAGACCGCCTCTGCTACGGCTACTGCCAACTGGCCGACCGAGGGTATAACACGTTTATCTCTGCACTTATTACTTCCATGTGTACAATACTAGTAGTTTGCGTAGATGTATCTACTATCATTCTAGTATGCAGGAACATGGTTAATTACCAGTATGTTTACGTCATGCTCATGATTTATACTTGGATTAATTTAATTTGTAAATTGCCTAAATTCTTAACAATAGTTGCACGATCGTCACCACCTTGATAGTTGCTTACAGTATCGGCCTGACTTATTGCATATGCAGTATTATTACATGATTGCAGAAACCCATTAGACAATAGTATATCGATAGTTCTCAAAGGGACATCTAATTATTTGGGACACATACTTGATTGGCTCAAATAACAAATGGTTTTCCTATTTCTAACTCGAATGAGGATTAAGTTGGAGCCCAGTCAACGCTAAAATAACCAGATTTGATCAAGATTCATGTGGTATGTGTGTTGTACATGCGTTTCCCCATTTAAATATTAGTTCCATGTAGGTTGCAAATCAGAATCTCAGTTGTAGTGGGTCGAACATGAGTTGCAATTTAATTTTTTTTGGTTGTACATGGGTTACACATATATTGCAACTAATATCTTTCAATTTGTAGGTGAGGTTCACATGAGTTGCAAATAAATTTTTGTTAGTTCCACATAGATCGTAACCGGATTTTTTTTTTCCAGTTGTAAGTGGGTTACACACGAGTTGCAATTGCAACTAAAATTGGATGATTGAGAATTAAGTTAATATTTTCTTTCGATCATAACATTTTCCTCTCTAGAAATGCACCGGTACCTAACTAGTACCATGTCATTGCAAGTCAATGTTAAGCGGTAATTATAATTTCTTGTTTTAGTTTGCGAGCTGCCTGATCAATACTTACGAAAATGTTTGTATTTTGGATGCTATAATAACTAGAAAGATGCCTATGAGTTGCTACAGGATTGAATATAAAGAAATGACTTCATATAGTATTTTGAATATGGAAGGAGAATGCTAGAAATTGGACACATTGTGTATTAAAACGCTGTCAAATGTCACAATTCATGTCATGTTCTATTAAGGCCCAACATACTTCCGCAGCCAGGCTGCCGTGTGGTATGACCACATTTCACGGTCGCCTCGCACCACGACGTCTTGTGATACCCATGTCGTTGTCAGATACGGTCTTTTTCTCCTATGTATCTCTTTGAATCCGACACCTCCAACGAAATAGAGTTTTGTCCTGCTTTATATATAAATCAATTATAAGCATACACGAAGTTCAAACACAAAAAAAATAGCTAGCACTGGTAGAAAATAGGGCTGTAGTCCCGGTTCGCCAGGGCCTGTAGTCCCGACCCAGCAACCGGGACTAGCAATGCGCGACTAAAGACCCCCCCCCCCCCTATAGTCCCGCCATTTACGGACCGGGACTAAAGGCCCGTCCACGTGGGCGCCAGGGATCCGTCGCGGCGGAGGCCCTTTAGTCCCGGTTCTTGTGGCCAACCGGGACTGAAAACCTGCGCAGGTTTAGGGTTTTAGGCCCCCTAAACCTGGTTCCTTTTTAATTTGTTTTGTTTTATTTCTTTTATATTTTATTTTGTGTTTTATTTTAATTTTGATGAAGTTTCAGTACACATATATATATATATTTTACGATACTATATACATGCATATATATATATATGAAATTTCAAACAAGGAGAATTCAATAGGAATATATAATATATATTCAATATCGGGTGACCATATATACAACCTCGAACAAGTTTCCATATTACACAATTAAGATGGATGACCATACACAAATTCGAACAATTAATTAGATAGCTTATGCGTATAATAGTCATCGTCGGTGGACGCATGGTACTCTCCTTCCCTATCGATGACATGCCTAAGGAAAAATCCTGCTATTTCCTCTTGAATTGGTCGGAAGCGAGCTTCTGGAGTAAGCGCCCTCCGCAAGTTATTGAGACCCCTCCGCGTGGCCTCGTCCTTCTTCCTCTCAGAGATTTCTTTCCGTATGTTCTCACAGACATAGTATCCACATAGACCGGTCCCCGGTGGCTGCTTATCCACTCCTTTGACCACATTTTTAAATTTTAGCTCATTTTTGAATCCACCGACATGTCCAAGTGAGAACTGTCTCCAAACTCTACATTGCAAATAAAATTAAATGAACAAGGGAGTTATTAGCTTAGGAAATGAACAAAAGAGACCGATCGATATAGAGCGCAAATGATTGAAAAATAATTACCTTTGCATCATTTTTCTCATGTTGATCCAAAGATCTGTATTTGAATTCATAGAGTCAAAGATCAAAACTATGGAGTCCTGAAGATCAATTTTTAGCAGAATCCAGTGGAACCTGCGGACACGTTAGATGCACAGTCATGCATAACTTATCGATTAGACATACCTTGCATGGAGTAAACAAAAGAGAATGGGAACACGAGAGAAACACTCACCCAAAAAGGTAAAGAAATAGAATATATCTTTTGGATTCATGCTTTTTAAAAAATTTGTACAAGTCTTTCTCCACTTCTTTGGGGTGACGTTCTAACATAGTTCCATTAATGATTTGTGGGTCAATGAACCCAACATCATGGATGAGTCTTATTTTGCATTCCCAAATCTTCAATCTGCATAATAGCGTACGCAACAATATAATTAGGACAATATATATATATATATATATATATATATATATATATATATATATATATATATATATATAGTGTAGGCAATGAAGAACGAGATGACATAGAAATAAATCACTTACAGAACGTACCAACTCAGGATAGATTTGTCGAGCTCACGCAGATTGAACAGCTGGAACAATTCACTCATCTCAACTGTTACAGAGTACTTTTTAGTGTGATGCTCCTCTGTATAATCCACATACACAAATTCTTTGTCGGTCCATGTTATGAAATGTTTGTACCAACGTAGCAGAGCTTGCATTAGTGGTGGTAGATCCTTTTCCTTCGCAGGCTCGACGAGAGGCCCTTTCTTCTCATATTGTAATCCTACCTCAGCCACTGGCGCATCGTCTAGGCCTAAAAAGAGACGAAGAGATATACCGGCCTCGGACGCATTTTGCATGGCAGTAGGTAAAGTCAATCCCATTTCTGCCACAGCATTTATGACCTCGGGGTCCTGTTCCGGAGCGGCTTTCACTATGAGCGGGGGGATCGATTTTTTACTCTGCAGCCCGAGTTGGGCAATTTGTTTCCCGCTTCTTTTCATTTTTCCTTTTCCTTTCTCCTCCTCCACTTTTTTTGCTTTCTCTTTCTCCTCCTCCAATATTCCTGCTTGCGCACGAAGTTCATTATCATAGTCTTTAGGCAAATTCTTCTCGGCTTGGGACGGTGTCGACAAAAAACCCGTAGCCCAATAGTCTACAATCGGAGGGAATACTTCCTTGGGCTCAGGCTCCTTTTGCGCCTTCAGTCGGCCAATCCATTTGTCAACGTCAGCCTTCACGGCCAATTTGGTTTCAGCATCACTAAGTTCCCAAGGCCTTGGGGGGAGAGGCTTCAGTGATGGCTCCGGTACCCGTGTGGTCTTAGCTACATAAGGCTCCGGGTTAATAGACCAAGAGCAGGTTCCCTTGCTGTCCGCCTGCCTCTGTTTCTTCGCTGGAGGAGGAATGGAGGGCGACGTCTGCTTAACCTCCGGAGGAGGAATGGGGGGCGACGTCTGCTTTTCCTCCGGAGGAGGAATGGGGGAGACGGCTGCTTTTCCTCCGGAGGAGGAATGGGGGGAGACGACTGCTTTTCCTCCGGAGGAGGAATCGTGGGCGACGGTTGCTTAACCGCCGGAGGAGGAATCGTGGGCGACGGCATCTTACCCGCCGGAGACGGCGTCGAATGGCGTGAAGGAGGCGTAGGTGAACCAGCACCACCACCACCAGCACCTGCACCATCGGAGGGGGGTGGACTTGTTAGCCTTGGCGTCTCGCCTGGAAACACTATGTACTTCTTTTTCCATAGAATGAACTGGCGCTTGACATCTCCAAGTCTTCTCTCCCCTTCGGGTGTAGCTATGTCAATCTCCAGGTCCTCAAACGCTTGGACTATGTCTTCCACCGTGACTCGAGCATAGCCATATGGAATGGGGTTGTTGTGATGGAGTGCTCCAGGTGTATAGGGTAAAGCACTGCCGGTAGCTACCTTCATGGAAATGTTCCCCACGGGATAATGCAGATCACATTCTTTCATCTCCTTTACATCATCCACGGGGTAGTGAGGCTCCGGTGCACGACTCTCGATCATCGGTGCATTAGCACCTGCAGTCGGGGCCTCCGTGGAAGCCACGCTGCTTCTCCGCTGATGCTGTCTTCCGAGATCCGCTGCATGTTCTTCATGGGGCCCTGCAGCCGCCGCTTTTTCTTTCTCAAGTATTCCGCCCACCATCTTCTTCAACTCGTTGAATTCCGCTGCAAGATTCGACAGTTGATCTGCAGCCCGGTCCGTACCTCTCTTACGGCTTCTGTAACAGTACGGGTCACCCTCCTGGGAAAACCCTACTTTCCACGGCAATCTGCCTTTGCCTCGTACATGTCCTCCGTGTTCAGGATTCCCGAGGTCATGGGTCAGTTGGTCTCTCTCTCTGTTGAACGTGATCACGCCCTGTTGAGCTGAGGTCATTGCGTCAACAAGGTCTTTTGTGGGAGCAAACTTTTTCTGCCGGTGAAAACACTCCCCTGTCTCCGGGTCTAGCGACCTCCCATGCCCGTACCACCACATTTTGGCTCTTTCGTCCCATCCCTCTGTACCTAGACGGATTCCTCTTGCCCTCAGGCCGTCCTCCATTGCCTGCCACTTAGGCGCCGAAACGCGGTATCCTCCTGGCCCCATAACATGATGGTACTGTTTCTTTTCCGCATTAGCCTTATTTTTTGCCGACATTTCCTTGAAATGCTCCGATTTATGTTGCGTCACAAATTCTGTCCAATCATCTCTCAGTTTCTCATGTTGTCCAGTGAAAATCGGAGTCTTGCCCTTGCTGACATATTCACGGAACAATTTTTTCTTGAAGTTCCGGAATGCTTCGGCCATCTTCTGAAAAGCGAACTCTTTGACTATCCTGACCGAATTCATCTTTTTTGTTGTATTCCGGAGGTAGAATGAAATGTGCAATAAGATTTCTAAACATAATCTTTTTCGTTCTCTTGTCGACATAAGTGAAACCAACACGTGCTTTCTTTGGCTCCTTCCATTCCTGGACGGTGATCGGGACGGTATCTCTAACAATGACTCCGCATTGGTTGATAAACTTTGTGGTGTGCTGTAGGGGCTTGCCGATTACACTGACTGATTCGATGGTATATGTTTCTCCATCTTTCATCGACTTGGATTTGCCACGCTTTGTCATACTAGATCCGGCCGAGGGCTAAAATAAGAAAGACAGTCGCGCGCGTTAGTGCATATGTATTCACATTTCAGTAAGTTTGTATCACGAGAGTCCCAATGTATATATATATATACCTCGCCGGAGGTGGTTGTTCTTTGCAATTGGAGATCGTCGTTTGTCGACGGTTGACCTCCGTCATCAATGTCCATTCCTTCAGCTCCTTGATCATCGACAATGTCCGTTCCTTCACCTGTTTCATCATCGACAATGTCAGTTCCTCCACGTTCTTGATCATCAAGGTTCAGATAAGAAGAGACTACATCGTCTTGTTGCTCATCTTCTGGGCCCGGCACATAATGGGTCTGGTTGGCTATCATGCCGTATATAATACCTTCAGTCTCCTGCTCTGTATACGGCAAGGCTCCATTGTCCGCCATATGTCACTCCTGCAGACATGCATATAGTAAAAATTAATTAAGTATATAGGAGACTTAGGAAATATTACACCCTCTTTCTCAAATTGTCCGCCATATGTCACTCCGGTGGAAGAACGATGACCACCGGAGGGGGAAAACCATACTTTAGAGGTGTGTCCAAGATTAGTTTCTCAAATGACTTGGAGAACCCCATAGCTACGTTGCATTTGCTTTTCTGGTCATTTTGGTATATTACACTTAATATTCTGAATTTATTGAATTAAAACTTATTTTCATTATTTTAATGAATTTAACTCAAATTCAAATATGGTCTCATTTTGAACTTTGTCAAACATGGTTGAAAATGATATAAACAGATAGCTTACATTTTTACGAACATTTCGCATATTTTTCCATAATTTTTGGAATTATAAATTAAAAGTTGTTTAATTTTGAAGATTTAATTATTTTCTGTAATTCCATATACAGTGGGCCCCTGGCGTCATGATGACGTCACCCTGGCGTGACACTGTGGCCGGCGGTGTGGCAGTTTGTGCTCTCTGTCTCCGGCGATTCCGGCCACGGGGAAGGGTTTCCGGCCACGGGGAAGGGTTCAAGGGCGGCGCGAGGCCCGCGGCGAGGGCGGCGTTGGTTCGTGGTCCCCTCTCGAGAGCGGGAGGGCGGCGCTGGTTCGAGGGCGGCGCGAGGCCCGCGGGGAACCTACCGGAGACGGCGACGGGGCGGGGCCGGAGCAGGGCGGAGGCGGTGGAGAGAAGGGCGCGGGCGACGGCGACGGCGACGGCGCGGTACTCTCGCAGGCGACGACGACGGAATGGACGAGCAGGGCGCCGGCGCGAGGAAGACGAGGGTTTGGACGAAGAAAATTTTGGGGCCGGGAATATATAGGGCCAGACTTTAGTCCCGGTTGGTGTCACCAACCGGGACTAAAGGTCCCCTGGGGTACCCTCCGCGGGCCTTTAGTCCCGGTTGGTGTCACGAACCGGGACTAAAGGTGAAATTTTTCGCGGCGTTTTCGTTCCCGCGCAGAACGAGCCTTTAGTCCCGGTTCGTGACACGAACCGCGACTAAAGGTGGTTATTCAAATACTTTTCCTTTTCCCAAACTTAAAAATACAAATAATATATCAGAAAATTTAGAAAAATAAAACTAATTCTTTTTAAAATCTTAAAAATACAAATAATATATCAGAAAAATAAAACTAATCATAAAGATTCACACACATCTTGAATATATATATAGATAAAAAAGGCAGTACATAATGGCTAGAGTGGATCTAAACCTAAACGGAGAGCATAGATGCATGATCTGATATCTGCTAGTCATACTCCTGCCTAGCCCTATAGTACATGTACTCGTAGTCGTCGTAGTCGCCGCCGCCGTCGTCGTCACTATCGTCTGACGGTGCTCTGCACTCCCTCGGAGGATCACGACTCCAGGACTGGGCCTGAGGGTAGCGCAGGCGGGGGATATCGCCGGCCCTGATGTAGTCCATGACGCTCTGTAGAGTCCGGCCGGACCACCATAGCCGACGACCGGCCTCGTGAAAGTTCCCAGGAGGCAGGCCGTCCTCCTCATACCTGGCGAGCGCCCTCTCACGCCGATTGATGAAGAAGGCATCCCAAGTATGCTGGTTATCGGGATGCCAACTGGGATTCCTCCGCTGCTCCGGCGTGAGCTCGTGATAGTAGTGGTTCGTGATGGCCGCCCGACGCGCCACACCTTCAGGAAGAGGAGGGACCGGCACTCCTCCGGCGCTCAGCATCCAACCGGCGGGAACGTTGTACCGCACGGGCAGGGGTAGTTCGAGGCGGAAAGTGCCTCCGCCTGGATGAATGTTAGAGTGGGTACGGTAGAAGCCATGAGAGAGAGTGGTGAGTTTGTATGTGTTTATGCCAATGGTGTGGCAATGCACATATACATATATATAGCGAGAAGAAAACATCCCTTTAGTCCCGGTTGGGGACACCAACCGGGACTAAATGGGTTAGAGTTTCGTTTGGACCAATCAGATAGAATCACACGGATCGTGTGTTTCTTTAAAGCGCTTGTGAGTCGTTGGATCCGGGGTGTGTTTCTTTCGAGCTGTTGTGAGCCGTTCGATCAGGGCTACGGTGTGTTTCTTTCGAGCTGTTGTGAGCCGTTGGATGAGGTGGTTTCTTAACCGTTGGATCAAAACCCTAGCACAACACTTTGTGAGCCAGAGGACCCTATATATAGCCCACCTTCATACACCGGTCAGTTCATCGAGCAAATACAAAACATCCGGATTCGCCATCATACGTCCTGCCGTGCATTTGGTATGCATATTGCACCCAGTAGCCACGGTGGGGCTGTATGATGGCGATACCGATTGTTTTGTTCTACATCCCCCTTTAAGGTTTGATACATCATATATTCAGTTTATCGAGCAAGTACAAAACATCCGGATTCACCATCATACGTCCTACCGTGCATTTGGTATGCATATTGCACCGAGTAGCCACGGTAGGGCTGTATGATGGTGATACCGATTGTTTTGTTCTACACCCCCCTCCCCCTTTAACACATCCATCCATGCTATGGGTCAGTGTTCACTTTGAGCTCGGTTAGTAATGTGCAACTATTTGCTTGGTTCTGTTAGGGTGGCGCGTGGCACGGGAGTTGCGACGCGTGGCGCGGGAGTTGTGACGCGTGGCCAGGAGGGCGCGGTATAAACTGTCGCGCCTCGAGCGCGTCTTCTCCTGTCCACGCACCGTCGCGCTTCCACCATGCCTCCGAGGAGGAACAGCACCACCGGCTTTCGCGGCGTCCGAGCACGGCAGAACGGAATGTTCAGCGCAGATATCCGCTGGGGGGACGACCGCATCCCCCTCGGCTCCTTTGCGACGGCGGCGGAGGCCGCCCGCGCCTGGGACGCGGCGGCCTGGCGCCTCAACCGCCCGCGTTCGCTGATGAACTTCAACGACTGCCACACCGTCTGGGAAGCGGAGGCAAGGGCGCCGAAGCCGCAGATCGTCACTGCCGCCGACCACCTCCACCTCCGTCACCGCGCGTTTCAGGGCCTAGTCGACGCCAGGGAAGAACGCGTCGTCCGCGAGTATTACCGGAACAACCCGAGGGAGGAGAGCGCCGACGAGGAGCTCTGGCAGACACGCGCGGCTGAGCGGGCGGAGCGCCGTCTCGAACGCCACCTCGCGTTAGATGCCACTCGGGAGGCGAGGACGAGGGCGCTGCAAGAGCTTCGTCGGGCCGACCGCGCCGGCGAAGTCTGGGCCTCCGACGATCCGAGGTGGGGGCCTATCTCGGACATACCATCATGCACCTCCGACGACGACGAGGAGGTCACCGACGAGTTCGCCGACGTCGACGACCCGGAGGAGGTCACCGACGAGTTCCCCGACGACGACGACGAGGAGTAGTGTTCGTATGTTCTCTCTTTTCAATAAAAGAATTTGTATTCCGCAAGGTTCGTATGTTCGTATGTTTTCTGTTTTTAATAAAAGTTATGAAATCAGATATTTTATCTCACAAAGTTTTGAGACATTTAAGTAACTTTCTGTTTTCCATGCTTTCCACTCGTTTTCTCAAATATTTTGCAAAGGAGTTAGTCTTAAACACATCAGAGATAATATAATTCACATGATCCATTCAAAAAAGTTTGGTACACAATAAATTATTACACATCAATTCTTCCCTTGTGTCCCTGCTTTCTTACGATCTGGCCGTATCCATGGAGCATCCTCATCATTTAACTTAATGCTTGGGTCAGTGTTGACTTTGAAGGGCGGAATTTCACCAAACATATTATAATCTTCTGACATGTCTGTCTTGTCCTCCACTCCCACGATGTTTCTTTTCCCTGAAAGAACAATGTGGCGCTTTGGATCATCACATGATGTACTGATCGTTTTATTATCTTTCCGTTTCCTCGGTTTGCTACTCATGTCCTTCAAATAGAAAACCTGAGCGACATCTTTGGCTAGGACGAATGGTTCGTCAAGGTAACCAAGATTGTCGAAATCCACCATTGTCATTCCGTATTGCTCGTCCACCTTTACCCCACCTCCTGTTAGCTTGAACCATTTGCACCGGAACAAAGGGACCTTAAAGGAGGGTCCATAGTCAAGTTCCCATATCTCCTCTATGTAACCATAATATGTGACCTTTTGCCCAATCTCGGTTGCTGCATCAAAGCGGACACCACTGTTTTGGTTGGTGCTCTTTTTATCTTGGGAGATCGTGTAAAATGTATTCCCATTAATCTCGTACCCTTGGAAAGTCGTTATAGTCGAAGATGGTGTCTTGGCCAACATGTACAGCTGATCTCCAACATCATTGTCATTCATTAAATGTTTTCGCAACCAACTGCCGAAAGTCTCCATGTGGGCCTTTCTAATCCATGATTCAGGCTTTCCCGGGTTGTTCGAGCGTAAAATATTCTTGTGTTGCTCGAAGTACGGAGCCACCAAGCTCGAATTTTGCAGAACTGTGTAGTGTGCTTCAGTCATAGAATGACCGTCCATACATATCGTTGATTTACTTCCGATCGTGCCTCTTCCACTTAGTCTCCCCTCGTGTCGCGATTGAGGAATACCAATCGGCTTAAGGTCAGGAACATAGTCAATACAGAACTCAATTACCTCCTCATTTCCATAGCCCTTTACGATGCTTCCTTCTGGCCTAGCACGGTTACGAACATATTTCTTTAATACTCCCATAAACCTCTCGAAGGGGAACATATTGTGTATAAATACAGGACCGAGAATGGAAATCTCTTCGACTAGGTGGACCAGGAGGTGCGTCATAATATTGAAGAAGGATGGTGGAAACAGCAACTCGAAACTGACAAGACATTGGACCACATCGTTCTGTAACCGTGGTAGATCTTCTGGACTGATTACCTTCTGAGAGATTGCATTGAGGAATGCACACAGCTTCACAATGGCTACTCGAACATTTTCCTGTAGGAGGCCCCTCAAAGCAATCGGAAGCAATTGCGTCATAATCACGTGGCAGTCGTGAGACTTCAGGTTTTGGAACTTTTTGTCCG
This sequence comes from Alopecurus myosuroides, assembly GCA_028641055.1. Classification (NCBI taxonomy): domain Eukaryota; kingdom Viridiplantae; phylum Streptophyta; class Magnoliopsida; order Poales; family Poaceae; genus Alopecurus; species Alopecurus myosuroides. The sequence goes on from CM054061.1 coordinate 35,602,743, forward strand.
CCATGTTTATTATTCCCTTTATATTCGACGAGAAGCCAGACGGGACCTTCATACTGCTCAGGCATTCAAAAAAAATGACCTTCTCTTCTTTCGTAAGAGCGTAGCTGGCACGACCTTGAAACCATTCCGGATGCCGGTCATCTGGGTCTTTCAAAAGTTGTTGATCCCGCCGTGCTTCCTTTGTATCCTTTGTCTTCCCATACACGCCCAAGAAGCTTAGCAGGTTCACGCAAACATTCTTCGTAACATGCATCACGTCGATTGCAGAGCGGACATCTAGGACTTTCCAATACTGTAGCTCCCAAAATATCGATTTCTTTTTCCACATGGGTACGTGCCCGTCAACTCCCTGCGGAACTGATTGTCCGCCAGGTCGACCCTTTCCAAAGATGACATTCAAATCCTTGACCATATCAAATATCTCAGCTCCAGTACGTTCCGCAGGCTTCGGCCGGTGATCTGCCTTGCCATTGAAATGCTTGCCTTTCTTTCTTACGTTATGATTTCGGGGAAGAAATCGACGATGACCCAGGTACACGTTCTTCCTACAATTATCCAAAAATACACTTTCAGTCTCATGTAAGCAGTGCGTGCATGCTTTGTATCCCTTATTTGACTGTCCCGAAAGGTTACTGAGAGCAGGCCAATCGTTGATGGTTACAAAAAGCAACGCTCGTAGGTTAAATTCCTCTTCTCTGTGCTCATCCCACACAGGTACACCAGGTCTGCCCCACAATTGTAAAAGTTCATCAACTAATGGCCTTAGGTACACATCGATGTCGTTGCTGGGTTGCTTCGGACCTTGGATGAGCACTGGGATCATAATGAACTTCCGCTTCATGCACAACCAAGGAGGAAGGTTGTAGATGCATAGAGTCACGGGCCAGGTGCTATGGCTGGAGCTCTGCTCGCCAAAAGGATTCATGCCATCAGTACTTAGACCAAATCTTATGTTCCTTGCGTCAGCTGCAAAATCTTTGAACTCTCTGTCGATCTTTCTCCATTGCGTTCCATCAGCAGGGTGTCTCAACTCCCCGTCGGACTTACGGTCCTCTTTGTGCCATCGCAACAACTTGGCATGCTCTTTGTTCATGAACAGGCGTTTCAGCCGAGGTATTATAGGAGCATACCACATCACCTTGGCGGGAACCCTCTTCCTGGGTTTCTCGCCCTCAACATCGTCACCAGGGTCATCGCCTCTGATCTTATAACGCAATGCAGTGCATACATGGCATTCATTCAAATCCTCGTATGCACCACGGTAGAGGACGCAGTCGTTAATGCATGCATGTATCTTCAAAATCTCTAAACCTAGAGGGCACACAACCTTCTTTGCTTCGTACGTACTGGCGGGCAACTCGTTATTCTTCGGAAACATATTCTTCAACATTTTCAGCAAATTTTCAAATGATGAGTCAGCTACACCTTCCCGTGCCTTCCATTTCAGCAAATCCAGTGTGCAGCCCAGCTTTTTCAGACTATTGTCGCATCCTGGGTACAGCGACTTCGTGTGATCCTCTAACATGCGATCCAAATTCTCCCTCTCCTTGTCAGTTTCGCAGCGTCTCCGTGCATCAGCAATGGTCCGACCAAGATCATCATCGGGCTCATCATGTGCCTCTTCTTCACCTTCACCAAACCCTTCCCCACCTTCAGCATCATCCTCCATGAAGGTATCACCGAAAGCGTCATGATAGTTGAAATCGATATCATCCTCTTCTTCATCTTCTTCCATTCTAACCCCTCTTTCTCCATGCTTGGTCCAACAATTATAGCTTGGCATGAAACCGTGCCGAAGCAGGTGCATGTGAACGACTCTTGAGGAGGAATGACCCTTCTCATTCTTACATTCAGCACATGGACAGATAATAAAACCTCGCTGCTTGTTCGCATTTGCCACTATGAGGAAATCTTTCAAACCCGTAGTGAACTCGCCGGAGAGTCGGTTACCGTACATCCATTGCCGATTCATCTGCATTATTATTATATAAAGTATATAATTAACCATCATGCATTTGTTAAACCAACTAGCTGGAAATAATACAAATCATGAAAGGGTTCAAGTTGCTAACCGCGACCGCGGAGGTAAAATAAATGAAAACGCTTAAGTGCGGCTCGGACACTTAATATCATGTGTGTTTCATGCTATCGGGCATTTCATCGAACACCTAGTGTGCATAGTAGGAACCAAAAGCATACCCACCACCCCTTGTGAATGTTGTGAGCAGAAGTGACACCAAATGTGGCTAAGTGCAGCGAGCTGAGTTCTATATATAGGGATGGGCCTTTAGTCCCGGTTCACCTGGACAACCGCGGCTAAAGGCCGTGGGGCCAGACCGATGACCTATTAGCCCCGGTTGGTCTGGCCAACCGGGACTAAAGCCCCTCCCCTCCGACAGCTGTGGACCGAGCGCGCTGGGCCCAGACTATTGGTCGCGGGTCTCGTCCCGAACCGCGACTACAGACCCCTATGGTCGCGGGCCGATTATTTTGGGGACTAATGGGGGCGTACAGAAGGCCTATTTTCTACCAGTGTAGTACAACAACACTAACGTGTCCAACAAGAAATAATGAAAATCCATACAACTAAGATGAGAATGAGGATGCCAAATGGCGAAGCTCGGAAGAAAGATAGCCACTAGACATCTAAAATCGTCTCACCCACCACACTTCGAGAGAATTTACATTTGTTATACATTACGTCACGGCTTTATAATTTTCCACACATTACTTAGTCTTTTATTATTTGCCCAAGATTACATTGAATTCTTTAATTTTCCCTATTTATCCTTTTACAGATCAACTGAATTTTTTACCTGGAATACAGTGTGAAATATAGTACAAATTAAGTACCCCTTGGGCAAAGAAAAAAATGCATGTATCGGTCTGGACATAATCAGTTCTGGTCTATCTATCTGAGCGATCTGCTTGCATTACGGAAGAGAAATAGAGGATCTCGGCGGGAGTACCATGGGCGGAAACGGCCGGACCAGGTGGCGTAGCCATTATCGGCGAGCCATTTTGAAGTAATTTGGATTCCTTCCGGTTCTACAGCCGCGATGACTTAAGCTTCAATAGGGAAGTGTTCAAGGTGGCAATGAACCATTGTTGTCCCGCGTGATGATTCCCAATATCCCACACAATGAGAAAAGTAGGCATCGGGATTTGTTTTCAGCTTCAATTTGGAATTGAACTTCAGTTTCAGTCATGGAAAAAAAATAGCGCGCTATTTTGTCGCTAATAGCATGATATAGTATATCTGGAGGGTACATGCTAAGTTTTAACACTTTTCCTCTCTATTGCGCTATTTGTGAAATAGCACACTACATCTCGCTAAAACATCGTAACGTTGTAGCAGACTATTTTTTTCCAGCCTATCGACCCGAGTTTTACACCCAAGGAAGAAGAAGTTGCTTCCTATTTTTTCTGGTGATGAACAACAATCGTGGAGATGACATCGTTATGTCTATGATTCTCAGTGAGTAATTTATACCGTGTTATTTCATGGAGAACAATTTTGTATGTGGTTATGCACATATTATTTTGATATTTTTTGGCATGCATCGTTTATTATTAATATCAAAATCCTTTATTTTCTAGATATGTTTGCTAATTTTTTGAAACTCTATTTTAGAATAGCACGTTATTAGGACGCTATAACTTGTATAACATCTGGAGGAGGCTGCCGCTATTTCTTTTAGCAAATTATTTTTTTCCTTGGTTTCGGTACGCGGTTTGCATCATGGCTCCTGAATCCAGGAAACAAATTATTTTAGGAGCAAGTGAATCTGTGCCGCACATCTCTAGGAGGGGGGCGCTCCCTCTAGGAGTTGCCTTCCGCCCTTGGTCTGGTAGGTCTGTGTCGTCGGATGGCAGCAACTCAGCATCTCCTCTCCGTTCATGGTGGGCGCACCTTCCATGGTCGGGAGGAAGCTCCCTATGCGTGGTGCGCATGTGGTGGCGTGAAAGGCGGGGTCTCCGCCATGAGGAAGCTTGCTGTGACACCCGTCGTTGGGTCCACTAACGCCGGTGGTACTCCCGCCCCAGCTACTCTATTCCTCCTTAGTTCGAAAAAGGGAACAATCGAAGGAGAACGAATATAATCCATCGACCAACCCGACCTTGTTATGTCCAGCCGAGGGGGTATGTATGTGTACTGTATTTCGGGGTAAAAAAATCAATTTATCTGTTAAAGTACTCCCTCCATCTCAAAATACAAGGCGCACTTAATTACTACATGTGCATCATTTAGTATAAGGATATACGAAATGAAAGAATTTTGCAATGCGAATCCAACGGTACCATTTATATGTTCTCAATCCATATAACTCAGGATATATGAGCGGTCAAAGTCGAGCATCAAAGACCATCACGAAAATAGCGCCCCTTAAATTTTAGGACGGAGGGAGTATAAATAGGGTAAATTATAAATGAATCGGTGTAAAATTGGACAAATAATAAAAGACTAATTAATGTGTGGTAAATTAAAAAGGTTTGAAGTAATATTTGGTGAACTGTAAATTCTCCCCCACGTTTCATGAACCACAAATCATGGAATACAGAGGCAACACCTTATAGAAAGAAAGAGATATCAACACATCTGCGCTACTCGACCAGCAAGAAAGTCAAGAAAAATGAGCACGATCCCGCGGCCTGCCACGAGTTTCAGGCAAATTAGAATCGTGCCAGGGATGACCGTGCCAGTATGCTAAGATGGTCAGGCACCAAATCAGGTAGCTATTAAGTGACCGGAGAAGGACCAAAGTAGAATTGTGCCTGGGATGATCGTGCCAGTATGATGTATACGTGGCACATGCATCCATCGTGAGACATGCTTGCATTCGTGGTGAGTTGCCTAGGATTTTATATCCGGCACGAGTATGAGCAGAGTAACACATGCATAAAAGCGCTCATACAAAGTTTCGATTGGTTTTGATCATTTGCACCGTTTCTCACTGAAGTGAAAATTAAAGTGTTACAGATATGTTTGTGCAAGTTAAGAGAAAATGTATCATGCTATCAGTGCAACACTCTGCAGCTTTTTAAAAAGAAGGAACTCAAACCAGACAAATAAAATGGCACTATAATTTTATTCTTATAGCATTATGCCGTTATTATACTCTGGGAAAGCACTCCGTTATTTTGCTCTGACAGAGGTGGGCAATGTGCCTGACACTCACGCTCGGAATGATAGCACGGTGCGCCCGGTGCAGTAAGGCAGCAGTTGCACTCGTTAGCCCAGGGTTCACCCATATCCTTACAATTCCTAGGAAGACACATCTTCAACTGTACTTTGCTCTCATCTATCGAAGAACTAATAGTAGCTGCATGGGCATGATCACCGTCTTGATAGATGCTTCCGGCATCTCGCCGACCTATCACATATAAAATATTAGTACATGATTATACATATAAATAGATATAGGTCTTAGGGCGAACAATTTTTTTTCGAAAAAGATGGAGACTTAGAATATAAACAATACACTAGCTATGATATGGTTACCTTGTGCGGCCAAAACATGGCACGCGATGAGCAGAAGGGCAATCACGTACACAACGGTGCTCTTCTTCATGGTGGATCAAATTAGGGCACTATGAGAAAACCAAATCGATCAGATGGAGAAGGCAATGGAGGCAATGTCCACGCCCCACCTCTACCACCATTATATATGCGTACATAATCAATTCATAGAAGGTTGTAATTGCACATTAATTCCATATAAATGCGCGACATAAATATATGATTGGAATAATATTTGCAATAATTATAGTATTATTATTCTCTCTATTCTGATGAAAATCAGATTATTCCGTTATAATTACTACTAGTTGGCGCAAATTAGGAATTAATTGCCAGTTTAAATAACCAGCGTGGCCTCTTCTGCTCCTGAATTCGCTCTCCCCCAATTTAAATTCCGATGCCCGCCTAGGTTCATGATGCCATATTTTGCTACTCTGGGCATTAAACACATTAATTACCAGAAATTAGGCTCTATTTTAACGCAAGGTGATTAGATGAAAAATCCGGCCGAAAATTTCTCTCGTGCTATCATGAGACGCTTTGGTTGCTTAGATGACCAATAAACCGGAATAGTGGGGAGTACATGCAGGCATTATTACGTGAGATACTCCCCCCAAAAAAATGGAATGCGTGCTATCAGCGAGATTAATCAGCCAGATTTATAACCGGAATCCCCTTCCCCACTATTTATAGACGACCAAACTTTGTAGGATATTTTTTAAGGTAAATACTACCTATCGCGGTCCAATGGAAAGCAAACCTTCGGACCGATTGACCACCATAGATTCTCATTCTATCCTGCATGCCGTCCGCAAGCATCAGTACTTCCCACAAAAAACTTCTGGCCCACCTCCCCATAATTACCGCAAATAGATCCCATTAATCACGGCCAATTTCTCGTCCCAAATTTATGCGCATCTGCTCTCACCAATCCTCTCACGACCACGCCACAACCTCCAACCCTTGCTGATACCTGCATCTTCACCTGATTTGAGCCCTGCGCGGGGATGCAGGCCGCTCCGCCGCATGGAGTTATCATTTGGGGGACGCTTTGATCGCCGGCGGCCGACGGCGTAAAGTCGCGGGTGGCATAGCCGAGTCAGGCCTACACTCCACACAAAGCATTGGATCAGAGGCCGCTTCCTTCTAGGTAACAACAGTTAATCACGATCGACTCCATCATGGAATCGTTGCCTTTAGTTCCACTGTTCCAGGGTCCAAGTCTTACTAGCAATGCTATGTGTGTATAGCTAGCTATTTTGTTATCAGAACAATGGAAGCGCAGTAAAGATAACCAACAGGTCTCGAGCCAAGTAGTACTAGCTAGATTGATTGAATTGATCAGGTTAGTTGCAGTACCTGGGTGACTTGCCAGATCTTGTTTCTGCTGCTCCTGGCCACCGTCTCGATCCATTCCTCAACTACACAGAACGGGATAAGGTGATTGATAATGACCTAGGTCCCATTCAACTTATATTATCCCCACGAAATTTGTGATGCTTTCACATATGGTCTGTAATGCAGTGTTTTCAGGATACTTATGCTTCCTTTTATAAATTGTTGATGATGTCGAACTGGCGACAATCAGTGATGTACATAAATTTAAAAATTATGTGCTTCTACCTAGCTCTCGTTATGCGGCCTTACCATAAGTTTGATGCTTCTGTTCCCCCATGCTTCAAAATTTATATATATTTTGTCAGTCATAAGTTTGATGATTTTCTTTGGATATGCTTCTACATAGCTCTACATCACTCTAAGAATCGTTGATTCCTAGTTTCAGTATCCTATGTTTCCACTGCAGATGAGTTACGTTTCGATGGAACTAATCAATGCTTAGGAATATTCATGCTTCCAAGTATACGCTGGGTTTGTCCGGTCTACATAATTTGCAACAACGGAGCCATTTTTTTCCTTTTGATGTAATTGGCAGTACCATGGTGATGAATTTTCACTTCAACATTGACATTTGTGTTCTTATTTAATTGTACACTTGTAGTTATTTTTCTTCACCAAACTAGTTTATAGTTGTTTCATTGTATATCGGCATTTGCTTTGGTCACACTACAAGAGAATCGGTCTCTTGCAACGAAATCTGTAGCCACGGGTTTTTTTCGTTGCGATATAATCACAAATTACGACGACCTCTCAGGTTGTGGTGATAGGGCACTCGTATTTCCACGACTCTTTTTGGTGGCGATAAATTGTCGTTTTGTTGCGGTAGAGGCCTCCTATTGCCACGATTTGTACTGTTGTTGGAATACACGCGCGTTTTTGCGACAGAGTATTTTCGTTGCGCGAGGCACTCCTTTTGTTGCCTTAGAGACATGGTATTCCAACGAAATAAGCATTCGTGGTGATATTCAGTCATATATTGCAACATCTGTATTTGTGTTGCGGTAGTTACAAATATTGTTGCAAAAAAAAAGCTAACTATTGCAACCAAATTTTTCGTGGTGCAATACCATATGTTTTTCGCCTCAAATTTATCCTGCGGCAATACCTATTGTTTCTGCGACAATTTGGGTCATATGATAATAGATTAAACGTAAAGCAACAATCACCGTACTGTTGCGAAAATGAACAAGTTATTTTGCAATGACCATTCATAGACTAGCTTAACGGGCCTCATGGGTCGTGCCATTGATCACTGTTGCAATTTTGTTAGGACTACACTTCATTTTTGGTCCAGTATCTCAGTTTGGTGAGCACATTATTTTTTTAATATTGTTTGCAACTGAATTTCTGCAGCACTTAGCATTTTACTAATGTTGCAACTAGTGACAGTACTTAATAATCAATCAAGAACTCATATAAGACGCAATTTCACTAGTACATTTATCATGGAAATTCAAAATTTCTAAACACTGAAACTTTGGAATATTTAAACAAAAATTATGTTATTACACGATCTTTCATCCATGCATGTTCATGGCAAAACATTTAAGCCAAACAGTGCAGAGACGGACTACACAAAGAATCCATGGTCATCATCCAATTCATCTTTTACCAAAGGAGCAACATGACCATCATTTATGTAAGTCTCATCATCATCAGTATCAGCATCATATTCGACTTGGTCTTCGTCAAACTCAGCAGGTCTTAAATTATTTATGACTGAAACATCAACGCTCGTTCCTTCATCATCATTTCTGCACCAACTAGTCATCTCGCCAGGTACAGTAAATTCTGGAACTGTAATTCCTTCATCGACGACATCCTTTATATTTGCATCACCACACGTTCATCTACTTCTGCAAGATCATCTAGGTCTGCACCATTTAAAACCGAAGGAGCAAACAAATTGTGTGGATTCATTTTTATAGCACTTACCCATTAACGGCTCTTCACATCTCTCACATAGAAAACCTGTGCAGCTTGGATGCCTAGAATGTAAGGGTCTTCCGTGAATCGGTGTACACTAGTGTCAAGGTCAATAATTTCATATTTGTCCCTCTTATACCCCTTACTCTGATTTCTATTGGCAAGAGGCACGTCGAACCAGTCGCACTGCAATACAACAACCTCCTTATCAGGAGGAAAGTCAAGAAATATGATTTTCTTTATCACCCCATAATAATCAGTACTGCCGGTGTTTTCTTGCGCATTGACTACGACGCCACTATTTTGGGTACTCAAGTCAAGCTCTATTTCGGTATTACGAAAGTAATATCCATTCAGTACTGTACGTTTGAACACACGAGCAATTTGATCAGGCCCTTTAGCTAGTGTATACAACAGACTATTGACCTTCCCATCTTTATGGAGTTGTGTGATCTGTTTCATGGAATAGAATATGTGTGAGTGTACTATACACCATTGTTTTTTTATTACGAGAAACATTTATGAAAAGTAACTTACCCGTCTTTCGAACCAGCCAACAAAATCTTACTTGTGTTTCTTTTTAGGATTAGGACAATTTTTCTTTTTGAGCTCGTCAATATGTTCCCTTCAAAAAGAAATGATATATGGTTACTTCATAACCAAAGTATTAATGCATATCATGATATGAAACAAATACATAAGTATCCATACTGAATCCATGGCTCGGTTTCCTCACAGTTTGTTATTATGTAGTGCCTCATTTGATTAAGAGCTTCCAAAACAATGATTCACGGGCAAAACCTTTCTTGGAGTAATCAACTGCACTCATTATGCTAATCCCTGTTGGTGCCTCATCTGTAGCTCCATCTGCATGGCGTTCAGACTGACTTATTTTTGTAGGTGAGCCTTTAACGAATCGACTGCAGAACGTCATGCACTCTTCAAGTATGTACCCCTCTGCAATTGAACCTTCTGGATGATCCTTGTTACGTACATATCCCTTCAACGTACGCAGGTATCTCTCAACCGGATACATCCATCTATACTGTACAGGCCCTGCCAACCATGCTTCTCGAGCTAGATGAATTGGGAGATGCATCATAATTTCAAAGAAAGCTAGTGGATAGATCATCTCTAGCTGACATAGAATTTCTGCAATTTGTTTGTCCAAATTCAACAAATCGTCATCCCTTAACTCCTTGGAGCATAAATCGGAAAAGAATTTACTGAGCTGAAGCAATGGGGTAAGGACATTCTCTGGCACAAGCTTGCGCAACGCAATAGGAAGAAGTTTCTGTAATATAACATGGCAGTCATGAGTTTTGAGTTCACTAAACTTGCACTGCTCGAGGACCACACATCGCTTAATGTGTGAAGCATAGCCATCAGGCATCTGTATGCTCTGCAGAAACCCGAGGAGCATTATCTTCTCTTCCTTTTTTAAAGCATACACGTCTTTCTTCATTTTGTACTTATCCTTACCGGCGGGCTTTGCGTGCTGATCCTCCCTAATTTTCAATAACTCCAAATCAAGGCGAGCCTTCGTACCATCCTTTGTTTTCCCATCCATCTCAAGCAAAGTACCCAGAATGCTGTCACAAATGTTCTTCTCGATGTGCATAACATCCAAATTGTGCCTCACGAGCAAGTGCTGCCAATACGGGAGCTGGCAGAACACACTTTTCTTCCGCCAATTATGCCAGGGATTAGTTTCCGGTCGCTTTCTCTTATTTGACCGCCCAAATGGTTCATGCTGAATGCTATCAAGATCCTTTAGAACTTCAATGCATGTAAGTGGCGCCGGGGCGTCTCTATGTTCTGCCATGTTGTTGAACATAACCTTGTTTCGATGCCATTTGTGGTGTTTCCGTAGAAAACGTCGGTGTCCCATGTAGCAATGCTTTCTACCAAAATGGAGCCATAAAAAGTCTGTATGCCTGTGGCAGTAAGGGCATGCTAGCTTGCCTTTTGTGCTCCAACCACTCAGCATTGCGTAAGCCGGGTAGTCATTGATGGTCCACAACACGCATGCATACAACGTGAAATTTTGTTTAGTTTCAGCATCATATGCTTCAACACCATCCTCCCATAGAACTAACAGTTCATCAATCAAAGGCTGCAAGTACACATCAATGTTATTCCCTGCCAACTTTGGTCCTGGAATAACCATTGACATTATCCAGTTCTCTTTGTTTCATACACATCCATGGTGGCAAGTTATATAGGATCAGAATGACAGGCCATGTAGTGTGTGATATACTCATGAGCCCAAAGGGGTTGAATCCATCTGAAGCAAGGCCAAGCCGAACATTGCGAGCATCTTTTGCGAATTCTATCTGACTATATCTATCATCAAGGCTTTTCCAGGCATTCGAATCTGCAGGATGCCTCATTATGCCATCATCTTTACGTTTCTCCTTATGTTATTTCATATCAGTTGACATATCTTCTGTCATGTACAACCTTTGAAGTCTTTGAATGAGTGGGAAATACCATAGATATTTCCGTGGCACTTGCTTCTTTGATTTACGGATCGATAAATCAGCTTTGTCTACGGTTGGACTTGATTTCCATCGAGACGTATGACAGACAGGGCATTCTTGGGCATCAGCATACTCATTACGGAATAGCACACAATCATTATAGCACGCGTGTATCTTCTTGTAATCCAGTCCAAACTCTCGAATGACCTTCCTTACTTGTGCGAGATTAGTAGGAATGCAGTGACCCTTTGGCAGCACCTCCGTGAACATCTGCCGCATTAAGTCACATGCTCTGTTGGTCATCCTAGACACGCACTTGATTTGGTAAAGCTTCACAATGAAAGATATATTTGCGACCTCCTCACAACCAGGGTACAACGATGTTTTTTCCCCTTCTAATAGTTTGTAGAACGCCTTTGCAGATGCATTTGGCTCCTGTTTCATTCCATCACCGCTCGTGTCTCCTGCATTACTTCCCACTTTTGTGGCCCTTATCAGAGTTTCGAGCATGTCACATATCCCTTTACCACCACCTGCAGCGTCTTCATCATCAGAATCTTCAGCCATGTTGTCCTCCTCGGGTTCACCATGGAATACCCAATTTTTGTAGGACGGATCCATCCATTCTTAAGCAAGTGCATATGGATCTCCTTTTTAGTTTTATGAGCATTATTCAGACATTTCGTACACGGGCAAACGTTTCTTGCGTCTGGTTCAGCACCATCAAAACTAAGTTCCAAGAAACTCTCGATGCCACTTTGCCACTCCACATAATCTCTATCCTTCTCCATCCAGCTCTTGTCTTGTGACATTTTGCGTTATCTCCGTTTAGCCCGTCTTGTAAAAAAAAAGGAGCAGCATTAGTTCACACGTAAGTATTTCGAAACAACACAAACATCAGAGAGACAGGCATACTGGTCTTTCAAGTCAGTAAGAATTGCAGGGGATTACATTAGACATTACTTCACAACACAGCGTTCGATTGAAACTAACACTTACACCTGAAACTGACATGGCTATGAAAATATAAAACCTAGTTCGTACCTGAATTCCTGACATTGCTATGAATATTAAACAAAAACTTACAACTAAAACTGATAAAACAGACACGCATATGTGAACACAAGCAGCTAATCTATCTGACAGCAATTGCAATCGCCATTAACTTCATCGAACCGGCAGGATGGAAACCAAGGATTTCATCAGTATTGGTACAAACCTTGTAATTGCGTCTGACAAGCGGCAGAAGCAGCAGTTGAGTACAAGTCGGCGGGGCAGCGTTAGCGGCAGTTCCATAGTTTACGCTAATCGATTTCGGATGTCGGCGAGGTAATAGTGGCAGATTGGTCGGTCGCGCAGGGCCGATACGGCGGCGAAGTCGCCTGAGGGCGGATAGGGCGGCGTTGTCGTGTGGGGCCAGGGCAGTTTGGAGGAGACCGGGCGGACATACGTAGCCCTTTCGCTCGCCCAATGGCCCAACCGGAGTATGGGCCTATTAATTGTAAAATTTGTCTTCACAGCCCATTTGGCTTGTGAACAATATGTTTTTCCCTTGGCAATAACGTTCAAGTATTATAAATGCTATATTAAGTTTTACTAGTTTCATTTTATGATTAAATTTATTCATTTCGTAATGCATTGTTGTGTTAATATTCAACACTAGTCGGAAAAGCCCTGTTAGTGGTGTGGTTTTTCTTCAGTTCTGGCATGAAACTCGTACGCCCCTGCTATCTAGGTGTCCACTGGCCTGTTTCTGGAATCGACACAGGTTACTACATGATCATTGGCGTTGATGTCGTAGTCCACATCACTATCCTATAGAAATCGGTAAATAAAAAGGGTATGTAATATTGACTAGAAGCGCACAAATGGTATTCAATTATGAGATAACATAACAAGCATTAAAAAAATCACATAAACATTCAAAGATTCAACCAGATAGTACTCAGCATTAACATATAATCTAAAAGTTCGCATAAAGCTAGAACTCTCAGCTACAACCACGATACCTACTCATCATCTGACTGAATAATGAAAACATGTGTATCCTCAGTAGGGAGCTATGGGAACATCATCTTCGGTGTCTTCAGCATCGTCAGGTCGATCGTAGAGGAAGTAGGTGGACACATCACCTTCATCGAGATAGAATGTCAATCTCCCTGTTGGATCCATCTCGTAGCGTTCCACAAGCTGGCCCCATTGCTGACCACTGAAGTATGTTTTTCCATCCTCATGTGTGACTACAACTTTGTGCTGATGGTCTAGCACTCTCAAGCTCACCAAGTTCACCTCGAGAGTTCTAGGGTGGTCCCAAATTGCAACTTGAATATGCTCCAAAAAGTCACGCCTGAATCTGCAAGGTATGATCTGTTAAAAAAAAGAAGTATACATTTTTAGTACAATTTTTTTGTCAGTTTTCAAAAAGTAGATTGACCGAAAGTATATATACCAATCTGTTTTCAAACCCCTCTGGTAGAACAATGGTAAATTTCTTGTTCATGCACTCCTTGTAGCCACACTGTTCACATACATCCATTGCCTGCGGTGGTGCGTTCCATTTACCATTTACCATTTACCATTCAAAAACCAACTTAAATCTAACAATGTACATCTAATTTTGGTGGCTGAATAAACTTAAATCTAACAATGAAAATCTAATTTCTAAGTCGATGTACATCTAAAATCACAATAATCATCTAACATATAACTCAATCTACATCTAAACCTAACAATGAAAGGTACGGCAGTCGGGGAAACTTACCTGCGGCGCGACGGCTGGACGGCGCGAGGACGACGGTGGCGGTTGCGGCGGCGTTTGTCGCGGCGTCGTTCCGCCTGGTGTCGGTGGGGGATCTGGGGGCGGAGAGGGTTAGCCATGGCGGCGGTGGGGAATCGGGGGGTGGAGAGGGAGAGGACTCGGGTTCGTGTGTGTAGCAGTTTGTGTGCGTGTAGCAATCGATTAAATTAGAGTATAAATGGTTTTCCTCAAAATTTTCATTATGTGAACGGTGCCTCCACATTTGATCTTTCGTAAATTGGTCCTTAATTTTGAAGCCAATGATGAACCGTGCCCACCACATTTGATTCCCTCATCCTGGTTAAATGGTGTTGCACCGTGGTGTCGCATGCTGGTGGTCGGTTCGTCCGGTGGTTGTGAGGCACCTAGGCGACGGATCGTCAGGGATGGTGGTGAGGGTGTGTTTGGGAGAAATCCTTCTCGGAGTACCTATATTAGAGCGGTGTCCCCATCGGGTGGCATCCTTCCTTCATGAAGGGCATCGCGTCTACCCTGCATCCGCCGCCCCGATGTGCCGGGGGAAACCGTAGAAGCGCGACTATCCATGTTGAAGGTGTTGATTGGTATTTAACGTCCCGGTGATAGCAGCGTGGTTGTAGTTTGTAGGTGGGCGCAGTGGTCGTTTCGTCGATCCACTTCCGTCTCCTTTTCTTTTCTTCTTTTGTGTTTATTGGTTGTCGCCTCAGCCGACGTTGTATCAAAACTGTTGTACTGGGTGGTTGCTATATAAATATAGCGGTGATTCAGCCTATTTCCCGAGAGAATGGGGAGAATATCCTGTGATACTAGCCCTCTTGCATGCTACCATGGTACCGTTTCGAATAAATGAAGTTTTGGTGATTCAAAAAAATCTAGGAAAAATCACGAGTAAAGTTACTACAATGTGTAATAATTTTATGTCCAGATACGAAAGTAATATTGACTAACCAAAAAGACAAATCCAAATGTGAATATATAGTGCATTTTTGCTGATTTATACTTTTTGTTTCTCAATGTGTAGGTCGAATTTGGACCTGATTTTTTTTAACATTATGTAGACAAATTCTTTGGGAACATTAATATTTTTTCCGGAATTTTATGAAACATCTATAGTTGATTTTTTAAAATGGTAGCATGGGAGAACTAGGGGCTAGTATCACTGGATATTTTTTCCATTGAGCATGTGTGGTTTGCACCCTTGTTTACATTTATATGAGTCATAAAATTCAATAAAGTAAAGCAAAAATGGTAGAGCTCAGCATAAAAAACAAAATGACATCATGAAAGTAGTAAAAGTAAAAGAACATAACATTTAAATTGTGTGAGAATTCAACAATCTAATATAGAGTCTTAACACGGTTTTTATATTGTAGCAACGGGGCTGCATGCATACAGTTGCACACAGAAACCATCAATATCACTGCATTCCTATTACAGACCAACTTCAGGGACATGGGTAGAAAACAAATAGAGCCCTTCAGCGCACTGGTATAGCAAGAACAACATCTTGTCACCCTGTTTGAGATTACTTTCCTTCTCCATGAACTCTTTCCACCCGCTTACGCACAAGCGACCATCAAGATCAGAAATTGAATATGTCGATGTCACCTCAGTTCTCGGGTAGCAAACAATAGTGATGGTATGATTTCTTGTCATATGTGCAGGAATCAGATGGCTTGGGATTTTCTGTTGCATGCAAAGATTTAAAGTCAAGAGAAAAGCTATCGGAAAATAATCATGTTAAAAGAAAGGAAAATAGAATAAGTGTACACGTATTACTTTGCGCATAAGAGAAGATGTGTTCTTAAAGATTTACCACGTGTTTATTGAAGTTCTCGCTGTTTGTCCAATTCAGAGTATGCAGCACCCCGACAACCAATTCTGCTTCCTCATACTCTCCAGCTCTGTGGAATAGAACAGTGTAATCCAAGTTTTCAACAACGTCGATCACCGACTCCATCATCCTCCAGTTAATCATGGTCCCATCAGTGCTAGAGAGGGAGTCAACAATGTGACGCCTCTCAGGGGACATGTGGTACACTAGTGGAAACAACCCCTTTCGTCCAGGGGGGCAGGGGGCATCTGTCCCGGTTGCACCAAAAACCGGGACAAGTGCCATGCATTGGTCCCGGTTCGTGTGCCCGAGGCAGCAGAAACCACCTGGGGGCATCTGTCCCGGTTCGTGGGGAGCCAATGGTCCCGGTTCGTGGCACGACCCGGGACGAATCCCTAGCCACAGGCCACGTGGCGCGCGCATGGGCATTGGTCCCGGATCATACCCCTAACCGGGACCAATGTCCCTTCCCCTACAAATGCGGCCACAGCCCCGTCCCTTTTTTTTTTAAGCATGGGTGGTATTGTCTGTCCGCGTGGCGCATGGGTGGTATTGTCTGTCCGCGTGGCGCGGGAGTTGTAACGCGTGGCCATGAATGCGCGTTATAAACTGCCGCACCTCCACTCCACGCACCGTCGTGCCACCACCATGCCTCCGAGGAGGAACAACACTACCGGTTTCCGCGGAGTTCGATCGCGGCAGAACGGAAATGTTCACCGCGACTATCCGCTTCGGGGACGACCGCATCCCCCTCGGCTCCTTTGCGACGGCCTCGGAGGCCGCCCGCGCTTGGGACGCGGCGGCCTGGCGCCTCGGCCGCCCGCGGTCGTTGATGAATTTTAGCGACTGCCACACCCTCTGGGAAGCGGAGGCCAGGGCGCCGACGCCGCAGATCGTCACTGCCGCCGACCACCGCCACCTCAGGCACCGCGCGTTTCAGGGCCTTGTCGACGCCAGGGACGACCGCGTGGTCCGCGAGTACTACCGGAACAAACCGGGTGAGGAGAGCGCCGACGAGGAGCTATGGCAGACCCGCGCGGCTGAGCGGGCGGAGCGGCGCCTCGAACGCCACCTCGAGTTAGATGCCGCTCGGGAGGCGAGGACGAAGGCGCTGCAAGCGCTCCGTCGGGCCGACCACGCCGGCGAAGTCTGGGGCTCCGACGATCCGAGGTGGGGGCCTATCTCGGAAATACCATCATGCACCTCCTCCGACGACGAGGAGGTCACCGACGACGACGAGGACGAAGAGTAGCGCGCTAGCGCGTCTGTTTTCTGTTGGCTGTTTAATAAAATAATTTGTTGTATTCCGGCAAACAGTGGCCCTCTAGCTCGTCTGTTTTCTGTTTTCCGTGTGGTTTTTCCTGATTTGTTGGATTCATATCTAATGGCATTTCGATAGACGTTAAAAAGAGGGGGACATGTATTTCGATAGATAAACAAGGCACGGTACACATAATGGCAAGATTGGATCTAAATCTAAACGGAGAGCATAGATCTAAATAAACAAGGCAGTACATAATGGCAAAAGTGCATCGATCTACTAGTCATACTCCTGCCTAGGCCTATAGTACATGTACTCGTAGTCGTCGTAGTCGCCGCCGCCGTCGTCGTCACTATCGTCTGACGGTGCTCTGCACTCCCTCGGAGGATCACGACTCCAGGACTGGGCCTGAGGGTAGCGCAGGCGGGGGATATCGCCGGCCCTGATGTAGTCCATGACGCTCTGTAGAGTCCGGCCGGACCACCATAGCCGACGACCGGCCTCGTGAAAGTTCCCAGGAGGCAGACCGTCCTCCTCATACCTGGCGAGCGCCCTCTCACGCCGATTGATGAAGAAGGCATCCCAAGTATGCTGGTTATCGGGATGCCAACTGGGATTCCTCCGCTGCTCCGGCGTGAGCTCGTGGTAGTAGTGGTTCGTGATGGCCGCCCGACGCGCCACACCTTGAGGAAGAGGAGGGACCGGCACTCCTCCGGCGCTCAGCATCCAACCGGCGGGAACGTTGTAGCCGCACGGGCAGGGGTAGTTCGAGGCGGAAAGTGCCTCCGCCTGGATGAATGTTAGAGTGGGTACGGTAGAAGCCATGAGAGAGTGGTGAGTTTGTATTTGTTTATGCCAATGGTGTGGCAATGCATACATATATATAGCGAGAAGAAAACATCGATCCCTTTAGTCCCGGTTGGGGACACCAACCGGGACTAAATGGGTTAGGGTTTCATTGGGAAACGGATCATCCCTTTAGTCCCGGTTGGGGAAACCAACCGGGACTAAATGGGAATTAGGGTTTCGTTTGGACCAATCAGATAGAATCACACGGATCGTGTGTTTCTTTCAAGCGCTCGTGAGTCGTTGGATCCGGGTGTGTTTTTTTCGAGCTGTTGTGAGCCGTTCGATCAGGGCTACGGTGTGTTTCTTTCGAGCTGCGGTGAGCCGTTGGATGAGGTGTTTCTTAACCGTTGGATCAAAACCCTAGATCAACACTTTTTGAGCCAGAGGACCCTATATATAGCCCAGCTTCATACACCCCAGTCAGTTCATCTCTCCGTCAGGTAGTGAGAAGTAATGAAGCTCGATCTTTTTCCATTGCCCAGCGCCATATTTCTCAACACCCTTGGCTAGCTTAATCACTTCGTCCTATGTCCAGTGCTTGTCATCTTTCCTATATTGACCTCCCTGCCGAAGGCACATTCTGTAAGTATCTCCATGGCTTGGGCTCTTCCATGAAGTGGTAATTTTCGACCTGTAGAATACAAATGAAGTATCGGTTGATATTATGTTTCTGATGACGATTGTGCAGATGGTTGGATGGTTTATAGGAGTTTCGTGCATTATAGATCCTAATACACCGGTTTGTAAATGCATGGTGGCTACCAGCATAAGGGAGATAGTTGATCAAGGAAGAAAAATGGTAATAGTTTTATATTTCTTATTATTACCTGGCTAGGAAGAGGAATAGTAGATGGAGGCCAATCAAGAGGATCAGCCAGTATGTTTGCCCAAATCTGAGCTTCATCCGCTGGCTTCATTGTATGCTTGGCTCAGTGAGGAGCTACCACCTGTTCAATGAATGTGCAAAACTGAGTGCAGGGCTAAAATAAGTGTTCCGTATTCATTCGACAATACACACGACAGTACATGGTAAATCTTAAATATATGTGCAGAACAGAATGCTTACCGCATCCCCCTCGGTATTCGTTTGTTTTCTCTTTTTAATAAAAGAATTTGTATTCCGGCGACACTGCTTTTAATGTAAATATTACTAATTTTAAAACAATATAAGATATTTATATTTAAATTAAGTGTAAATAGTGAAATAGTTAATAGTTAGAACAGTTAGAATAATTATTTAGGAAAACAGAAAACGGATTTGAATTATTTACGCAATTTCAAACAATTTTAATGTTGTAATTTTTTCGTAATTTGAAAGTATGTAGAAGTTATTCACTTACATATTTAAGATATTCAAAATTTGGCGCTAAAACAATTGGCGCGCCGGCCCACTGGTTCTGGCGCGGGCGACCAGCCGGGCCCTTCCGTCCCGGTTGGTGCCACCAACCGGGACGAAGGGTCTTTCGTCCCGGTTGGTGGCACCAACCGGGACGGAAGGGTCTTTCGTCCCGGTTGTTGCCACCAACCGGGACGAAAGGGTCATAGGATATAAACACGTCACCGCTCCTTTCAGTTCCAGACCGCGCGCAGGGACCAAATCGACGCCGCCAGGCTGCCCAATTTTTCCGTCCCCCCGCGCCGCCCCCTCGCCCCGTCGGCATCCGCGCCGCCCCCTCGCCCCGTCGGCATCCTCCTCTGTGGCGCCGCTCCCGACTCCGTCGAGCGCACCCACCCCCCCTAGCGCCCTCTCCCGTTCGCCTCGGCCGCGCGCCGCCCCTCTAGGTCCCGTCGCTGCCCCGCGCCGCTGCCCCGCGCCGCCCCTCGATCCCGTCGCTGCCCCGCGCCGCCCCTCGATCCCGTCGCTGCCCCGCGCCATCCTCCACCGCCCCCCGCGCCGCCGCTGCCCCGCGCCGCCGCTGCCCCGCGCCGCCGGCCCGCCGCTGCCCCAAGAGGAGGTAAAAGGCCTGCCTCCATCTCGCCCTAATCTGGGGCCTTTTTTGTTTTTCTTCCTTTTTTTTACTTAAGTACTGTTTTTTATTATTGTTAGAATTATTAGTTTACAAATGTTAGAAATTTTAGTTTATGAATGTTAGAAATTTTAGATTAGACTTATTTACTTTAAATTTGTTTAGAATTGATATAAAAAATTTAAAAATGTTAGAGCATGTCTAACAGACCCCCTATATATATGGCCCAAAACCCGTATAATAACCGCTGATATACGGGTTTGGGCTATACCCGGCCATCTAGCAGACCCCGTAAATGGACCACCCCGAACGATTTTTTACAAGTTTGGGCAGGGGGCGGCCCGTCGACCCCTACATGTGCGGGTCGGGAGGGGATATAGAGGGCCAACCCTCTAGCTCGTGTGAGCTAGGGCGCGCTGAAGATCTTTTGAGAGTATGGACAGAGTTTACTTTGTCTAGAAATAACAACAGCAATTAAAATTCAGATATGAAGAGGCATCCCTGATGCCCCTGTTAGAAGAGAGCAAATCAACACTAAAATGAAGAAAACAGATATTGCTGTTGTATGAATGTGTTGAAGAAGCAAAGACAGGACCAAAGGTTACCAAATTTGCTGGTAACCTTTGGTCCCGTCTTTGCTTCTTCAACACATTCATACAGCAGCAATATCTGTTTTCTTCGTTTTAGTGTTGCTTTGCTCTCCTCTAACACGGGCATTAGTCTGGTGAGTTACTAAAAAATCTTCTTTTTTGGGGTTTCCTCAAGTTTGTCCGAGTATTTTCACTGCCTCATTCTCTTTTGTTTTTTGCCTGTTCCTGCCTGCTATACAGGTCATACCAGAGTGGTTTCTGAACTATTTTGGAGGAAAGATACCAGGAACTGTCAAATTACAAGCCCCTAATGGTATTGCATTTGATGTTGGAGAGTTATGGAGAACATGAACATAATAATCTTCTTATTACTATCTATTTTAGTTACTTAGCTTCATATATTTTAGTGACCACTCTTCTTTATATTAGATCGAACGGCTTCGGGACGGTCTTCTACCTAGGGACCGCATACGAGCAATTCAGGAGGAAATTGCGGGCTTCTTAGATGCAGAGGTCATAAACGTACATGGAGAGTACCATGCCTCCGGTTGGAACTAAGTTTGATTTTGTAATACACTCCATCGGTCATGTAATATGATCGATATACTTTGCTTCTGTAATATAAGTGTTTCTTATTCTGCTTTATATACTTATTCACTCGTGCGATCCGGGGGCTCGGTGGAGGGTACTCTTCTCGAGGTCCGGGGAGGGGCCGCCAGGAGGTCTCGGGGACCAAAAAAACGGAAATTGTAAAGCCCTGCCGCGGCAGAGAAAAGGGCAAAAGCCCTGCCGCGGCAGAAGGGGCATGCATCCCGGGTCGTATTCAGAACAGGGACTAATAGCCCTGGCCAGGTTCCAGCGCTCGGGCCACGTGGTCAGCCCCATTTGTCCCGGGTCCTGCCACAACCGGGACCAATGGGGAGGGGTATTTGTCCCGGATGCCCCGTCCCGGTTGCACAACCGGGACAAAAGGGGGCCTACGAACCGGGACTAAAGCCCCTGTTTCCACTAGTGGTAGTATGCTGTAAAAATGTAATACGCCTGAAATTAGTGGAGTACACATGCCGCAACCAAGTAATATATTAATGTTTATGTGCACAACATAATTTTTTTGTATTAAGTAAGAACTTACATGGATGGATGATTGGGTCATTTCTAGTTATGACCTCAGTTTGGCCTCTTTGTGTGTCGGTCTTGAATACTAGCTCCATACCAACCTCAAGTTTGTAAACCGTGCTAAATTCTTTCCAATAATTTCCATTGAGAAAGGTTATCCCGTCAATGCTGCTAAGGTCAACAATAAACGAGAATCCTTCCTTGGTAATCAATGTCGCTTGAAAACTGGTGTTCTCCAAAGGGAGAACAACATGCATTCTTAAGAAATATGATCTGATGTAGCAGGGAATCACCTAAATAAGAGCATGTATTTTATTAAATTATGAGCCAGTAGTAAATTGGACTTACTAAAAGTAGATATATCCTACAAGAGTAGCTATTTGTACTTTTTCCTATAATTGGACATTGAAGCAATAGTCCTGTACTGCAAATAACTGAACATGCACTCATAGTTTCAGAATGGTACCCTTCAAGTATTGAAATTGCATGTAGATAGTTCATAAAAAAAAAACACGTCCATAACTACTAGAGATCCCAGTCCGAAAAAAATTGCTAGCTAGATCAGCTACGTATATTACATCAATGATTAACACATGACACAATGAGTGGTAGGACCGGTAGATATGCTACGTATATTACATGTGAATAATCACGAAAAATCCAAATCCAATTTGTACATGAGTAGATTAGAATCCTTACCGTCTTCTCCTCAAATCCCTCTACAAGGGTTATGACGAAATAATCAGTCGTCATGTCATCACTGCCACACATCCCTAGTTTGTCAAAACAAACTGGACACTGCGAGAAAAAACGAACAAAAACGATCAGATCTGGTGTGCTAATCACGATCAAGATGGAAAATGATGCGTAAGATCTAGTTGGCACGTCTTTGGTTGGCTTCATGATCGAAATGGAGGGTGCGCTGGCCGGTAGACTAATTCTAGGTCAAACTTGTGTGGAAGGGCTGGCGGCGGCGAACACGTGGCGAGGGAGGCGTGTGAAATCGGCGGTTTTCTAGCGGGAGAATGATTACACGCACGCTGCCTTAGGTCAGGCCGTAGACTAGCTGGGTTTGATGGGACAAATTGTGGGCCGCGCTGGCCATTGTGTAGGTTTAGTAGATTAAAAATAGGCTTATTAGTTTAGGCCCACAAACAAGTGACTACTATGTACAACCTTGTGTCTATGTACACGCACGGCACAGGTGCTTCCCAATTTTTTTCTATCGATTTCACACGGTAGCCACTTCGACTCTGCTCCTTCCACAATTAATATTAATACTGTACTTCCTTGTACTTCCATTCGTGTTCTCCACTGCATCTTCTTCCAACTGCTGCACTCCACTCTCTTTTTCTTCCATCCGCTCCCCTCTCTTCTTCTTCCAAGAATGGATGAAGAGAAGTATTTCTGTCGCACGATTAAGGTCCCCATCCATGGCGAGGAAAGCATCGACGTCACGTACACCAACGACCCTGCCGAGGTGCAGCGTGTCGTAGAAATGTACGAGCAGTGGATTGATAGCGGAGAAGAAAGGTTCATGGGCCTCGATTTCGAGTACAGATCCCACAATTTGGAGATCGAGAAGAAGGTCGCCGTTCTTCAGCTTGCATTCCGCCGCCACGTCCTGGTGTACCATCACTCCAGGTAAAAGTCATTTTTCCTCTTGTTTTCTGCAACTAGTACTCATCTAGATGTTCTTGTGATTGCTATTTGGTTATTCCTGGTTCTTGTGATTGGTGTTACTACTAATTTTTCCTCTTTTTTTTGGCAACTAGTACTCATCTAGATTTTCTGCAACTAGTACTCATCCAGATGTTCTTGTGATTGCTATTTGGTTATTCATGGTTCTTGTGATTGGTGTTACTACTACTTTTTTCCTCTTTTTTTCGGCAACTAGTACTCATCTAGATTTTCTGCAACTAGTACTCATCCAGATGTTCTTGTGATTGCTATTTGGTTATTCATGGTTCTTGTGATTGGTGTTACTACTACTTTTTTCCTCTTTTTTCGGCAACTAGTACTCATCTAGATTTTCTTCAACTAGTACTCATCCAGACGTGCATGCGTACCAGTTTTCTCACGCCCTTTTTTTGGATCGGAGGGAGTAGTACTTTTCTAAACTCTTGTTACTTGTGTACTTCAGTGGTGACTGGTGGCAATCTGCGATTCTGGCTGATCTTTTTCGTTTTGGCGGCGTCAAATTTGCAAGTGTTGACACCAACAATGACAAGAAAATGTTTGCGAGAACCTGGAACTTTTCTATTCCAACATAAAATTATGAGGATATCCAAGATATATACTTTCATGTGTTCAAATAAAAGAAAGTTGGAATGGCTACCATGGCAGCAAAACTTATTGATCCCGTCTACAAAGACATGAAGAAGAAGGATTATCGGTGGCGCAACTACTGGGACAACCAAATGCTAGCCCTCTTGCATGCTACCATGGTACCGTTTCGAATAAATGAAGTTTTGGTGATTCAAAAAAATCTAGCAAAAATCACGAGTAAAGTTACTACAATGTGTAATAATTTTATGTCCAGATACGAAAGTAATATTGACTAACCAAAAAGACAAATCCAAATGTGAATATATAGTGCATTTTTGCTGATTTATATTTTTGTTTCTCAATGTGTAGGTCGAATTTGGACCTGATTTTTTTTAGCATTATGTAGACAAATTCTTTGGGAACATTAATATTTTTTCCGGAATTTTATGAAACATCTATAGTTGATTTTTTAAAATGGTAGCATGGGAGAACTAGGGGCTAGTATCACTGGATATTTTTTTCCATTGAGCATGTGTGGTTTGCACCCTTGTTTACATTTATATGAGTCATAAAATTCAATAAAGTAAAGCAAAAATGGTAGAGCTCAGCATAAAAAACAAAATGACATCATAAAAGTAGTAAAAGTAAAAGAACATAACATTTAAATTGTGTGAGAATTCAACAATCTAATATAGAGTCTTAACACGGTTTTTATATTGTAGCAACGGGGCTGCATGCATACAGTTGCACACAGAAACCATCAATATCACTGCATTCCTATTACAGACCAACTTCAGGGACATGGGTAGCAAACAAATAGAGCCCTTCAGCGCACTGGTATAGCAAGAACAGCATCTTGTCACCCTGTTTGAGATGACTTTCCTTCGCCATGAACTCTTTCCACCCGCTGACGCACAAGCGACCATCAAGATCAGAAATTGAATATGTCGATGTCACCTCAGTTCTCGGGTAGCAAACAATAGTGATGGTACGATTTCTTGCCATATGTGCAGGAATCAGACGGCTTGGGATTTTCTGTTGCATGCAAAGACTTAAAGTCAAGAGAAAAGCTATCGGAAAATAATCATGTTAAAACAAAAGGAAAATAGAATAAGTGTACACGTATTACTTTGCGCATAAGAGAAGATGTGTTCTTAAAGATTTACCACGTGTTTATTGAAGTTCTCACTGTTTGTCCAATTCAGAGTATGCAGCACCCCGACAACCAATTCTGCTTCCTCATACTCTCCAGCTCTGTGGAATAGAACAGTGTAATCCAAGTTTTCAACAACGTCGATCACCGACTCCATCATCCTCCAGTTAATCATGGTCCCATCAGTGCTAGAGAGGGAGTCAACAATGTGACGCCTCTCAGGGGACATGTGGTAGTATGCTGTAAAAATGTAATACGCCTGAAATTAGTGGAGTACACATGCCGCAACCAAGTAATATATTAATGTTTATGTGCACAACATAATTTTTTTGTATTAAGTAAGAACTTACATGGATGGATGATTGGGTCATTTCTAGTTATGACCTCAGTTTGGCCTCTTTGTGTGTCGGTCTTGAATACTAGCTCCATACCAACCTCAAGTTTGTAAACCGTGCTAAATTCTTTCCAATAATTTCCATTGAGAAAGGTTATCCCGTCAATGCTGCTAAGGTCATCAATAAACGAGAATCTTTCCTTGGTAATCAATGTCGCTTGAAAACTGGTGTTCTCCAAAGGGAGAACAACATGCATTCTTAAGAAATATGATCTGATGTAGCAGGGAATCACCTAAATAAGAGCATGTATTTTATTAAATTATGAGCCAGTAGTAAATTGGACTTACTAAAAGTAGATATATCCTACAAGAGTAGCTATTTGTACTTTTTCCTATAATTGGACATTGAAGCAATAGTCCTGTACTGCAAATAACTGAACATGCACTCATAGTTTCAGAATGGTACCCTTCAAGTATTGAAATTGCATGTAGATAGTTCATAAAAAAAAACACGTCCATAACTACTAGAGATCCCAGTCCGAAAAAAATTGCTAGCTAGATCAGCTACGTATATTACATCAATGATTAACACATGACACAATGAGTGGTAGGACCGGTAGATATGCTACGTATATTACATGTGAATAATCACGAAAAATCCAAATCCAATTTGTACATGAGTAGATTAGAATCCTTACCGTCTTCTCCTCAAATCCCTCTACAAGGGTTATGACGAAATAATCAGTCGTCATGTCATCACTGCCACACATCCCTAGTTTGTCAAAACAAACTGGACACTGCGAGAAAAAACGAACAAAAACGATCAGATCTGGTGTGATAATCACGATCAAGATGGAAAATGATGCGTAAGATCTAGTTGGCACGTCTTTGGTTGGCTTCATGATCGAAATGGAGGGTGCGCTGGCCGGTAGACTAATTCTAGGTCAAACTTGTGCGGAAGGGCTGGCGGCGGCGAACACGT
This sequence comes from Alopecurus myosuroides, assembly GCA_028641055.1. NCBI lineage: Eukaryota > Viridiplantae > Streptophyta > Magnoliopsida > Poales > Poaceae > Alopecurus > Alopecurus myosuroides. The sequence continues at coordinate 35,629,201 of CM054061.1, forward strand.
GGCGAGGGAGGCGTGTGAAATCGGCGGTTTTCTAGCGGGAGAATGATTACACGCACGCTGCCTTAGGTCAGGCCGTAGACTAGCTGGGTTTGATGGGACAAATTGTGGGCCGCGCTGGCCATTGTGTAGGTTTAGTAGATTAAAAATAGGCTTATTAGTTTAGGCCCACAAACAAGTGACTACTATGTACAACCTTGTGTCTATGTACACGCACGGCACAGGTGCTTCCCAATTTTTTTCTATCGATTTCACACGGTAGCCACTTCGACTCTGCTCCTTCCACAATTAATATTAATACTGTACTTCCTTGTACTTCCATTCGTGTTCTCCACTGCATCTTCTTCCAACTGCTGCACTCCACTCTCTTTTTCTTCCATCCGCTCCCCTCTCTTCTTCTTCCAAGAATGGATGAAGAGAAGTATTTCTGTCGCACGATTAAGGTCCCCATCCATGGCGAGGAAAGCATCGACGTCACGTACACCAACGACCCTGCCGAGGTGCAGCGTGTCGTAGAAATGTACGAGCAGTGGATTGATAGCGGAGAAGAAAGGTTCATGGGCCTCGATTTCGAGTACAGATCCCACAATTTGGAGATCGAGAAGAAGGTCGCCGTTCTTCAGCTTGCATTCCGCCGCCACGTCCTGGTGTACCATCACTCCAGGTAAAAGTCATTTTTCCTCTTGTTTTCTGCAACTAGTACTCATCTAGATGTTCTTGTGATTGCTATTTGGTTATTCCTGGTTCTTGTGATTGGTGTTACTACTACTTTTTCCTCTTTTTTCGGCAACTAGTACTCATCTAGATTTTCTGCAACTAGTACTCATCCAGATGTTCTTGTGATTACTATTTGGTTATTCATGGTTCTTGTGATTGGTGTTACTACTACTTTTTTCCTCTTTTTTTCGGCAACTAGTACGCATCTAGATTTTCTGCAACTAGTACTAATCCAGATGTTCTTGTGATTGCTATTTGGTTATTCATGGTTCTTGTGATTGGTGTTACTACTACTTTTTTCCTCTTTTTTTCGGCAACTACTCATCTAGATTTTCTGCAACTAGTACTCATCCAGACGTGCATGTGTACCAGTTTTCTCACGCCCTTTTTTTGGATCGGAGGGAGTAGTACTTTTCTAAACTCTTGTTACTTGTGTACTTCAGTGGTGACTGCTGGCAATCTGCGATGCTGGCTGATCTTTTTCGTTTTGGCGGCGTCAAATTTGCAAGTGTTGACACCAACAATGACAAGAAAATGTTTGCGAGAACCTGGAACTTTTCTATTCCAACAGAAAATTATGAGGATATCCAAGATATATACTTTCATGTGTTCAAATAAAAGAAAGTTGGAATGGCTACCATGGCAGCAAAACTTATTGATCCCGTCTACAAAGACATGAAGAAGAAGGATTATCGGTGGCGCAACTACTGGGACAACCAAATGCTAGACATGGAACACATCACCTATGCTGCAATTGATGGGTTCCTCTCCCTAGAGTTGTACCGTAAGCTCAAACCCATGAGTGACGCCAAGAAGGCCGAAGAGGGAGGCAGATCAAGGAGGGCGAGGGCGAACCGCACTTGGCACTAGATCACTTGCTGCGGCGTAGTATATATGCTACTTTTGGTCTTTGTAATTAGAGTATATGTGAAAGTGTCGATGACAATTATTCGAGTAGTATGTAGTATGTAGCTCTTGCAGTAAGCTTTGAGCTATGGATTAATCTTGGTACTTTTGTTCATATTGCAAGTGCTATATCTAATTAGTAGGCAAATTATGCTACGTGAAGTCTGGTTTGAACTCAATGACAACTCTCCCTCGCTGGCGGTGTTCGAGTAGGTCCCTCCTCGAGGCAGAACTAGTCATGCCGCCATTCTCCTTTGGGTGGTGCGACGACTAGGGATGTCAAGATGGGGCAGTTCTCGGACTAGCCGGTGTGGAGTGGTGTAAGTGATAGTGTTGCTCGCAACGAACTGTCAAGTTCATGTACTCGAACCACTATCTCCTATAAAAATCAGGTGCCAATTGCGTACCCTCGAAAAAATAAACAACTCTTTAACAATATGAATAAGTTCTGCTAAACGATAACATAAAAAGGACATAATATTTCACATAGTGCATCATGCAGGAGTACGGGAAGCAACACATAGTTTAAACAAAAGAAACATTGTCTTCACAGGCACAACTTAGAAGATCTTGTAAACTGGGCCAGCTTCATGGGATCAGGTCTGAGTGGAATGAGGGAATTCACCTTACGGAAGGTGACTTGTTCTCCCTCCCACTTGTACCTCTTCCCGTGACACCTTAGCACATCCTATCTACGCATCTTGATGTAAAGATACGCGGAGTCTCCCACTTCGTGAGACTGGACAATGCGCCAGTTGGTACTACCCAACTTGCTAATGAGTACACGTGAAACCATGAAAGACGATGCTCGCTGGTTCGGCGTTACCACAGCTTGAAGAACCATGTCGGTGTGCAACCCCATCTGCTCCTTAAGGTGAAGTATCACCAGATCGGAGACATGGACTGTGCAAGCTGATTTTTCATCAACATTTGGTGATCTTGGAGTTTCTTCTTCAACATCTTCATCATATTCTCCAGAGCCTCCATCCAGAGAACCATGACCATCTGACATTGCCATTCCCCCATCAGATGACTCTTCTTCAACTCTCGGCTCCTAAAATGCAATAAGACAATATGTTAACTGAAAACTGAAGTTGCTCATTCGTTTTTAACTTTTATATCATTTATTGCCAAAGAATTCAAATGGATATGAAATGTACAACCTATACTAAACCCAGTATATCATAACCAAATCTAATATTTAGAATCCATGTAGGCATGCACGTTTAATTAACCTAAAAGCTACTGTGTACAATTATTACAAAATGAGATATGAAATTGAAGTTGAAATAATGTGAAGATTATTGCAACCCAAAAAAGGTTGTAACACCATAAATAGGAGAATCTAGGATGATAACACACTATACAATTATTTCAACATTAGATTTGAAGTTGCAGTTGTAATTATTACATGATGAGATATAAAATGGCATTTGAACTAATGTAAATAACACTTGAGAAATAAAAGAATAAAATTAGAAAGCAAAATCGATCTACTCCCTCTTTCTTTGAATACAAGGCCACTATCAAAAATTAAATTTCTATGTATGCAAGACCGCTATCTCTTCCAAAGAGGAATTTATTTCGATTCTACCACATAGAATGGTGCTTATTGATGTCAATGTGCCATGCAACCATAGAGTAATATGCCCCAGTATTTCTGTAACATCCCAATTTTGCTACCAAAGTGTTGTGGTGTTGAGTTCATATCATACATGCATGAAAACAAAAGTTTAACTCGTGTTTGAAATAATTTAATTTGCGAATTTAAATGGTTTCAGAAAATCCCTCAGATAGTATTTAAAAGGGGTTCCAAAATTTTGTATTAAAAAGAATTTCAATTTTGGAAAGCAAATACATGGTGAGCTTGCAAATTTCATAAGGTTTTCAAAAAGTATTTTTGCCAAATTTTCTGTGCACAAAAAGGTCCCCAAAAAGTTGTTTTCTGTCATGTTTTATAATAGAAAAGGGCCTCCTGGTGATTTTCAAAACTCTCAGGGGTTTTTCCGCAAAGTTCTTTTTCTTTTCTGTTTCTTCCTTGTCGCCGGCCAGAAGGACGAGGAAGACGACGATCGCCGCGCCACCTCCTGCTGTCGACGTGGTGAGAGGGTGAGGACCCCCTCAGGAGCCGTCCGGATCACACCAACCCCGCAGAATCTCTCCTCGCACGCCCTCCTCCTTCAGTCCCTCACCGCGCGCGGCCGAAACCCTAACCTCGCCGTGATCCGTCGCCGTCGCCGCTATGTCTCCTCCCTCGCCTTTCTGAGAAGCCCACGAGCTCCGCCTTGGTCTTCTCCTTCACCTCGAGCGAGCGGAGCAGTGGAGATGGCCTCAAGGCCGAGAATTTCATCGTCTTCTTCCCGGACGGCCGAACTGCGCCGTGCGCCATTACCGGCGTTGATGACCTCCTCCCACCTCCCCGTCCTCCCCGTCATGTTCAAGGTGAGCTAGGCTTCTTCCCTGTGCCTCCCATTGAGCTCCCCATGGTCTTGTTGTCGTCACCGTCGTGCGCCGCTGTCGACCGCCGCAAAAACCTCCACGCCGGTGAGCCGTCGGCAGCCAATAGAGGGCGGCGACGCCGCAGTAGCGTTCGCGCCAACGAGGCGCTTCCAACGCGCCTATCCGCGGTTGCCGGGACGCCCGCAATCGCCGCCGGCGTCCGCAACTGTGCCTCTCCGGTCAGTCGCTGGCGTCATCATGACGTCAGCGTGACATCACCGTGGGCCCGTCCTGTCAGGTTCAAATGATATTTAATGAATTTTTTTAATAAATAGAAACAGTAACTGACACGTGGGCCCATGTTTTATAATTACAGAAAATGATTAAAAATTGTAAAATGAATAACTTCTATTCTGTTTATCAGAAAAATGAAATAAAAATATGGGAGAGATCAGAAAAATGTAAGCTATCCAAAAATGTCACTTTCATATATGTTTGACACATTTCATTTTGGACATTAATTAATGCTATTTAATCATTTAAAATAGAAAAATAAGTTTTTATTCACAAAAATTAGAAAATTAAAAGTTATATGTCTAAATGCTCAAAATGACAAATCCAACCTAGTTATGATGTTTTCAAACCCACTTGAGCAACTAAAATGGTACTCACTTTTATAATCGCCCGAAACCCCCTCCGGGGTCTATTTTCGGGGTAATTTCAGTAAAATTGCTTAACCAACATCCAAACCCTAGCAACCCATTGAACATGCCTAGGGCTTTATTTCAGTGCATTAACCTGCTCATGCATACATATTGCGCATTGCATCGATGCCATGTGTTGATTGTTGTTCTTCCTGTTTCGGTGTTGTTTCCCCCTCGGTAGAACGTGACTCCGAAGAAAAGGCCCACAACTCCATGGCGAATACTTGATCTTAACCGACAAGTCAAGCACTTATTCCTGAAGACTTTATCTGGTTTTCTTATAACCAAGGGAAGCATAACCTCTTATCTGCTCATATATGCTTTCGAACAACATTTGAATCTCGTATTTTGCATCCGATTCCAAAGTATTTGATGCTAGTAGATATAGTTCACCTATATACTGCATTGCCTCAATATCCTGATCCACCGCTCCTAGCTGCCATAGAATTGCTTGTGCGCATCGCCAGAGCCTCATATCTGCTTCGCTTAGCTTTACATGTTTGTTACCTCTGCTCCATCCAGCTGATGAATCAGAGCTGCGATAATCTAGTATGATATGATGACGTGGTGAGATGAGCATTGTGTGGCTAACCTGCCTAAGGCGAGGACGGGAGGCCACTTGGGAAGTGGTTCTTTGTCCTGTACTTGCCAACCCTAGGAGTAAGGTCTCGCCGCGGAAACCAAGACTGAGCGTGCAACCACACGCGCGAGCCGATGAACCTCGCTCGACTAATTAACTTGTTTTGCTCTATCCGTGAGTCACGTAGTTTGGGAGTTCCATCTGCGTGTGAGTCAAAAACCTTTTGGAGGTGTTTAGGGCGTGACCGGGACAAGTGATGGACGTACACGGATCTTGATCCCGACTCACAGAACAGGTGCCGTCAGGAGGTGGCCAACTCCCTGTTGACGGGGTGGCCCTGTTTGGGTTGACTCATCGATAGGGTCGAGCAAGGTAAAGGTCGGAGCCATCCACCCTCTGCCGCGCTCCATGGAAGAGCGTACATGTGGCGCTAAGAGTCGGAGGGTACGTGTGGGTAAAGTGTACCACCCTGCAGGGATAAATCTTTCGGAAAGCCGTGTCCACGGTTATGGACGACTAGGTGAAAGTCACGGGGTCATAGATAACTTGAAAGTGGCGTAAAAGATGTTGGCAATGTTTGAAGGGTGCCTCCCCGGAGATGCCGGGAGGGGTGATCCTTGTAGTATGTGAGATGCCGGGAAATGATGTTGGTGGAATCAAAAGATGATGATTACAAAAGCAAGTTTCTCATCTGTTTTGAAAACCTTCTATGAGACGTGCTATTCTTCCTCAATTTGGAAAACAAAGATTGCTTTACGCAAATCAGCCTTCATGAAACCCTTTTCGAAATAGCAGATATATAATAGGTTAATTAAGTCTTGTTGAGTACCTCCCGTACTCAGGTTTGCTCAACTTTGGTTCAGGAGAAGAACTCCATCGGTGGTGATTCAACGTGGACATCGACGAGTAGTTTGGGGTTCCCAGGTAGCAGCCTAGAATCTATGGGCTGGGACGTCGCCTTATGTTGCGGCCTCTTAGGCCTTTTTGGTTCTTGTTGTTTAGTAACATAATTGCCTTTCGTTGTCTGATGTAATGTTGGGTCGTGTGACCTCTGCTTGTAAGCTATACTCTAGTATCACCTGTTTAATAAAGCTTTCATGTTTAGAGTACTGCTTTGATCGGTTGTTGGTTTCGAGCTCATTGTTATACAGTTTTGGCTATGCCTGCATAGTTGTCGCAGTCGAGGGGTTGTGGAGCCGATGATCCATGTCCGAGCCCGCCTGTCGATGTGATCGGCCTGGGGCGAGGTAACCCCAGTAACCCTCGATTGTTGTTGCACTTTCTGGACACATAGCATCTCTGTATAGCTTTGGTCCCGTTTCCTTCAGTTTCATTCGATTCGTGGACGCTTTGATATGCATAGTTGGTTATGACTAGCATGGATACAAGGAGTAGTAGACTGGGGATCCGGACTACGTGCCGATGAATCCAGTCTGCCTGCCGTTGTTTGTTTCGGCCGGGGCTGGTAACCCTGAAGCCCTTGTGAGTCCATGTCTAGGAGCACATAACAGTATGTATATCTCTGGGTCCGGGGTCGTGACAAGTCATGGTATCAGAGCAGGACTGTCTATAGGAAAACCTTACTGCTTGGTCGATGTTGAGTCTAGAGTTTGTGAAAACTATTTTGAAACCTCAAATTGATTGTGAAAAACCTTCTTAGGATTCTTTTTACTCCTTATCTGGTATCGCTCTAACTCCGGGTCTCCTTACCTGTTTTGATTTGGAAAGGTTTTTCTATCTCTTCTGTTCATTCAAAACCTAGGTGCCTTCTCTGGCAAGGACGTTTTTACCCAAGTTGACCTAGTGTTAAAGTTTCTAGAGTCGTGTGAGTTCCATCCTCCGTTACCTCTTAAGTTGGGAGATTCCTTTCCATCCTAGTCTCTCAGAGTTGTGTGGATTCCACATTCCTACATGTTTCCAAGTTCTAAATCCTGAACCTCGAGATCTGCTTGCCATCTCGAAAATATCCGTTATCCTCTGCTCAAGTTCTTCCGGAGATGTGTGTCTTTTGAAAGACTTTCCGTGATTGCTATTCCTAGTGTTCTTCAAGGCACTAAGATAGTAGTTCCTCCTTTCTTTGTGTTTCAACCTTGGACTTGAACCGAACGTCCCGGAATGTGCTGAATTGCGGTGAGTTGGATCGTGTGGTTTCTTAACCATGTGATGCTCACTCTATCAGTACAGTATGCTGACCTTTAACCCAAGTTCTGTTTCGTTGAATCCTGAGGAATCTGTTCTACCTCAGGATGGCAAGGTAATTCCAACTCCAATAGTCATAGGTTTTCTCTAGGAATCAAAAGGATCACGACAAGAGTGCTCTTTATGATTCCCATATCTTTGTTCTTGGTTCAGCTATACCAACCTTTTGGCATGGGTTCTACACATGAGTATTACCCTGTGCATCCAACGTGATCTCAGGACTTTCCAGAGCATGTTCCTACTCTTTAGTTCCTCTCCGAATTTCGTCCATTGTTTGGAAACAAAGTTACGTATGTGTGTTGGATACTTCCAATGCATCTGCTCCTGTTTTCCGTTAGAACATTCCACCTTGGAATGTCAGGAGAAACAAACTCCAGTACCTCGTTCATCTCCAGGACCAGGTCAAAGTTTTGTAATCCGCAGATCGAAGAAGTTTTATCAGCTTCTGTTCTGTTCTACCTTCGAGTATCACACTCTTTTATATCAAGAGGCTATGTTAAATTTCATGGCCTTATCGATGAAGTGATGCTCTTACACATTTTCACTCCCCTTCCTCCAAGCCTTAATGCTTTAGAATGATGGGTCTATTCATCGATGTGTGCATCAGATATGCTGAGCAACTCTTATTGCTTTGAAAGTTTAAGAAACATCTGTATCCTTCTTAGCACTACGGGTCACCCAGCCTCTTTTTGAAGTTGACTGTGTTACCAAATCCGATCTTTCCGGTGCACATTCTCGGTCAGAGAGTTAGGTTCATGCCGAAGCTCTCATGTTCATATCAGTTGCTTTGAAAAGCAAGAATTCTTCTCGAACTCCAAGACATACCGGTGGGTTGTGATTTTCTGGTTGTCTTTCTAGAAGTATCACCAGGTTTTACCTGACCGTGATGTCTAAACCAGGAGTAATTTTGAACCACTCCTCTCTCCAAGAACCTACGCTAGACACCTTGGACTAGTGGTTGAGCTTAAACAACAACTTGGAGAGTTGAAAGACAAAAGCTCATCCTAACTTGTTCTTTTGATAAGGGATATCTAGTTTTCCTCGTGTTGAAGCATGATAGTATCTCTTTAATGGACATGCTGTCATTTTACCTTGATCTGATTTGGGCTATCGTCAGATCAAGTCCAGATTCAAGGACTATCTTGATGGTATTTTCACTCATGGTGTTTGGCCCGAGTACACCTCATGTCCTCTGGTCTGACCAATGTTCTGCCTTGTTCATATATCATATGAAACCCCTCTTCTTGGAGTGTTTTGATAAGCGTGTTGTCGAGCCCATCGATGACATTCCTATTTTCTCCAAGTTGCAAGAGGTTCATGTTGAACACTTGGCACTAATGTTGGAAACTTTGAGAACCAACTTTGTGTCATCACGAAGTTGTGTTCTAGATGTTCGAAGTATTTTACCCCGGTCCATGTGCTTATGGTGAAAGTTGTCGCCATGGATCCGAGAAAAGTTTTCTTGTTCCTTCGGGAATAATCCCAAGTCGGTCATGTATGTGTGGTCTATTCTTGAGATGGTAGGTTGTTACCTCCATTTATTTGAAGAAGTTTGCATCCATGCTAAGCCACTGACTGATTATTCGTAAAAGAGATGAAGTTTAAGAACTTCGTTATTTTTGTGACCGTCTTCCCAACAAGGACTCCGATGTGTTCTTTTGCAAGTAGTTCATGTAGGTGCAACCGTCTTTTGCAAGTTGCTAATACATGAGTTCTACAATCTCGCTTACCTTCTTGAGCCTGACATCATAGTCCATATCTTGAGAATCCAGCATATGTATCTCGTTGATAACCGGTGCAATCTCTTTGATCATATATACCAAGTCTCAGTTATCCAACCCACTAACCAGAGCTGAATCTCAAGCATCAACGACGGTTGGTGTCTTCTCAAGGGTATTGAATTAGGTCCATTCAAAAATCCGGCATGGTTGATGTGGTGGTTGACACAATTAGCCGAAAGATCTAATGTCAGATTCCCTTGAATCCGTAAGAACAACCACTCTCTGTGAGAATACTTGTGTGGCTCGTTCTCAACAAGTTTTCCTCCTCGTTCTTCCAAACCAGAGTTTTATATTCACTTGATAACCTATTGAAGGCTTGTTAAGAGTCTGATGTCGGTATCTAGAACATCAAGGAAAACCTGGAAGTTGTTTCCTCCAATATCTTCCCGTTAATCTTCCAAAACCTCCGTTCTAGTGGAAACAAGTTCATCATGAGAAAACTCATGGTATTTTGTAACCACCATTGATCAGTTCCCTTCTTCAAGCTGTTGGTACCTGAAGTTCCGTTCAATTCACACATTGTGTGAATTTGTCAGTCACTTCAGCCATGGGATCTTAACCATGTGGTAAACGTATTGTTACGGGTGGACCACAATAGGAAAGAGATTCCCTGTTTTCTTCCGGTGTTCCAACCCTCAATGGTTACCCATATTACGGTGTGACCAGGAGTTCCTCCTTCATTATGGTATTCCAACATCCTGTGTTTATCATTTTCCGTCATGAAGTAACATTCCGATCTTTGACAAAGATCTCTACCAACTTTGACGGAATGCAAGTTCCGTTATCTTCCGTGTCCACTCCGAAGAGTGAACATGATCCTGTATCAAATTCTCTCTGACTCACGAATTACAGTGTTTTCTTGGTTTTCCCTAGTCTACGGATATTACGTTGTGGTATCCAAGACCATCCTTTTCATCTTGGTTATCTGTTTGAAGAAAACCTCGGTTTCACAAGTTGTTCAACCTTTCTTTTCCAAAAGGATTTAAAGTCTTGTGCAAAGATCATATTTTAAATCCTTTCAAGAACTATCGTCCACAAACTTGAAACCATCTTCTATTCACTCCGTCACCTTGATGTGTTTCATGCCTGTTAACTCGACGGTTCTTTATGAACATCCCTGTCATGAGTTATCCATGAGATACTCGATCTACTTCAACTTCATGTCACATTGCTTAAAGCTATACTCTAGTTTTTCATTAATTATCGAGGTGTTATGATTTATTTCGCATCTTGGTGGAGTATAAGAGGGATCAATATGACCGTAGAGATCTCTATGCTAGGACGTGATGCCCATATGAAAGTACTCAATGTTAAAAATGTTATTGTAATCTCACATGTAATTCTTTATGTCCACCGTCTACCACTTTATTTGAGAGAAACCATGAACCCCGGTCCTATTTTAAATATAAGAAAACACTCTAGTTACTTTGATGCAATTTAATTTACTTGCACTTTACTTTACTTGCATCTCCAATTCGAATTTACATTATCTCCATCACCACTTGCATCACAAAAATACAAAAACAATCCATTGCATATTTATTTTCTCATTTGCATTTAGTAGTAGATTTAATTATTGCACATTTACTTTCAGTTTTGCATTGCAATTTAGAAGTCTCACACCTTGTGCTTGACAACCACATGGTGAGGTTGAGGGCACAAAATTCTCTACTTGTTTGCAGGATCCTGGAGGAAGCTTGGAAGACAACTGCTGAAATACTGGTTCCCCAAGAGTTCGATATAAACCCTCGAGTCACCCTCGTGGGGAAGAAGGCTTGCCACTAGATACATACTCTGCACTTGGAGTCTCAACCTAGCCATCAGGTGGCCAGGGCGCGCAGGGGCCCACCAAGCGCAGCCTACGATGGGGACGTACTTGGAATCACCTGGAGGCCCCCTGGCTCCCCTCCGGCTCTTCTTTGAACTCAGTCTTTGTTCCGGGTAAAAAACGATATCCATGGATATGTAGCCCTTTCCGAGAATATTTTTTTAAGAACCTTTCTAAAATAGAACAATAGCAGAAAGCTTCAATTGGCTTGGGGCGTCTCATAAATAGGTTAGTCTATGAAAACATCCAGAAAACGAAGGAAAACATGTGGAAAACATAAAAGGCCTTGGATGTAAAACAAACATGGAAAATCAAAAAGTATAGATACGTTTGCAACGCTTCAGCTCGTTAAAACCATATTATCCAAGAAAAAAAATAAAAGATAGAAACAATCACATATACATGAAAAAACCATGTTATGCAATAACTTGAAGGTAGATGCAATTTTTTCAAGACAACATAGTGAAGCAAGATCAAAGACACACTTCCGTATTGTGCTTGTTGTACCTTATCGTTCCTGCAAGAAGAGGCCAGGAATAGACCATGACTCCCTAGTGGAACATATGCACCAAGGAAATACAGAGGGAAAAGAGATCCGTTTGGATTCAACGCCTATTTGCATCTTCCCTGTAAAAAGAAGCAATGACCATGGAAACATCACTCGAATAAAAAATAGATAGGTAAGTGCGCATAACAAATAAAAGTGGAATGTAGATGAAACAATTATGATATTAACTACTCCCCCCGTCCCAAACTAATTATCTCAAAGTTGGATAAAATTGGATGTATCTAGACATGTTTTAGTGTTAGATACATCTATTTTTCTCCAACTTTCAGACAATTAATTTGGTACGAAGGGAGTATATGATGTAGAATAGTAATTTAATGAACATTATATACACTAAATCTATGGTTATTTTGTGGTACATTCTAATACTCACTTTACTGTGTAGTACTAAGCAGATCATATGGTCAATATTGTTTGGGTCAGAGTTGAGCCCAAGGATGACTTGGTAATTTTCCATAAGAATAAAGTGTGTGTGCACTCATAATTAATCCGTGATTAGTTTAATTTGGTCATGATGGTGAGTAACATAGGGTAGTAACATACACATTTTTCTATACTATGTTACTAACTCCACAATGGGAAGTAAACATACAAGTGGTGTCATGCAAAGATGCTTTTATTACCTTGTAGACTCATGTTGGTAAGGGAATTGTTAATAGCTTCCATAACGTAGCACTAAAAATATGTGATGCTTTGATGAATCAAGATCAATCAATTCAGGTTACTCTCAATAAACAAAGTGATCTTACAAAAAAAGAAAAAATTATACGTCTTAATGGTTCAATTTATTCTGTTAGATACTTGTTGTGTCAAGGCTTAGCTTTTCAAGGACATGATGAATCAATAAAGTGAAAAAATGAAGGAAATTTTCGAGGGTTGGTAAACACTTTGGCAAAACAAAATGATGATATACGTAAGGTTGTTCTTGAGAATGCTCCAGAGAATCTTCAATGGATATATGTGGACATATTCAAAACAAACTTTGCAAAGGTAACATCATCATTACATTATATTTTCCAATTGTCTTGTTTTCTTTAAAGGTAATAACCGATATCTAATGAGTTAGTTAATATTTTTATCACAAATAACTCTAGATTCTATCACAAAGGAAAATGGAGGGGACGCATTCAGTTTGCTAATTGATAAGGCTGTTGATGTGTCTGACAAAGAGCAAATGGCAGTTGTCTTGAGATGTCTTAACAAGCATGCATCCATTGTTGAACGGTTAGTGGGAGTTATACCTATGAAGGAAACATCAACAACATTTCTCAAGGCCACTCTTCAAAAACTGTTCACTGATATTGGATTAAGTATAATAGAATTCCGAGGCCAATGCTATGACGTGGCAAGTGACATGTGTGGTGAGTTCAATGGCTTGAAAGCAAAGATTCATCAAGATAGTAACTCATCATATTATGTGCATTAATTTTTGTCATCAACTCGAGTTGGTTATTGTGGCAGTAGCAAAGAATAATGAAGATGTTGCAGATTTTTTTCTACATGATCTCCATTTTATTTATTGTGGTTGGAGCTTCTTGTAAAAGAAAAGACATGATTCGAGAGAAACAAAGGGAAGAGATAATTAAATCCATTGGAAGTGGACAGATTAGCACAGAGACATGGTTAAATCAAGATTAAATTCTCCAAATATTTTATGCCTAATGACCCACAAGTACAGGGGATTGCAATACTCTTCCAGGGGAGTAAAACCCAAATTTATTGATTCGACACAAGGTGAGCCAAATAATATTTATAAGCCTTAGCAGATCAGTTGTCCTTTCAGCTGCACCTCGAAGTAGACTTGCTCGCAACAGTTTATCAGTAGTAACAATTTTATACTAGTAGCAGTAGTAAAATAACAGCAAAAATAAAATAGAAACATTGGTAGAAATTGTGGGAAACAACGGGATTAAAATACCGTAGGCATAGGGAATGGATAAACGGGTGTTGCATGGATAAGATAGTTCATATAATAATCAAAACATGGGCATTGCAGATAGATAATAATAAAGCATCCAAGTACTACGTAACCATAGTCATATGTTCCATATTTAGTCGTCCGTGTTCGCAATGAGAAACTTGGACAACATCTATTGTCCTACAAGCCCGTTTGCAGCAAGGCTTCAAGGGAAACTACTAGTAATTAAGGTTCTCCTTTTAAGAAAGCACCGGAGCAAACCATCAACACTCTGAGAACACATGTGATTCTCACATCACAGTCATCCCCTCTGGTTGTCCTAATTGTTGTCACTTTGGGGCCTCGGGTTCCGGACAACAATATGCAGAAACAACTTGCAGGTAAGATGAAAAACATAATTATCTTCATGAAACAATAACATGTTCAAATCTGAGATCATCGCACTCGGGCCCTAGTGACAAGCAATAAGCATAGAAAGTTGCAACAACGATATATAGCACTAACAAAGGATACGAGGCACAATGCCCTAACAATATGGCATTATTACATGATCGATCTCCTCCAATCCCTACCATCCCTCTCATCCTACAACGAGGATTACTCACACATAGATGGGGGAATCATGGATTGTTGATGTTGAAGTGGTGGCGATAACGATAGCAATGATCTCCTTCGAATTCCCGTCCCGCCAGTGTGCCAGAACAGGAACTTCCGATCCCCAAATTGGGTTTCGAGATGGCCGCGACGCTCTGGTATTTTTTTCCGGAATATGACAAACCCCCCATTGTTTTTAGGTCAGGAGGGTTAAGTAGTCGGAAAGGGGAGACTGAGGCGGCCACACTATGTGGTGGCGTGGCCTGGGGGCGCCGCCAGGTGGTGTGGGCCCCTCCTGGCCCCTCTCCTTCTCATCTTGTGGCTTCGGGGGTCTTCAGGTAAAATGAGAACTTTGGGATCTTTTCCGGGCATTTTCCTGAAAGTTGAGTTTTTTGCACAAAACGAGACACCAAGGTAATTTAGCTAAAAACAGCGTTATTCCGTGTTAGTTGCATTCAAAACTCACAAGTTTATAGGAAAACAAAAGCAAAGGTGTTCGGAAAAATAGATACGTTTTGGACCTATCAAATCCCCCCAAGCTTAGCTTATTGCTTGTCCTCAAGCAATTCCGTTAACAACTGAGTGTGATAAAGGAACTTTTGCGAACACATTTGCTTCATATGATGTAAATATTATCACTATATGATCAAGTTCTTAGGAATTCATTATAAGAAGTATGCAAATAAAGTAACCTAATAGTTATGCAAACCATGAAGAGATTCCAACACAGTAATAACACGCAACAAGAAATATATTAGTTCTGAGGATTACAATGATCATAATAAGATATGATAAAGTGGTATCTTGAACAAAAATGCCAGGGCACCTCTGAGGTTCAAGTGAAGAATAGAAGTAAAAAATATCAAAGATAGAAACATCAAAATTATACCACAATTAACCGTATCTTGGGACAAGCACATTACACTAATAATGACAGCTATGCTCTCAAGAAGGTGCATAAAGTTAGAAGGTGAATACCCAACATAAAAGTAAAAGAAAGACCCTTCGCAGAGCAAAGCAGGGATTGAATCCTATGCTAGAGCTTTTTATTTTATTAAAACAGAGGTATTGAAAACATTTTTGAGATAGGTGTATGTTTATGCAACAAATGGAAAACTGTCAATGCAGTACGTCACAAGCCAACTAGACTTCACAAGAGCGGCTACCAATGTAGAACCTTCTTTCCACTAGGGTCATTAGATCATCCATCTTCTCTTTTCTTTACACAATTATGCTTTGACTAATAAATCAGGGGCAAAAAGAGTGAAGAGAATTGTAATAACCACATTTTTGTGTTGGGCACCCCGTTGCTAGCTCTTATAGCATTTGGATAAGCAGATGTGCCACTAGTGCAGGTGTGTAAAGTCCAATCAACAAGTGAGATAAAGATTCTCTATTAACGTCCTCATGAGCTAAAACAGGGTCACAAAACAGGTATAAGTTTGAAGTATTAAAGGTAGCACATGATAAATTTACTTTGGAGTGGCCTTTAAATACCACATATAGGTAGGTACGCTGGACACATTTGGAAAACTTTGGTTTTTGCGAGTTAGATGCACGAGTAGAGCTCATAATCAGTAAAGGTGACGGCTAGCAATAGACTGTGAGCGACAATCAAGAGAGAAATAACCGTCATAATCATGCTTGCGACAAAATAAAATTAACACGGGCATAAAGCTGATACAAGTACTGTAAGTAAAAAAAATCATCGAGGCTTAATTGACTTTTTGTTTTTATTCTTAGCATGCGTGAGAATGTGCCAAGTCCATTCAAGCGAAACATCTAGAGTAACATACCACAATGTCATACCCTTTTATGAATAAAATAATGCAAGCAAACCATTATACGACATGATATCTACTATTAGTAAGTTGGAACTAATCATAAGAGAGCACGAACTACTAAGTATTCATTAAATAACATACACCTTACACGAACAAACTAAGCATGACAAAATGGATGAGTATATATGTACAAAAATGAAAACAAATAGAGTTCATGCCAGCCTCCCACCACAACTTGAATTGTCGCAAATCATCATAATTTCTCTTCACTTGTGTGGCTTGAATAATATGAAATAATAACCAAACTGTAATGGATACACGAAAGACTATTGAACTCTGCAACAAACTTTACAAACCAAAGAAGAACAACAATTATTTTTGGGTTTTCGAATTTAAAACAAGAACAGAAGGAAAGAAGCAAAAAAATATTGGTTTTTTGAATAGGAAACTGAAAGAGAAAGCAAACCGAACTAATAAAAGAAACTAAAGAAACAAATACAGAGAAACAACAGAAATATTTTTTTGGTCTTTTTGCGTTCTGGAAAGCAAAAACAAAACAAGAAAAAACAAAGAAAAGAAAGAAATGGAAAACATGGATATACAAAGAACCAACAAAAACATGATATGTAAATGAGTGTGATGTCGGCATGTCTCCACCCAAGCTTAGGATTTTCGCCTAAGTTGAGATCTATCCCAAGAGGGCCAAGAAATGGCGCCCCCGTAGTGCGACGAGGAAGGGAAATCATCCTGATATAAACTCGAGAACGCCCTGGTGTAATGCACGGTGTAGTCCTCGGAGGGCGCATCGTTCCCTCCCTGATACTCGGGGTCGTGCTGCACATGGAAACCAAGGAAACGCAGCTGATCGTCCAGCTCCTCCTTTGGGCGCGACCACGACCCCCTGTATATACTAAAAAAAACCAGGCTGTGGCAAAGTAACTTGCCTTTCATCTCCATCAGTAAATAAAACTCTATATACTAGATTTCCATCACTAGAGTTAGCAGTAACAATATGACGAGCTTTCATGGAAGCAAAATCAAGTCTTTGTGGAGCTAACAAATCATCCTTGGGAGCAACAGAAAGGCCAAGAGCACCTATAATACACGCATCAATAATACCCCCATAAATAGGTCCTCTAGCAGCTAAGCAGCGAGCAACGAGAGCACCGAGGTTGTACTTAAGATTATCATTAAGTGCAACAGCCAGAAAAGCTAAATGGTAATTTGGAATATTACTAGCGTTTTCCCTACCAAGAACACTAGTGGCAAGATAGTAAGTAAAGTATCTAAAGGCTCGGAACTGAATGTTTCTTATCTTGTCGCGTTAGGTTACACGGTCATCATCATTTGTCACCGCTTGGTAGAGCTCCAGGAAATCAGCAGTTCGTCGCTGAATCCTCCTCATTGTCCTAGTCGTATTAATACCTATGATGCTGCAAATCTTGCCAATGACATGGTGGAAGGCCTATCAAAGATTCTGAAAGCAATAGACGGTTTATAAGAGGAGTTATCCAAACTAAAGCTCTCAGCAGAAGTTTAGGTTAGTATACAATATTGAGCAACTTTGTCATTCATATAATAAGTTAGACCAACCCTGATAATAAGAAGCAAGAAGTCCTCAAGAATCCCTCCATCACTTAAAAAGTTATAACAAGGGAAAGTAGATGGATGTTCATCTCCATCATCCCCCGCATCATCAATACTCGGTGCAATGAGATTCTCATTGTAAGATGGTCTTAGCAGAGTAGCTGATCTTGAAGGCCTTTATCTCCTAGGTGCATCACTCTAAAAGATTTCTCCAAAGGTGTAGTCATGCATCTTCCTTTTCTGAAATTTTTAACAATCATCACAAATATTAATTTTCAAGCAAATATATGATAGAAACTACTACAGAGACATTTAAGACAGCTATACATGCATCAAAACTAATTTATTTTCACACAAATCAAGCAAGCAACAAACTCACATAACCTGTCACCTACAGTACAAAAATACTTAAGAAATACTCCACTAAAAAAACATCTACTTGGGTAATCGGAGGAGTCATATATCGGGGAGCAAATGTTCCAAATTTCAGCAACAAAGAGAGGCTGAGCAAGGAAATAAAAATTTCACAAAGAACAACAGCAATAATTCGGGTTTGAGGAATTATTTTGACTTTGGTGGAGATAGTCGGGTGTTTGGTAGGAAGGAGAGCAAATGGAGGGCCAGGGGCCCCCGCACCATGTGTTGGCGCGCCCGGGGGTTGCCCGCGCCAACTGGTGATATAGTGGCATGGTGGGTCCCCTGGCTTGCCCCAGGTGCCTCTCTCACTCATTTTTGATGTAGAAATTTAATATAATTTTTTGTAATTTTTAGAAAAACTTTATTTTCGAGTAGTTTTCAGAATTTCATAAATGATTATAATCCAAAAAAAATAATTATGGAATGATGGAAAACAAAACCAAAACCAACTCTATAGAAGTTCTAAAACATTCTAACATTCAAATAACCAGTGGAAACAAAGATGGAAGTAGTGAAAACAAAATTGTGGATGGTGAACACAAAAGTAAACATGGTGAAAACATAGTGAAACATAACTTTGGATGGTAAAAACATAGTGAAACTAAAGTAACATGATGAAAACATAATTTTGGAAGTGAAAACAAAGTGAAAACATTGTTTTGTTCATTCAAAATCATGGCAACTTCATATGATTATGTTACCTCAACCTTGATAGACATAGTCCCAATCATAAAAATTTCATATTATTTTTGTGGCATTTGAATAGGACAATAGAATTCCCCAATCTTGATGGTCTCAATTTTTTTAGATTTAATTTAGACTATATTTCCTATCAATATTCTTGGGAAAATAAACTATGTGCTCCTTATCATTGACATTAACAGTTACTTTTCCTTGGTTGCAATCAATAACATCCCCTGTAGTGTTAAGAAAAGGTCTCCAAAGAATAATAGACATATTATCATCTTCAGGCATTTCCAACACAACAAAGTCAGTTAATATCAAACAATTAGTAGCCACTTGAAATAGAACATTCTCACATATACCAATAGGAATAATAGTAGATTTATCAGCCATTTGCGAAGATATATCAGTTGGTATCAATTTTTTCAGAGAGAGTCTCTTATAGCTAGAGAAAGGCATAACACTAACTCCTTCTCCCAAGTGACGTAAATCAGTTCTATCATAATTGTTTTTAATGGAGCACGGAATAGTGGGTATACCATGATCTCTAAGCTTCTTTGGGACCTTACCATTGAAAGAGTAATTATCAAGAATAGTGGAAATTTCCTCATTAGGTATCTTCCTTTTCTTAAAGACAATATCTTTCATCTCTTTGGAATAAGGAAACAATTTAATAGCATCAATCAAAGGAATTTGCAAAAAAAAACAAAGGTTTCATACAATCACAGAACTTGTTGTAATGTTCTTCTTCCTTTAATTTATGTTTCTTATTAGGAAAAGGCATTGGTTTTTGTACCCAATGTTCTCTTTCATTACATGTTTGTTAGCAATGAAATACTCCTTAGTATACTTTCATTTTTAGTTTGCTTTTCAAGTTCCACTTCAATTTCTTCTTTATTAGAAGCATCACTCCTATCATTACCACTTTCAGTTTCAGCATCAGAGACACATATACAATTAGGATCTTTAGGAGGTTCAGGAGATTTAACAACAGCTTTATGTTTGTTCTTCTTTTTCTTAGAAGGAGTACTATTGTTTTTAGCTTGTTGATAATCTTGTTCATTTCTTTTAGGATGGACCTTGGGATACAAATGATTTTGAGTAGAAATACCACTTATGGTAATTATTTCACAAACATGTTTTTCTCTAGAAGCATTAACTAGCAAATCTTTTTGCCTCTTAGTGAGTTGATCAATTTGGGTTTGAAGCATATGGAAACGTTTGACAAGAATTTTAACATCATTAGAGGTTCTTTCTATAATATCATGCAAATTATCAATAGCTCTAGAATTTTCTGTTAGATGATTCTACACTCCCATATTTAAATTATCTTGCTTAACAATGTAGTTACCAAGTTCATCTAAGCATTGATCAGGTGAATAGGAAATATCTCTATTATCCAAATATTGGAGGGAGTGTACCTCAACTGCATATGGTGAGGAATTGGCTTACATAATTCTTCTATACGTGGTAAATTCTTCACATCTTCAAATTTAGTACCCTTCTCTGTAAGAGATTTCTTGGCATCCCTCATCACTTCATCGTTTAATTCAGTAATTCCCCTCTTCGTGGGTGTTGGTGTTGGTGTGGGTTCAGATATAGTCAAATCATCACGATTCTTCCTTATTTTAGCAAGTAATTCCTCAGCTTCTTCAGGAGTTCTTTTCCTAAAAACACAACCAGCATCCAGGTATGTCCTAGATTCAACAGTTAGTCTATTATAAAATATATCAAGGAGTTCATTTTTAGCTAATTGATGTCTAGGTCTAGCTCTAAGTAAAGAACAAAATCTTGCCCAGGATTCAGGCTTTTTCTCTCTTTCAATTTGCATAAAGTTAAAGATTTTTTTCAAAGCAGCATGTTGAGCACAAGTAGGAAAATATTTCTAAAAGAAAGCATTAACCAAACCAATAGGACTATGAATAGATCCAAGAGACAAGTTATTAAACCAATTTTTAGCTTCATCTTTTAATGAGAAAGGGAAAATTTTAGCAACAAAGTAATTGCGTTTCTTAATATTATCAAAAAATAAAATACTTAAAGAATAGAGCTATATGTTCCATAGCACTTTCATTTTCATTACCACAAAAAGGTTCTCCCTCAACAATAGATATACGAGATAAATCTAGAGAGACGTCATAATCCTTATCTCTAATATTTATGGGAGATGTAGCAAACTTAGCACAAGGATAAAATTTATATCTAACAGCACGTCGTGCAACAATACTCTTAATCGCACTTGCACTAGTGGTACCATAAAATTATTTAATAAATTCATCATTAAGTTCAGTATAGGTTTTCTCAAGATCATCACTAGGAGTAGACTCAAGTGAACTAACAGGTGTACCAAGATTTTCAGTAGGAATTTGAGTGTTTTCAATTTTATTTGATGTAGCAATTGTGGCATCAAGAAAAGAACCTAATGAACCACTCTCATCAAGCAAAGTAGAAGCGTCATAAAAATTATCAGAAGTATTCCCAGGCTCAGCAGAAGTATCATCATGTGTATGTGGTGGTGTAAGAAGTTTACTCATCACAAACGGGTAATACAGAGCGACCGAGGTGTTCAGAGTTGTATCTCTCCTTGTAGTGGATGGAAATATTGGGACTTTCCCATCACGAGTTTTACCCCTAATGAAAAATTGGCAGCGAACAATATCACGTTCAAGTGAGTTTATAAATAAATCTATGCTCCCCGGTAACAACGCTACAAAATAGTCTTGATGACCCACAAGTATAGGGGATCTCAATAGCCTTCGAGGGAAGTAAAACCCAAATTTATTGATTCGACACAAATGGAGCCAAAGAATATTTATAAGCCTTAACAAATGAGTTGTCAGTTCAGATACACCTGGAAGTAGACTTGCTCGCAACAGTTTATCGGTAGTAACAGTTGTATAGCAGTATCAGTCGTAAAATAATAGCAGGAATAAAATAGAAACAACGGTAGAAATTGTGGGAAACAATAGGATTAGAATACTCTAGGCATAGGGAATGCATAAACGGGCGCTGCCTGGATAAGATAGTTCATATAATAATCAAAAGATGGGCATGACAGATAGATAATAATAAAGCATCCAAGTACTAGGTAATCATATGTATGTGTTCCATATTTAGTGGTACGTGCTCGCAATGAGAAACTTGCACAACATCTATTGTTCTACCGGCCTGTTTGCAGCGGAGCCTCAAGGGAAACAACTGGTAATTAAGGTGCTCCTTTTAATAAAGCACTGAAGCAAAGCATTAACACCCTGTCACACACATGTGATCCTCACATCACAGCCATCCCCTCCGGTTGTCCCAATTTTTGTCACTTTGGGGCCCCGGGTTCTGGATAAAAATATGTGTAAACAACTTGCAGGTAAGATAAAAAAACATAATTATCTCCATGAAAGAATATCATGTTCAAATAATGAGATCATGACAGTCGGGCACTAGTGACACGCATTAAGCATAACAAGTTGCAACAATGATATATAGCACTAACAACGGATACTAGGCACAATGCCTTAACAATCTGGCATTATTACATAATCGATCTCATCCTATCCCTACCACACCTCTCAGGCTATAGCGGGGATTACTCACACATGGATTTCGAATCATGTGTTCTTGGATGGAGATAGTACGTGTGTCCCTGTACCAGTCTGTGATTTTACCTTACCAACTCCGCGAGATGATCACGTTGAAACGAAAAAGGGATCATGTATGTCGGTTTCTCCTCGTGCATCATTACTCGGAGGTTCGAATCCTTCCGTCCCAGATTGTTTCCTTATAGTGCTCCGCACGAGACAAAAGTTTATTCATATTAATTTATTAAAGAGAATAGTCGTATCTTATGAACTCTTAGATTAGATGCATTTCTAAATGGATGGGGGAATCATAGGTGGTTCATGGAGAAGTCGTTGCGATGACGATGGCGATGATCTCCTTGAAATCTCCGTCCCGGCAGGGTGCCAGAAGAGGAACTTCTAACCCCGAATTGGGTTTCGAGGTGGCGGCGGCGCTCTGGTGTTTTTCTCCGGAATATGACGAACCCCTTGTTGTTTTTCAGGTCAGGAGGGTTAAGTAGTCGAAAAAGGGAGACCGCGGGGGCGCCCGAGGCAGCCACACCATGTGGTGGCGCGTCCTAGGGGGCGCCAGGGGGTGTGGGCCCCTCCTGGCCCCTCTCCATCTCATCTTCTGGCTCCGGGGGTCTTCAGGTAAAATAAGAACTTCGCGATCTTTTCCGGGCATTTTCCTGAAAATTGATTTTTTGCAAAAAAACGAGACACCAGGATAATTCTGCTGAAAAATAGTGGCAAAAGTGTTCGGAAAAGTAGATACGTTTTGAACGTATCAGTGCCACACGATGAGGTTCGCACTATAGAACCCATTCAAGTCTTGTGAAATTGTTCTTAGGTATTATCTGTTCTGAAATATGTTGCAAAAGAAGGAAAAGGTGGTAAGAAATGCCAGGCACATGGTATTCTAGCATATATTGAGACCTTTTATTTTGTGTTTTATTTGCACATGATGATCCATATATTAGGAAGTCCAAATACTTTGTCACAGTCCTTGTAGAAGGAGGATCCAGACATCCTGAATGCCATGTCATGTGTGAAGTCAACAATGAATATGATGCAAGATCTCAAGGAGAATGTATTGGACTCACTTCTAGTGAAGGCATATTTATTTTGTGAAGTACACCGGATTGAGAAATCAAACATGCATGAGGATTATGTCGACCGACATGCGCGTGAAGAAAACCCAACAAGACAAACCTCCAGCATTATCAAATAGAGTGTCTTTATTCTGTTATTGACTAGCAGATTCAAGAATTTGATGACCTTTCAATGAGGTAAATTCTGCATCATTTGGTCACATGGCTTCTCTCAACCAAAAATATTATTTTCTTGGTTTTAACTTTGAGAGTTTACTGGAGCTAGCTAAGTTCTATCCACGGGATTTTAATTCAGAACAATTAGATGATCTTAATCATGAACCTGTCACTTACATTGACAATGTGCGGGCGGATGAAAGGTTTCCCAATTTGGACGAGATAGCTGAACATGCTAAATTAATGGTACGGACAAATAAGAATATTACTTTTCCACTGATCTATCAACTTCTAAAGCTGGTACTCATAATGCCGGTTGCCATGGCATTAGTGGAGATATGATTTTTAGTTATAAATGTTGTGAAGAAAAAATGACGCAATAACATGGGCGACCAGTTTATGAGTAATTGTCTAATTTTGTATGTAGAGAGGGACCTGTTTTCTACCATTAATTGGTAGGTAAATGTTTTCTACCATTAGTAACGATGATGTGTTTAATCTTTTTAAGAAGATAAAAAATCGACACGAGAAACTTTGAAATGCGAGTCAGTTTACCATAAGTTTATTGCACTTTTAAAATCCAAGAAATTAACTTTTCACTTTTGTTCAATTTTGCAGGAAGACAAAAACTGCCAATAAAGTAACAATTTTCTTTGTACTTTTAAAGTATGTAAATGAGTGGTTATAGAATTTCTATTACCTGGTATGTCTTCACCATTTAGATTTAATATATAACAGCCATACACCTGATACACGTTATTTCATTTCACTACGATTTTTCAGTTATATAGCATCTTATTGAGGTTGTCCAAGGTTTACAATTCAAGCACGTGACCCGTTCGCTAGGGTTTCTTTCCTCCCGCCTGGCGATCAGGCGGCGAGTTTGCCGATTCCGACCACGTCTCCGACTAGGATCCGATCCGGAGGAGATCCGATGCAAGCTGCAGGGAAGAGTAATAAAATCCTCGCGCGGGTGCCAGACTTAACAGGTAACCGCACAGAGTTGAAGGCGAAAACGATCAAGATGTCGAGCTCTAGATTGGCGAGTGTCTCTGAATCAGCTTCCGGCGAGCCAAAACATAAGGAGAAGGAGGGTTTGGAGATCGAGGACAAAGCGGAGGCATCAGAGATTCATGGAGGGGCGATCAACTCGCTCTTTGATAGATTAGACATTGGAGAAGAGGAATTTGGCGATCTGGTGATCGAGGAAACATATATAGATTTAGCAGATAGCACTCGGTGGCTCGCAGCGGCCCGGGTTCATTGCGAAAAGGGATTCAGCCATGAGGCCTTTTTCTTGCAGATGCGTGCTGCCTGGAATCCCGCGAAGGAGGTGTCGATCCGGCCGGTTGGTGTCAAAAGGTTCGTGATCCAATGCCACTGCCTCGGCGATTGGGAAAAGATCACAGAGAGGGGGCCGTGGTTGTTCCGTGATTGGGCCGTGATCATAGCACCTTATGATGGAATTTCAAACCCTGATGATGTTGATATGGAGCTTATGCCTATCTGGATACAAATACATAAGATTCCAGAGGGATTTAGGAAAGAGGCAGTGGTTAAGCAATTGGTAACTCGTCAGGCTGGGGAAGTAGTGGAGATTCAGATGGTTCCACCGGGGATTTTCCGTGGAGATTATGTTAGGGTAAGGATATTGCAGGACGTACGGAAGGCTATTACTCATTTTGTTTCCATATCGCTTGGTGGAAAACGATCAATATTCGAGGTGAAGTATGAAAAGCTAGGGATGCTTCATTTTGCCCGTGGACAGATAGGGCATGTGTACAAAGAATGTGGTACTGGTGTTTTCGAGGACAAGAACCTGAAGTACGGTGAATGGATTCACGCGGAAGGTTGGAGGGCTAGAGGTGGTTTTGGATCACGTGGTGGCCTGCGTGGTTCTCGGGGTGGATTACGAGGAGGAAGCAGAATGAGCATGGGAGAGAGAACAGCTACTCAAGGCAGGGCGGATTATACAGATTGGCGGGTGCATCCCAAACGAGACTCAGCTAGTCTCGAAGAATTGGCGGATACGGCCACAAGCCCGATCAAAAACACGGACCAGTACATGATAGATGCAGAGAAAAACGCAAGGAAACGGCTAGCCTTCGAGCAGGAAATTAAAAATGGCACTGGCTTGCTAGCAATAACTAACAGTGATAACACCGTGGTAGCTCCAATAAAAGGAAATGTGGAGAAAACCCAAGGTGGCAAAGGTGAAAAAAGACACAAGAAGGAGGGTGACTGTTCTTATTCTGGACAATCAAATGGATCGGCGGCATCCCTCGAGGGTGACCGCCGGGTCCAATGAGTATCTTGAGTTTGAATTGTCGAGGGTGTGGACGGCCCGAGACAATTCATGAAATAAGCAACTTGGTAAAGTTGCACCGTCCAAAATTGGTCTTCCTGTCGGAGACCAAAATGAGCAGTAATAGAGCACAAGATCTTAAGGGCAGGTTTGGGATCTCGAATTCCTTTGGAGTGAGAAGCGAGGGGCTAAGTGGAGGATTAGTTCTTTACTGGAACTCTGACTCGGTGGTCACACTTAAATCCTACAGTAGATCACACATTGACGTGTTCGTTGTGAACGAGGATACAGGGGGTACCGAATGGAGGTTTACGGGGTTCTACGGAGAACCCAAACGATCTAAGAGGAAACGGAGTTGGGAATTGCTGAAATATTTGAGGAAGGAATATGATAATCCATGGATTTGTGCAGGGGACTTCAATGAAATTGTGTCTGTTGGTGAACAGTTCGGAGGACATGGAAGAGGTGAATGGAAGATGGAAGGCTTCCGTGAAGCAATCGAAGAGTGTGGTTTCGAGGACATCGGCTACTCGCGTATCCCCTACACACGGGATAATAGGCAACAGGGAAGTGATAATATAAAAGTGAGGCTGGATAGGAGTATGGCTGATATTCGTTTTCTTGAGGTGTTTGATAACTCGATGGTCTCACATATTCAAAAAACCCAGAGTGATCATTGCGGTCTCCTCATTCAAATTTATAAATCTGATTGGTGTAAGGAGAGTGCTGGTTCGAGACCGTTTCGTTTCGATAATGCCTGGACAAGACATCAAAACTATACCGAAGTGGTTGAGGCTAGTCTGACTTCGGTGGGAAATAATCTTGGGGAGGTGGCTACTGTACTATATGGTGTGAGAGGGAGGCTACAGAAGTGGAGCAAGGAGGAATATGGCTCGGTTCATAAGCAACTCAAGATTCTAAGAGGCAGACTCGAGGAGGTACGATGGGATTCCTTAGGGACTGGTCCATCCACTAAAGAGAAACAGCTGGTGAGAAGAATTTCGGAATTACAAACTATGGAAGAAATTGAAGCGCAACAGAGGTCTAGGGTCTTATGGTTGAAGGAAGGGGGTCGAAATACAGCTTATTTCCACTCAAAAGCTAAATAAAGAGGGAGAAATAATAAGATAAAGTCTTTGAGGAGGGAAGATGGATCAATGGAAACTTCTCAAGAAGGTTTGGAAGGCATGGCCATCAACTTTTACAAGGCTCTATTTTCGGCCCAGGAGGACTCTCAACCTGACCTTGTTACGGATTGGGTCCCTGCCAAGGTAACAGAAGTGATGAATGAGCAGCTCTTAGCCCCTTTTTCGGATATGGAAATAGAAAGGGCTTTGTTTATGATGGACCCGAATAAATCCCCGGGGCCGGATGGGTTTAATGTAGGTTTTTACATCAAGCATTGGGGAATTCTTAAACAGATGGTGTGTAAAGCTGTCAGGAGTTTCTTGGAGGGGGGCAGTATGCCTGAAAACGTGAATGCAACTGTTCTGGTTTTGATCCCTAAGGTGAAATCCCCTCAAGATCTCACACAGTATAGACCAATTGCCTTGTGCAACGTCTTATTTAAAATTGTTTCGAAAGTCTTAGCCCTTCGTTTGAGACCTATATTGGATGAGATTATCTCGGAGGAGCAGAGCGCTTTTGTTCCAGGGAGATTAATTACGGATAATGTTCTCACAGCCTACGAGTGTATTCACTATTTGAAGAGGAAAAAAAGGAATTCAGCTGCTTGTGCTATTAAATTGGATATGGCCAATGCTTATGATAGGGTGGAATGGTGCTATCTTCGGAATATTATGATCAAGCTTGGATTCTCTCAGGTGTGGGTCGATCTCATTATGAGATGTGTTGAATTTGTCACATTCTCGGTATGAGTTAATGGAGTGTTTTCAGACTTCTTCAAACCTACCCGTGGCATTCGACAAGGGGATCCTATATCCCCTTATCTTTTTCTCCTTTGTGGGGAGGGTTTCATCTCTATGCTCAATAAGTGTGGCCCCGCTTATCTATCCAAAGGAATCCGTGTGGGAATCCATTCTCCATGGGTTTCCCACCTCTTATTTGCTGATGATTGTTTGATTTTTTCACAGGCATCTCCTGCTGGTGCTAATAGAATTAAAGCCCTCCTTGATTTGTATAAAAGGGGGTCTGGTCAGATGGTCAATTACAACAAGTCTGCAGTCTTCTTCAGCAAGAATACCTTGGATCATGTTATGTTGGGAATATGCCCTAGAGGCAATCATGTATGATGTAATTCCCACTGTATTCATAAAGTTATTAAGCTGTCCTTGTTTTGAACAATCTGATACATGTCATTGAATATGTGATTCGATTGTGGAACTATGTATTCATGTTGTTCATACTAGATTGTCCTTAGTCTTTTAGGTTGTGCTGGACACACACCCTAGACTAATGTGAGTGTTGGCTGATGACACGGTTCCACTTGTCATGGGCATGGTGATGCCATTCCAGCGTTCACGGACTTGGCTAAAGAGTTTAGCAAGTCGGACTGACCCACATTGAGATGCAACGATCAAGTCGTCATTTGCATGTCTCAATCAATGTAATCCTTAGACCTGAGGTTGTCGCACAATCCGAGTTGTGGATCACCGACTTAGGTTCTGTCAAACGTTGTTCTGTGACAAGGCAACTATAAAGGCAGAGTTCGGGTCGAATGAGAAGCAAGCTGCGTGATGTGGATAATCAAGATGGGATTTTGCCCCTCCGAATGGAGAGATATTCTCTGGGCCCTCTCGAGTGATATGATTCAGTAAGCATGGCCATGCGCAACTCAGTTAAGTGTTAACTGTGTCTGTTGGCTAAGAGTTAGTCAGGTGAATCACATATCACGGATCGAGAAGAGAGTTGAGCTATTTAAGGGATGACGATAAATCGCCTATAGCTCGACAAGGTATATCGTGAGGCAAAAGGGACTAAGATGAATATCACATTAAGAGGTATGTCGTCATGACTCAATGGGACTTGGGAGTCGGCACGTTCTGCTAGGAGCCGCTACCGATTGATCGATTGAGAGTCGGACTCCAATCGTGTCCAAGTCGCCATGAGCCTGCAGGGTCGCACACTTAAGAGCGGGAGCAAATATTGGTTGGGTTGGACCCGAACCGGAAATGGACTGAATTAGTGAGTCGGACTCACAGAGGGAATGGGCCACAAGTGTTGTGCAGCCCATTACCATACGCTATATAAAGAGGGGCGCAGGTTGCCCAGCGGGCACGTTAGTCCACTCTCCCATGCGTTGGGAACCCTAGCCCCACTCAGTCCAGCCGCCGCACCGGACCTAGCAGTCCGCCGTCGGAGCTCCTCCTCGTACGTGTGGATACCGGCAGAGGTGATGTACGTTCAGCACTTCGACGTTCGAGGGATTGGATCGGCCGGAGCGGATCGTGGGACTGCACTGCCCCGACCCGACGCGCTACATCGATAATCCGCACCTGCGCGTCTAGTGGTAATACTCGTGGCCTTCTACCTCGGCTAGATCTTGGGAGTACCGCGTAGGAAAAGTTTTTCGTTTATCTCCACGCGCCCCAACATGTTAAGGCTGTGGTTCATCAGGGATTGGGAATTTCTTCCGAGGCTTTGGGGGAGAAATACCTTAGGCTACCCAAAGCATTGGGGAGATCTACGGATTCCCAGTTTGAGCATATTATAGCAAAGGTAAAAAATATTCTCTTCGGAGGTATACCACGGATGCTTAGTAGTGCTGGAAGAGAGATTTTCATTAAGTCTATTTGTCAAGCAATCCCCACATACTCGGTGAGTTGCTTTAAATTGTCCAAGAATTTTTGCAAGAAACTTACGGCGGTAATTGCAAAATTCTGGTGGGGAGGTGATGACAAGAGAAGAAGGTTACATTGGTGGAAATGGGAGAATATCGCGATCCCTAAATCAGAAGGGGGTATGGGTTTTCGAGATTTTGAATTATTCAACCAATGTATGTTGGATAAACAAGGGTGGCGCCTAATGACAAGACCTGACTCTTTGTGTTCCCGGGTTCTCAAGGGTAGGTATTTCCATGATAGTTCTTTCTTGGAGGCTACCCATAAAAGACATGCATCTCACACTTGGAGGGCGATTATGCATGGGAGAGAAGCCTTAAACCTCGGATTGATCAAGAGAGTTGGGACCGGTTCATCTATTCAAATCTGGAACGATCCATGGTTGGAATGGCCCGTCTTCAAACGGCTACGGCCAATACTGTAGCTGATCTTATTGATCAGGATGGTGACTGGAATGTGCAGGTACTACAACAGAACTTTTTGGCCACGGATATTGAGGCCATAAGGCGTATTGTTCGAAGGGAGGATGATGATGTCTGGGCATGGAAACCAGAGAAGCATGGAAACTTCGCAGTTCGTTCATCATATAAAAATCTGTGTGCAAATCGGAGGCCAGAGGTTCCAGCCAGTTCAGGCGATTCGATGAAGCACATCTGGAAAAATCTGTGGAAGATGAAAGTGCCCCCAAAAGTGAGAAATTTCTGGTGGAGGCTGATCCATAAATTTATTCCATGCCGAAAAATTCTGTGTGATAGACATGTGGAAAGAATCGCCAACTGTGAAGATTGTGGCGAAGAGGAGAATATTTTCCATGCCCTCTTCTCTTGTACTTGGGCACGTCTGTTTTGGGATGAGGTTAGGAGAATCTCTGATGTCAAAATCCCGAAACTACATCCAGACTCGTGGGCAGTGGACATGATCGATGGAAACTTGGTTCCAGCCCGTAATGCGTGTGTGATCTTATGTGGATGCTGGTCGGTTTGGAGGGAGAGAAATAATAGAAGGCATAGGGAGAGGGGAAACAACCTGATGGCTTCGGTTCGCCGGGCAGTTGATGCTGCGTGTGATCTGGCCACAACGCCGAGCTCTGTCACCAAACCAACCCCAAAACGGAGCACTGGATGGAAGCCCCCCGAGGGAGTCTTATGTTAAGGTGAATGTCGATGCAGGGTTTAACCAATCGATGAGATCGGGATCAACTGGTGCAGTCATCCGTAATCAGTCTGGTGAATTGATCAGGTGCCAGGACTTCTGGTATGAGTTTGCTGCGAATGCTAGAACTCTGGAAGCAATTGCTATTAGGGATGGTCTCAGGTTTGTAGCTGATTTGGGCTACACACATGTGGAGGTGGAGAGTGATGCATTGGAAATTGTTAACATGTGCAATTCGGATGATTTTGATTTTGAGCGAGCAGACATGGGTGCAGTATGTTCGGAGATCAATAACCTGGCCTTCAGCTTCATCGATAGTTCTATTAGGCATGTTTCGAGGGTGGATAACGAACCTGCACATCTATGTGCTAAGCATGCTTCTCCCTCTAGACGTAGGTGTTTGTGGGTGATTTATATTCCAGCATTCCTGCGATTTCAACATCTATGTAATCACATTGAGTAATTAATAGAGTTATTTAGCTTCAAAAAAAAAGGTTTACAATTCAATATTTGGTTAGAGACAAAGACACAAAGTAAACACATTGGCAAAATTTCGTGGCTACCTTGGCCAAAGTCCGAAGAGGCGGCGCGGTTCCGAAATCAAGATCACGGCGGAGTGGAAGGCGCGCTTGTTGGGTTTCTCGGAGGAGGTCGAGTGGATGTTTTTGAAGCTGGGGAACACCGTGGCTGTTGTGCAGCCCTTCTGCCTGGAGTTCAGCATCAAGCTTCCCATCCGCAAAGTCCGGATCCACAACAACACGAACACAGTCGCACAACATCCCCGATGCCTGGTGTCCACACTGATGGAGACCCCTCCAGTTGCCGCTACGGTCATGGACTCGCAATGACAATACGGAGCCTTGCGCCGCTCAGGCCGTTAAATGGAGCTCGTCCTTGGACGCCACGGCCGCCGTGGAGCCGTCTTGATCGCCGTAGAGTCAGGCTAGCTAGCTCAGCTCGCCGCCTATGGCCGGTTCCGGCGACAGGCGCCAACAATGGTGACTGTTGATATGTTCTGAACCCAGACGACGAACGTGGTGGAAGACGAACAATGTGAAATTTCAACCTCGCCGTTAATCATACTATTTATTTTTGGAACCTGGATGCAAGATTTGAAAGTGCAATACCAAAAGTACCCCTGGTGCTAAAAAATACTACTACACAAAAATCGGGTGTAGTATTGCGATTCTGGGCCGTTGGATCGCAAAAGTAAACAGACCATGGATATTTATCTAATTTACATGTAATGTAAACGGACTCTAAATCTATCTATTATATACTAAAAGCAATATACGGATGTCTAATAGAGACACCACGTTGCGCCCCATCATTCGGATTATTTTTTACCGTTCGATTTAAAATTGGTGGCTAGAATTTAATGAAAGAATAGTTACGTAACCCGGAAAGTCAACAATTTGACACGTCACACTATATAACGATGTGCTACCGTCACCACTAGCACGTATCCCAAATTTCCTCAGTTGTACGTACTAATATGTGTCGTGCCGTACATGGACACGTGAATGACCACGTTCAGGTGAACGACCAGGCAGCAACCCCGAGAAAAAAAAAACACCACGTTCACGTGAACAACCAGGAAACGGAACATATCATCGGTGCGCTCGCGACAAAAATAATTATTAGTCACGTAACGGTTCCACACAATTTATATTTAGAAGGTCTGGTAGTTACGCATATATTTCTTTTGCCTCCAGGAGAAAACAAGGATTATGCGCTTTAGTAATGAATCGTGGCAGTAGTAAAAAAACCCGGCCAATACAACAGTCAATTTGGACGTGATTTAAACGGAGGAAACAACCAAGAAGTCACGTAGGTTACGTCAGTTGATTTTAGGCTGAAGAGATCTGCTGCTGTACTTTCTATGCGAAATACAGGTTAGTAAATATAAGTTCTTGCGCGTGTGTGTGTTGGACATGGATATGGAAAGTACTAGAGGCTGGGGCGCCCCTTGGGGCGCCTCCTGGTCGGTCAGCTGCAACACAATCGCGTCCTAATCGTGTCCCAAACTGGTTTGTTTTTCTGTGTTTCGTCAAAGCTCTCGCATATTAGTCTGCTTGGGGGAGCTTCCTAGGAGAGCATTGCCTCTTCGGTTGCAGGTAGCATCCCCCGTGACTTCTCTTATCTGGTCGAACTTCTCGTTCGTGGTCTGACGGAGGTGCTACATGCACTTAAGTTTTGATCTACATGGCTAGGTGGTATCCGCTAGTAAATTATTCAGAAAGAAATTACAAAGATTAACACGCGGTGCTCATTTTCATCCTCAAGCAGCAGGACAAAGGAAGATTAAAAAAAAAATCACACTTCCCACAGTACGGAAAACCATAGATTTAAAGGAACTTAACCAATTTGACAGTTCAAGGCTACATTCGAGCAGCGTGCATGAAAACTGACAGAACGACAGAACAGCTAGGTATGTTCACTGAACATTTCAGTTTAAACATGTAATATGCAAATATGCGGTATAAAGCAAAGGTGACATGCGTCAAATCTGGTAATTAAACTACAAAACCGAGATAGAAAGAATCTCAGAATTACATACATCCCCAAATTAAACAGCCCGCAAACAGATCTGTGAATCGTCTGGAGAGCCGGT
The DNA here is from genome assembly GCA_028641055.1 of Alopecurus myosuroides. Taxonomy (NCBI): domain Eukaryota; kingdom Viridiplantae; phylum Streptophyta; class Magnoliopsida; order Poales; family Poaceae; genus Alopecurus; species Alopecurus myosuroides. The sequence continues at coordinate 35,662,594 of CM054061.1, forward strand.
AACATTAAACTGGCATTATTTGAATTAAAGTATGTCAATAAGAACGTGTTCACAGAGGCGGCGCAAACTCGATCTTTCTAAAATCAATGCAAGTATTGTAAAAAGTCCAAGCTAATGTATAACTCTTCAACGGTCGAAAAATGGTAAGATAGATTATCTCAATGAAGTTCTGTTAACGGAAAAGTACTCCTGTTTTCTAGTCTAACCTGAGCCTAATTTTGGGCTCCATGCTCCTCCTTGCTCATGAATATCACGATCAGCTCACCATGGGAAGGGGGATTCTTGTCCAGAATAGGGGTGTGCCTTCCAGCTCTAGCATGAGCAGCTTTATCGATTGTGACAGGACCTTGATGTCAACAAAGACCCAAAAACTCGGATGCAACTTCTTAATTCTGATTTAACCTAAATCTATAGTAGCAGTAGCATCAATGGTCACGATGACAACACGTAGTTTGCAGCTTGGTAGCAAATTAGATAAACTGCATTGGCGAACACATGTAAAAAAAGATAGCTTAAGATTAACTTGAGCATGGTGAGCAACTTCCAGAAATAAGGGTCATCCACATGTTGCAACCTGCATGAAAAAAAAAACAGTTTTAGTTTTCCCTACGATGTTATAAAGCCATGGTGAGCAATTGGAGTCGTTTTCCCTACGATGTTATAAAGCCATATCTGACACGCAGACTTATTATTTATGGATAAGACAAGTGCTTCAGTAATAGGGAAAGCATGTATTACTAACCATGCCAAAACCCAGCTAAAATGCTCGCTGGATCAAACTGTCAAACATGTGTCGCCGTCATTATGGTTTGGTAAAAAATATGCCATCGATATCAACAAAGGAATAATTAATCCCATCAACTGATGCTTCAGAAAAATAGCCATTCTGATTAATATAATGCTATGTTTTAGATTCAATATAAAGAGACCAATCGGCATGTGCACGGCACATATATGTTCAGATTATTAGATGGTATGTTCTAAAATTAAACTAATCATCTGTTTTCCCATACAAATCTACCCTTTATCCTCATTAAAAAAAATCTCCTTAATATAATTATATAAAGACCTTCTATAAACTGTGAGGCACCTCAAAATCATTTAAATATGAAACTATAGAAAATAGAACCATGCTCTCATGTCCTTTATCTATTTTCCATCTACATCTAGACAAAAATTTCTTCTACATTTAGAGAACAAAAATTTTCCACAAGGGAGTTCCTTATGAACCAAAATAATTACTTCTACTATCTCAAACTATAGAAAACAAAATCATGTTCTCATGTCTTCTATATATTTTGTATCTACACCCAGATAGATTTTCTTCTAAATTAGCTGAACTATTTGTCCCACAAGGGTGTTCTGTTCTGAATTACTTCCACGTCAGTGTTCATGCCCGAGTAGAGAACATAAATATGTACTCCCTCCATCTCATATTAATAAGTTGGACAAAAGTGGATGTATCTAACACTAAAATATGTCTAGATATATCCACTTTTGTACAATTAATATGAGATGGAGGGAGTACAATGGAAGTCCCATCAGTTGTAACACGAGCATACTGTCTGACAAAAAATCCACAAACTAATTATATTTGGTATGAATTTTTTTCATCAGTTAATCCACTAATTGGAACCCCATTTGCTGAATATTCAACTCCATTTATCCTATTTAGGAAATTGGCATTTTCCTTTAGGATCTTGTTGAACGAGAATGAATGATCCAACTATTTTATGTGTTAGCTAGTACTTCATGAGCATTTCCTATAGAATTAAATACAAAATCATGAGAGAAAATTGTAAATCTAGATCGAAATTATGGTTTGATGTGAGAAAGGAAAAGTCACCCTTTTCCAACCAACCGGCACACAGTAAAACAAGATCAAGAATTTCCATGTGATTCCCTGCCGCTGACACCTGCATGCCACCCAATAGTAATGGTCATTTCATTGTAAGATTTGCACCTAAAACAAGAGTAAGTCATATATGATGATTGACTCAGCTAAGAGAAAACAGAAGATGCCATAATTCTAAACAAAATGATGGATTCACCATATAATTCAGAGAACCAAAGACGTCCACATAAATACTTCTAATTCAGTTACCGTCTAACTTATAAATTACATGCACATGATAGTTGCACCACGAAAACAGTAGCGATAAACAACTGGATTGTCTACAAGCTGCATAAGTGATTTAATTATTACAATTGTCGATATAATGTAGCAAGCGTGAACATTTTTGCCTTCATTTTAAAGCATCAAAGAACTTGTGAACAACCTACATGGTAGAGTAATACACGTAGGAAAGCTGGTTTATTCAAGCTAGTTGACTGATTATTAATCTACAATCAACTTTTAGATTACTTTCAGAAAAAATTAGGCAACGAGTATGGCACCAAAACAAAAGCAGGCACATCTTATGTAATACAACACCAAGCGGTGAGCAAGTTTAGTACCCAGATACCATCTAAGCAGATCCACTAAAACTTCCTAATTAAAGTAAGAGGATCTTTGCTTAGGATGTAATTTCGAGAACTGATAAAACAAAAGGCACCAAAGGTTGTTGGTTCTATCCATGTGCATAGAACTTCGAGTGATATCAGTCTGTAGGCATCATAAGCATCTAACAAGCAGACAAAATAAGCAAGAAATCAAGATATAAAGGGGTTGACACCTTTGCGGTCCAAGGAGCAGACATTTCATCCAATGGTTGTCCCATGAAATCAGTATGAAACAGAGGCGCATTAGGATAAAGCCTAGGAGATGTAGATTCATGGATTCCTGCAAATGCACTGCGAATTAGGATCCATTGAAGCCATCTGTCATGGAAAATATTGTTACATATCCTAGCAGTTATCTGAATCAGAGTCTCATGAATAGCTTCACAATTCCCGGTATAATCTAAAGGAGTAGAAAATCTCAGTTAATTAATAGCCTCAAAAAGGGAATATAAATATTGTGCAAAACTAAGATGCAAAATAACAGGCGGAGTAGACATTCATCAATACAAATAAGACCTGAATGCATTGTTTGTAATATTGGCAGACAAGATTTATGATAAAACAAAGCAGACCTGAAAAACTTCATCACTTTGTTGGACACTCCTTGGGATCATATCTTTGCTCAACACTATTATATGAGCTTTTGACAGGTTCCCCATTCCAGCTATGATAGTGCCAGCTTTGCAAAGGATACAGCCAACTTGTTTAGGTGAAACAATCAGCCTAGGTGTTGCAGGACCCTCCTTGTTCTTAAAGGTAGGTGGCATAATTCCAAGCTGCATGAAAAGAATTGCATTATGTGCTAAAGAAATTCTATCACCCAGATGCTACAAAACAGAAAGAAAAATCATCACTTTAGAAACACCATGTTCGAGTAACCTGGATAACATCTATTCAAAAGTGAATGCTAATAATAAAGTACTGAAATAGAATCAAACTTCAATGCAAATGTCAGATTGATTTCTATTAAAACTTTCTCCAATAAAAGAAACTAAAGTTGCAAAAAATTATACCAGAGTATGAGCAAAGAAGTACAAGAGCCAGGAAACGTGCCCTTTTTTTTTACATGAACGCCCTAATTTGATCAATCAAGACGAGGGTAATTTAGTGGATAAAAATAGCAACATGCAGAGAAAGGGCCGTGGGTTCTTACATGGAAGTTGGAGTGGATAAATACCATGTCGTCGCTGACAGTGAAGGACACATACATCCACGAGGGAGGTCGGTCGCTAGCAACAAGGACCTTGTCCTAGTCCCTTGCCGCTGCCTTCACCGCGGGAGAGCTGTTGGAGAAGATGGACGGGGAAACATAGAACGAAGAGGAGTGGCATCCTCCCGTCGAACTTCATTGCTCCACTCTGTTACTACTCGCTGCAACCACGAGCTCTCATGCAATGGATGGAAACGAGCCTGCATAAAACTCGATTAGAATGCTTGCTGCTGCAGAGGAAGAGCATCAAGACAGAGAGAGAGAGAGTAGAGGTGGGTACCTGGGAAAACCGCGCCGGCAGCGCATCAAGGGACTTCGGTATCAAGCACCGCCTCCTTTGCCTGTTGTTCAAGCCGCCACAGCCAACATTTCTCAGTTTGCCTAGTAAACATTTGTGAATGTAAGAAGAAGGAATATTATTAAAAGGGCTCCAACATATATGTGTCATAGTTTTTGAGCCAACAAATGCTTCTACCTTTTTAGTGCATCCGTGCTACATAAAAAAAAAAATCCCACTGCGACATTACATCGAACACTACATACTCACCTTCTTCCCTGGCCTCTTGTAACAACACCAAATCATCATCGCTGCCATGTACAGGCCCAAATCAATCAAGCCTGAATGTACAAATACTGAAGAAAAAAAATGCTCGAAGAACACACAACGGAAGGAAAGCCTAACCACAAAAAAAATCTCCAATTCTCCCTGGACGTGGTGGTGGCCTAGTGCTCCCCGTGGATCCACCTTCACCAATCCGCCCAGCTCTGGCGCCAGGGCTGCTCGCCTTACTCCTCTAGAGCGACGAAGCTCCGGGGGTGGAAGAGGCGGAGCTCGGCCCGTCGCCGCGCCGACGAAGCAGGTAGCGGGGCTGAACGTTTTTATGCTCCTATGCTCCTCCCAGCCCCTGTCTATAGCGGCTACTCTCGGCTATGAAAGAGCGGCAACCCGTGCTCCATCTCCTGATGGGGGTGGAAGAGGTCAGCGGCGCGACCAAGACGAACAGAGGAGAAGAAACTGGAGGAGCAGAAAGAGGAAGATGCACAGGAGCCGGTGGCGGCGGCTAGGGTTCATAGGAGACATTTTTCCCCATCTCTCCTCTTTCTCTCGGAGGCGGAGGATACATGGAAGAGATAGAGGCGGCGCAGAGGAGAGCGACATGCGGAGGTGCGGCCCCTCTACCAGCCGGCCGTCGCGAGAGCAAGGGAGGAGCGCAGAGTGTGGCGGCGGCTAGGGTTCCTACGAGCGAGAGGAGAAGCGTGTCCTCCCGGCCTCCCTATTTTTGCTCCGCGTGAATGAGCCAAGAATCCAGCGAACCGGACAAAAAATGGACCAGCCCGCGCCTGCCACGAACCTACCAACATAAGAGACAAAACGGCACGCTATCGCCACCCAAAACCCGCCACGTGGATAGCGCGGATGGGCGCCCCATTCCTCCGCGATTACATGTCTTCGATTTTCCAATTAGAATTTATGACCGATGGAGGAGCGCATGCCTTAATTGGTTTTATTTTAGTATGTTTTACACTTGGACCTTTTCCAAATAATTACACATACACATAGCAAGAGAAGCACATGCTAGAGTACAAACTCAAATTGGGATATGCACGAAACATGATTGATTATTAGAATAAATTTAGGATGGATTATACTACTTTCTACTACAGGTAGTGAATCATACAAGAATTTAAAAAGTTCTATATTGTTTCTAAAATTCATCTTCAAGTGTGCATGTTACGTTTATTTTGTTAACAATAATCTAGCATTATTTATCCATTAAAAATTGATAGATAAAAAGCTAAAACGAAATATTCCCAATAAAATTAATTCTCCATCATGATACTCCAAAATCAAAGATAACACGAAGTCAAACAAAAAGGATGTCGATTCAAATTTAAAGCTCCAACAAGGTCCTTCAAATCTCCAATGGTTATGCAACAGAGACGAATGCGGACAAAATCAAATCTACAATGATTAGACTAACCATGTGAATTTTCGAAGCCGATAGAGACACACCGCAAAAGAAGGACCCCCTAAGCTCATTGAGCGCAGAAGGACCGACACAATATATATTACAACAGACATATGTATGGATCATAGTGAGATTACTTAATATGTGAATTCAGCTCTATAGTGACGCTTTCATAACTTTTTTCAATTATCAAGAAAAAATGTTGTATTTATGAGTCAATGAATGTAATATATATGAACTTCTATTAAATTTGCATACCCCTTTACTAGCTTTGCATGAGGTGACCGTTAGATATTTGTAATGGGACAATGACAAGTTAGTCTATGATGCAAGATATTAGTGAAATTTCAAATTAAGCTATATCTCAATATTTCATTGTTGGCACAAAGAGGAAGTGATATAGATGTTGGTCGAATGTGGTTTAGAACATACGAGTATAAAGTGAACTGAATATATCTAATATGGAAAAGGTTATTTAGACAAATTCCTCATAAAAATTGGTTCCATTTTTATTATCAATCAATCATACATGAAAAATTAAAGGGGTATCAGTTTGATCCATGCATGTACGCTGCTTTAGAAATAAAATTCTAAATTCATTGACATCAACTAAAGATTGAAAGTTATCTAAACTTCCATAAAATTTACATTATATAATTATTGCAAACTCTGATATATTTTATAGAGCGGAGTAACATTATTAGTACTAAAAAATATTTTACATTATGGCTTATAAAATAGAAGTATTCTTACTATTTTTTTAAGTAAGTAATATACGATCAAAAGGTTTCCCATGAAAGTGCGAGCACAACATGGAACTCTCTTAGATATGCCACGTTTATTTTGATAGTTAGATCCAAAATTTATGGTTAGGATATAATGACATAATTAATGACAACCACATAATCGAATTTTTGAAGGATAAAGAGAGGTTATAGATAATTTAGGTTGAAGATTGTGGAACAAAAGTAAGGAAGTAAAACTAAATAAAAATCTACTACTCTATATTTAAAATCGTGACACAAAAATTCGGAAATATTGTAATTACTATTAGATAACATGTGAAATTTATTCTAACGATTTTTTAAATAGCTATATTATGACCTAAATAAAATCCGCGGTTATGATTTATATTTGTTTAGTTTGTATGGAACCACAAATTTACTTCATGAACATATTAGATATATAAAGACGATGCCCTCGCATTTGCGAGGGCCACCTTGCTAGTTGATACAAAAGGCCATTCTGCACTACAGGAAATCTCTTCTTTGCCGTGTATGCAAAAGACACAGCAAAGGGGCTGCGGAACACAGCAAAGGGTTTGCCGTGTGTAAATACACAGCAAAGCTCACACGGCAAATAGGCCGACGGCAAAGTATCTTTGCCGTGTGTATTTTTAAAACACACAGCAAAGATCATTGCCGTGTGTTTTCTTCCTACACACGGCAAAGTAAAGCACTAGATGACGGAGGGCTGCTAACGGCGATTGTTCTTTGCTGTGTGCCCTGAGAAAAGACACGGCAAACATTTAAGCCTTTCGCCGTGTGTATTGGTACGTTGCCGTGTGTTTTCTGAAAACACACGGCAAAGACCTTTGCCGTGTGCCGTACCAATACACACAGCAAAGGTCGGTCTTTGCCGTGTGTTTTTTCGTGGTACACGGCAATGTTTCCCTTTTTTATTTTTGTTTCATCCCTTCAATTCAAATACACAATTCACATATATGTTTCCATAATAACAAATATTCATAGCTATGTGCATGCAAACAAGCTAAAGTATTGCTAGGATACTCATGCAATGATGCTCCGGACAGTACACTTGAGAGGATGGATTGAAAGAAAGAAGAAAAGCGACCTTTTGCTTCTCTTTTACAGGACAACCACGGCTGTGGTGCGGTGCCGAGGGAAGCCGAGCCTACCACCGTGTACAAGTCACGGGAGGCCACGACCGGGCCAACCCAGCAGCAGCACCAGCACGATAGCCCTCACCGACAGCTGCAGCAGCTCGCGGAAGGCGTCACCAAAAGCTCTAGGTTCCAAGCCGTGACCCAGTCATAGTTCACCGACCAGTGGAGTCTCCACGGCCTTGACCTGAAAAAACACAGGAGCAGATGAGATTGGAGATTCAGTGCCATGGCCAAATCTTAACCATTACCACTAAATCTATCTAGTAGGTCATCAGCTAGATGTGCAGAGCACAGAAACACCAAGTTTAAAGGTAATAAGCTGTTTTTTCTCACAAAGCTACGATTTTTCGTCATGATTACAGTGTATCAAAACTTTGTATGCAATACATATGTAGAGAAATTTTGTAGGTTTTGTCACGATAGTGATAATGCACCATTGGCTCCCTGGAGCATCATAACATGGATCAAATAGAGCATTTAGGACCTATAATTGCATCAATTACATGTCGATCAACTAGAACCACCACAGCAATACTGTCTTGCATAACAAATTTGAGTACACACCAGAATCATAATGATGAGAATTGAGATTCGATGAACTACACAGCTGCCTTGCTAGGTTGAGCAAAACCTTTTACAAATGCACATAATGTTTGTATACTAGGTTAATAATTTACAAGCAGCATGGTAACAGTGGAAGAGAACTTTTAAGATAAACAAGATGAATTCTCACGACACAAGATTAACCATAGTCAAGGATGAGTGTATATCAGATAGAGTACTTCCTAACTGGAACTACGAACAGAACAGCACAAGCTAGAATATAATTATGTTGAGGCAAAGGGGGTACTAGCAAACTGCAGAATGATCGGGTGCTCCATGTCACAAAAATTGACGCTGGAAAATTACTTCTTGCTCTATTCTCCAATGGAATAATGAATGAAGACCAATTTTCCAATGCAGGCCAATCATATCCAAGCTTTATGGAGAACAACTCATGCTGATCGACCGTGGCGGCAACTAAGCAGTAGGACGGCAACGACTTACCCAGCAGCCTCTCAACTTGGACAGATACTCCGTGCGGCCACGGAACAGCAACATGCTAGGCCTGAAGGAGACGGACATGACAGCGACACGCCGGTGTATGGAGGCGGGCTAGACGACAAGCGGGCGTCGGTGTCGGGGCGGTGGAGTAGGAGCTCAGGAGGTCGAGGAAGAGCCGTAGCCGGCGGAGTGAGCAGTTGGGCGCTGGAGACCCGTGCCGCGCGGAGCGGGCTGCACACGACGGCGGACTGAGTGGCTGCAGTCGCACGCCGCCATCCCCTCCTCGTTTCCGGCGGCCACGAACGAGGATGGAGACGACTTGGAGCTGCAGCAGCGTGGCACCAGCGCGTCCTGCCGGCCTGCAGCAGCCGTCGTGTGTGACGAGGGCGGGCGAGTTCGACCGACGGAGCGGCGCCCATGGGATCCCACACGAACGAGCGCGTCGGCGAGCAGGCCCGGCCTTGCCGCCGTTCGATCTGCTCCGGGAGTAGTACAAGGGGTGGGGCCGCGGAGAGGCGCAGGACCTTTGTGTGGTGCGCCTCCTCTGCATCGCCGCGTGCAGCGGCTCACCGGAGACGGTTGGAGCTCTCCGCGGCAAGGTCGGGAATGGCTAGAAGTGGCAGCATGGACGGGGGCCAGCTGCAGCGGGCGAGGCCGGTCGGAGGAGGTGCGGCGGCGGGCAGGATCGAGGGTGGCGGCGGATGCGAGAAAGGGGGTCGAGAAAGATGCGGGTGCGTGCGTTTGGCTAGGGTTGGGATTGTTTGCGTGTGTGTCGCTCGCGTGCGTGCGTGTGTTTCTTTATTCTTATTTTTTTTTAGCCTATGCGGCTATGCCCCTATGCCGTGTGTTTTCGACAGAATACTCGGCAAATGCACCCTCTGCCGTGTGTTTTCGACAATATACTAGGCAAAGACGTCTTTGCCGTGTGTTTTATAAAAATACTCAGCAAAGATCTGACTGCATTTTTTTCTATTTTTAATTTATTTATTATTTTATTTAGACAAGAACAAAGATTAGTTTTAATTTATTTATTTCTTCATTTTTCTATTTTCAGTATCTAGCAAGAACAGCGATCAAGATTCATTGATCAATCCTCGTACGGAGAACACTAGAGGGATAGACCATGGAAACCCCATAATTATATTTGGTGAAACCCTAAACCGGTGGAGAAAAGTCGACCTTTTCCATCTATCCCTATGATCGGTGTCGAAATGGAATTTTTCGCTTGATTGTGATATGTTAGGGCCTAGGAACATGACAAATGAATATCTACCCCCACCTATTCACAAGATTCCATCTGGTGCGTCCAAAGGAGAAGGTTCGAGCTAGAGTCTAGAAACTTACTACTGAGTGTGTGATGCCAGTGAAGGCAGTCACACCCAGGGTAAAATCTTGACCCATTACACCTCTCATCACACTAGTGGAAATTTTGCTTTGTTATGTCAGGATAGTCCATAAGAACATGGAAACCAAAGTCTACCCTAACTATTTACAATATTCCCCCCGGTTCGTGCGAAGTGGGAGTTTTGATCTACAAGTCCACAAACTTATTGGTGAGTAAGTGATGTCGGTGGAGTCAGTCACATCCCGGGGTAGCATCTTGGATAGTTTTTCCCTCAGTCTTGCCAATTCCCTAGTTGACGAAGGAATAGATCTTAGACCCTGCGGGTAAGGACACCTCGTCTCAGGCCCAAGGTTAAGGCCCAAGAAGGGGAGCCTTGGGAGTAATCCAGAAGGACCACATGAAGCCCACCCGCAATGCCTTGCGGGCTAAGTTAGGAAACTTGTAACCGACATATGGTTAGAGTTCGAGTCCTTTCCGGGTAGGGTTTTAGACCTGGCCACCTATATAAGGCCAGGAGAACCACCGGAAGAGGACCAAGCAATATCTCACCATCAAAGCCTTGAGCTCGAGATCGTACTCTCGACTTGAGAAATCATCTTTGTAACCGATCTAATCGATAATACAGATCGACAGAGGCAGGAGTAAGGGTTTTACCTCTACGAGGGCCCCGAACCTGGGTAAATCGTGCCCCCTGTCTAGCCGACGATCGCCACCAGCGCTCATGAGTTCTCCTATTCGAAACCCTATAGGTTCACCTGAGGGATTTGCCGAGCAACAGATTCCACTTCCCGGAAGAATCAGGATCTGAATCAGGAGCCGTCGACTCGCGGCTTCATCTGGAGAAAAGCGGCGAGTCTGTCCGCTTCAACACCAACGAGTACCATACCCTCTCGACAGAGGAACCTTCTCGAATCCAAAGAGGTTTCCAATCTGGCCTCCCCCCATACTAGCCTCTCCACCAAGGTTTAAATCATTTAACCAATTTTAATTATTCAAAACATGAAACAAATTTTATATTTGAAAAGTTGGTTTAATTTTGCATGGAAAACATACTTCATTTGTTGAAATTGGAATTAAAATGAGCAAGTTATTATTTGGCAATTTTAAATGCATTAAACAAGAAACAGTTGTTTTCAGCAATTTAAATTATTCAAAACAGCAAACAAAATTTATATTTGAAAAGTACATGAAAAATTGATTGGAAAACATATTTAGTTTGTTGAATTTGGAATTTTTATGCTCAAGTTATGATTTTTGCAAAATTGAGGGAAGTAAACAAGTTTTCAAATATTGCACCAATTTAAAATATCCAAAACAGTAAACAAATTTTATATTTGGATAGATCATTTAATTTGGTACAGAAAACATATTAAAAATGTTGAATTTGGAGTTGGGATGAATTACTTATGCATTTTACAAGTTAAGGTGCAAATCTGCCATTTTTATGAACTAGGGACTTGGAAATAATTTTTCAGGGGCCTAGGAAGAAGTTACAGGGACTGGTTGGTGATAAGCAATTTGTTTTGGCCTTGAAAAATAAAAGAGAAAAAGTTCGGGTTTAATCCCGGGGCCCTCACTGTGAGCACAAGGGTGTGTTGCCAATAGGGTAGTGCTGCGAGTTGTGACAGAGTAGGGGGGCTCGGGGGTATAACCTTCAGATCTCGGTTAACTGAACTTTTTCCTAACTGAACCTGAAACTGCACGCGACAGAGAGAAAAAGGGCAGCGATGGCAGCGTTCTTGCTGCGCTCGCCGGAGGCGCTGGGGTGGCCGTGGCTGCTGGACGTGTTGTGGGCTCGTGCTTGCGGTCGGAGGGAGAGGGAGGAAGGGTAGCGAGAGGGGGGATGGGTCACCTTCGAGCGGGTAGAGGGAGGAGCAGCGATCGGGGCAGCAGCAGGTGCAGCGAGTGGCCGGCGACGGGAGGCGATGGCGGCGGCGCTCCGGGCCGTCCCCGCCCGCGCCGAGGTGATGAGGAGGGAGCCCGCGGTGGGGCGGCTCCATTCCCGCCCACGCCATCGCTAGAGGAGGGCTCGGGCTCCGATGATCGCCGGAGGGAGGAAGGGAAAAATCGGTGGGGTTCAGAGGTCATATACAGAGAGTTTACAGAGAGGAGAGGGTGGAAGAAAGGGAATGGAGGCGGTAGAGGGAGAAGGAGGGAGAAGGGAAATATGGTTAGGGCTAGGGAGCAGGGGCTAGGTTATAGGGGGGAGGGGAAGCTCACAGCCGTTCTTTCTCCTCTCTGAATACGTGGACATGGCTGATGGAGTCCGTACGAAGGTTGAAGAAAGAGGTGGAAGGGGTATGGGCTGGGGAAAAAAGGTGGTGGGCTGGGCTTCTCTCTCTCCCTCTCTTTGCTTCCTTTTTATTCTTTTTTCTTTCTTTATTTTTTTTTGCAGATTTGTAATAGGAAGAAAAAGGTGAGTTTTAGGGCTAGGAAAATTTAGGGAAAAATTGAGTGAGCTAATTAGTTCAAAAACAAACACTTGCCAAGTTTGGTTTTTCAAAAAGTTCAAATTTATTTGCTGTTTTGCCAATTGGTTTAAATTTGAAAGAATTTGATAATTAAGTGATTTATTTAAAAGGAACATTTTCCAAGAGTTTGAACCGTCAAATTATTTGAAACAAATTGCTTAACTTTGTTTTGGTAAATTGCAATAATTCCAAAGGGTTGCTGTTTGGAGTTTTGTTTGAATTTGAACAACATTTGGATTAAGTGAACTATTAAAAACCACAATTTTAAATAGTTGAACCTTAGAGATTTAATGGAAACAATTGATTGAATGGTTTTGTCATTTTCATAATTTTCAAAAGGGTTGTTGTTTCGGAAATTAATTGAATTTGCAAAGGGTTTGGTATTAAATGAATTTTTGATAGAAACAAAACAACAGTTTTGGAATCACAACTTTAATGGAAACAATTGATTGTTTTGATTTGAAATATCATTTTGGAAATTGTAACATCACAAGTATGAAACAAGAGGGTTAAGATTTGGTTTGAAATTCAAATAGAAAACAAAGGAAAACAAAGGAAAACAGTTGGAAAACAAAGTAAAACAGAGGAAAACAAATGGAAAACAAGCAAAACAAATGCAATGAACATGATGCCATGATGCAAAACATAAAATAACAGATAGCAAACATTCCGGGATAGGATGCCATGATGCAAACCTTCCCATCGCCATCAGCAACTGCTGAGAATTCCGACGGTGGAAGACTCCCACCGTCTCGATCCTCCACTGGGTGTTCCGAGCCAACGCTCTCATGTGATTTTCCTTGTGTCAAAAATATCAGGAGTATGAGGGAGGGTGCAAGCAATCTCATTTCTACACAGAGCACGGAGATCATACATTCTGACGATATTGATCATGCCATCTTGGAGAGCGCATACACTTCATGCTGAATATTTCAGCACTTCAGACATGTGCAATTATATATTGTCCCTACGGAAAAATACCAAAGTTGTCCTCGTTGGAAAAAACATGCTTTAGGTGACGATGACAGGTTAATTTAGAAGAGAAAGGGGATGGGCATTACAACAGAAATACACCCCGTAAATTCTTCTTCCACGATTGCTACCTTATTGCTACTTATTCAGATGCATGCGATCCAACTATCCCAGCGACACAACTAAATGCATAATAGTGCTGCCACCGAAAACCTTTCCTGATCAGTGATCACTCGTCATGGCTGTCGATCTCCCGAGAAGCAGAGGGGTTCCACTGGGCTGCACCCTGGTGGAAGATGATATCGATGTACCTTTCATCGTTGCCGAATGGGCTCGGCGCCTCCGCCGGGTCGAGGACGACGTCCGGGATGGGTGTCGAGGCGCCGTGACCGCCCGCCTGGCCGGGCTCGCCGTTGCCGTGGCGCCCGAGCTCAGGCGGCGCGCTCCGGCTCAGCCTCCGGGCGTCGAGGCGCTGGATGGATCGTCCGCGGCGCCCAATCTCCAGGTCGCCGGCTTGCTCCTCAGAGCGCTGCGGGGAGGCGATGGAGCTTGCACTGGCCTGTGGGCGCTTGACGCGGCTGCGCCGACGCCTGCACTGGCAGTAGCAGGCGCAGCCCGCCCCGACGGCCAGCAGACTTGCAGCGCCGGCGGCGATGCAGATCGCCTGGGTTGCTCCAAGCTGCGCCATGTTGGGACTTGCTGTGCTACCGGCCGGGTTTTGTGATGGGATGGCGAGTGCAGAACGGGAGGAGAGAAGGATGATGAGCACTGAGCTGTGGTGTAGGAGGAGAGGCGAGGATGAGGATGAGAAAGCTTTAAGCTAGCAGCGCTGAGAGGAGAGGGTGGCGTAGGTGCAAGCGGAGCAGGGCGGCATGGGGTGGAGCACGACGTAGGAGCAGACCCGCCAGGAATTGGGCACCTGAAGGGCAAGCCAACAATTTTCACACCAGAGGCCTCCCAGGTGCTCTTCGGGAAAATAATAATGGCGCTCGCATGCATGCATGCACTGGCGCCATGGCAACATCACCTTTTCACCAGCGGTTAGCTTCAATAGCTAATTCCGTGATACCTCAAATCGTCTCCTGCAAATCATGTCGGCAGTTTTTACTTTCATACATGCGTTAACTTTGATCGATTCATCTGATTAGTTCACGCATTTCTGCAATCTTATACATGATGGGTATCTTCTACGCATTTTATAGATTAATAATATGCCACTTTTAGTATCGGTGTAGGGAATTTACCTTGGTAATTTTTTTTACCATCAACCTGACTAAGAAATGTCCTCTTTGTTATCTCACCGTACAACGTTCAATATTTTACTGTGGTAACTATATTGCAGTAGAACATGGCAAACGTCATGCAGCGCTGGTTGAATCTTCCACCGTCCAGATTCCCGCAGTTTCTCCCTTATTCAGGATAAATCAATGAGTTCAATTTACAAGCCTACACAAAAATCAGAAACAAATATGAGAGCTTCTACCGAAATTAATTAACACCAAAATTGCAAGCGTAGTACTACTCTCTTTTCAATACAGCGTTTTAGATTCTTCAGTTCAAATTCACTCACATGTGACAGACACATGCATATGCATGCATCCAGATCATTGCACATATTCTCTCTATTTTAATACACGAGCATTATAAAGAAATGTAGAGTATATATATATAATGTCCCTATCTCTTTTCACAGATAAATTAATTATACTTTTACCTTGTACAATGGTTCTAATCCCATTGTTCAAAATGTGTGGGGAAGTGTGGCCTCCCAGGACTCCTACCGACCAAACATGTTTTCGACCATTTGATCAAGCCCATGAATGGATCTGATTTCTTTGGCGACCGTTCTCTGTAGGACTCTGGAAAGTGGGTGTCGGAGAGTGGTCTGTGAAGGACAAGGTCTCTCTTGAAGGTTCGAACGCTGGGGCTAAATCCACTCGAGGTGCTGACAACGAACTATGCAGGTCGCCGGGGAAAAAAGGAGGTTGTTGCCTTGAGATATGGCAATGCTCGGTGCAAACCTCGAGCCCCCAGACATACTTGGGCCTCCCACTGTCGCCGGAGAAGCTGAGACTTTCGGCTTTCACTTTCCTCATCGCCAAGGTCGACAAGTAACCGTCGGGCGACTTGTGCTGCTCAACGCCGTCCTCGACACTCTCCCGACCTACACAATGAGTGTCCTTTCAGTCCTCTCTGGTGTCTGGAAGCCCTGGAGAGGGTTCACCGCTCATTCCTTTGGAACGCGGGTGACCGCGCTTCCGGTGCTCGCTGCCTTATCGCCTAGACGAGCGTCTGCTGCGCCAAAAAGGATGGCGGGCTCGGTATCCAATCCCTCGCTGCTCAGAATAATTGCCTCCAAGTCAAACTGCTCCACCTTTTGCACTCGTCCTTCGACGAGGCTTGTCAAGGTGGGTGTGGTCCTCCCTCAATTGAGCAGCCATTTAAACTGCCGTTCTTTGTGGATCGCATTGGGGCGGGCTGCTGGGACTGCTCACCTTGTACCGCTCCATCAGCACCGTCACGGTCGGCGACGGGGTACGCACGGCATTCTGGCTCGACGGATGGCTGCCCTAGGGCGCCCTCTGCAGCTACGTCCCTGAACTCTTCTCCCGCGTCACCAACAGAACCGCAACTGTTATCTACATGCTTCGTGATAGGGTGGGCACCTTCCTTGTCCCCCGTCTCTCAGTCACCGCGGCAAGGCAACTTCGTGTCCTCCACTCCATGATCGCCCGAGTGGAGCTCACCCCCTCCCCGCATGACAAACGCGCACGCTCCCGCTCTGTGGCATGCCCGACGGGCGGCTGCAGACCTCGGTACTATACAATCGGTGGAGTGGTCTGCGACTTCCACGAGTTCGTCCAGAGTAGCCAAGCCTTTTCGAAGGTCCAATTCTTCACTTGGCTCCTTGTGCAAGGGACGTTTCAGTGCCGCTCTAATCTACTACGCAAGAACATCCTCGGCGCGGAGGACAACGGCTGTGAGATCTGTGATGACGCTTTGGAAACCCCGGAGCATCTGATCTTCGACTGCCCGTTCGCCCGTCAGTCTGGAGCGTGCTTGGGGTTCCCGCCACCTTCAGCTCCAGCTGCCGCGATGCGGGGTCCTGCCCTCTCCCACCTACTGCCCCTGCAAAGTCGGCGTTGACGCTACGCCAACTATATATGCTTTTGGCATATTTGGAAACACCGAATGAAGATTCAGGTGAGACCTAGCGCTCTCTCCGGTGATTACTCGAAAAAAAAATGATGAAAATTACAGGCTTGGGCTTTTATTGACAAACGTTCTATCTAGCCCCTCAATGCATACCTAGGCGATGCGGGGGGACTTTGAGAAAGATTAGGTGATGGTACGTATTTCCTGCCGTTGGAGACGACGGAGCCGATCATAGTATGATCCCCACCGGGTCACAAGGAAGCGTGGCCCGTGGCGTGGATTCAAACTGAGTAGGTCGTAGTGGGGCGGTCCTGCCAGCAACACGTGAGAGAAACTGAGTATGTGTTTCCATAAATGTTTTTCGGGTATAAATTCTACATGTGTAATCACCCCTACAACAAAATAGAGTCGGCAAGCAAAAAAATATTATGAATTACACAACCGCACGCTACAAGAAATACTATCTCCATGCGGCATCTCAGTAAAGAATAGGGTATAATCTCTCTCGTCATATTGCTGGAACTCCAACACAAAATTTGATCCAGTTGGTGCTATATCTTTTTATATGTTACTGAAATACACAACCTTATTTCGATTTCAGAGGTGGGCAATGTGCCTGGCACTCTTTTATGGAAGGAAAACACGGTACGCCTGGCTGATTCAGACAACAGATGCAATGTACGAACCATGCAACATCTTTGGTCTTGCAGTCCCTAGGGACACAAAATGCCAAGTGAATCTTGCTCTCATCTAGAGATCTTTCCACCCTAGTAGCGTTGACACGACCATCCTGGTAGTTTCTTCGGGTTTCTGGACGACCTACAATTAATAAATATTAATATGCAAGTATACATATACCTCGTACGCATGCAGGAACAGATTCTGTAAACCAGAGTAACAGCCAGGTACGAGTATAAACAGTAGCATACTCCGGTACGATATACTTACATTGTCCACCAACAGCCAGGCACGCCAGGAAAACCACCAGAGCAATCACGTACACCACGCTGCCCTTCTTCATCGTAAGGTTTATATTGTTTTTTATTCGACGAACTAGACAAAGGCAATGTGGCCAGGGCAGCCTCTCGCCTCAATTTATATACAGAGAGGAGAGGAAACGATTCCTAAATAACTACAAGATCTATACGCTAATTGATGGCACATTCCATATATGCATGACGATCGATCTGCCATATTATAAGCTTGCGATACGCTAATTGGTGGTAGGTCGTAGTCGATCACAGGCATTATTATGTAAGATACTCCTGGTTAGGAATACTCCTATTCGTGGTAGATTTTGTTTCCTCAAGGCGCAACAATCAGCAGGTACTTAAGTACTGTATAATATTCCAGGGTAGATACCATATCCGAGTCGCGATCTGACGTCTGCCCCAAGTTGCCGTACCACCAATATTATACGACCCTAAACCCGGCAAGTAATGATATACTCCAGAATCCAAAATGCATGTTATGATATACTCCGTCCAAATTAACAAGGCAAGTAAGAGATCGCTACTTATGCATTATAATACTATGTGATATAATCCTAAATGCACACTATCGAGGGGAAACTTTTCCCTCTTGGTAAAACAATCAAGATTAATAACCATACTTAAAATGCAGTTTCTTACCAGCGATAAGGGTTTCCGACTCAAGACCTAACCGCCCCCGGTGGCGATTAGGGTTTCCGACTCCTACTCCGGCTTGATCCGGCGGGGAGTTTATCTCGGCTCCTGGTGGTTTAACCTCCCGGAGTCTTTGCCGTCTACCCTCCCCCGTAGGAGAAGGCGGATCACCCTGGTTTCGATACATCGCTGGTTCGCGGGGATCTCATGTCCGATAGCAGAACCCATCTAGGGTTTTGAGTTTTTTCTTTTCCGAAAATCAACTGGCAATGGCGGAATCAGCGGAATCTAGTCATGCAAGAGGATCTGCAACCAAGAAGAGAGAAGAGCTTGATGATATGCTGCTCAGACTGGGTATAGAGGACGACGAAATTGATGATCTCGTGTTCGAAGATGAACTCAAAGTGCCAAAGCAAGGTATGAAGTGGACTGCTCTAGCTCGCGTCCATACCGATAATTTCTTTAGCACACAAACCTTTGAACAACACATGAGGATAGCTTGGAGCCATGCTAAGGATATTGTGTTCACCTCTCTTGAGAGAAATCTGTTTACAGTTCAATGCTTTTGTCTTGGTGATTGGTTGAAGGTTGAGAAAGGTGGTCCTTGGTTATTTCGTCAAAACGTTGTTTCAATTGAAGCATGCGATGGTTTATCTCCTAGTGATTCCATAGATCTCAACTATATTGCTGTTTGGATTCAAATCCATAAATTACACGTGGGTTATAGAAACAAGGGATTGATTACAAACTTGACAGAGAAGAAAATTGGTAAAGTGGAGGAAGTGGAAATCAACTTGACAGGGATTGCAAACTTTTTTAGAGTGAGTGTCAAGCTTGATGTTAGAAAACCTTTGGTCAGATTTGTGACTGTTTCTCGTGGAGGTCAGAGGGAATTTTATGCTGTCAAGTATGAGAAAATACCAAATTTTTGTGGGGCTTATACACACTGAATGCAGTATAGGGGAGCATATTGAAGCTGATCTCAAGTGGGGGGATTTTTTAAAAGCTGATTTCGATACTTGGAGAGGACGTGTCACTGTTGGAAGCCGAGGTTTTAGAGGAGTTAGAGGAAGAAGTTCGGGTAGGGGTCGTAGTAGCCCTCTCGATAACTATGAGCAGGTTACCTGGAGGTACAATGCAACTCACGTGGCAACTGAAAAAAGAATAATGATGAGGCTCTAAATGACACGGCAAGCAGCCCACTCAAACTCAAAGATGACGCAATGGAAGATCATATCACTGAAATGGGACGAAACGGCGGCTAGATATGGAAGCTGTTGCAAAGTTCATGGATATTTCTTCCGATGCGGCAGTGGGAGAACAGGAAACTGGTGACATGCAACTAGATGTTGATCAGTTGGGTAGTACAATGGCAATATGTGAAAAAGAGAAGGAAAAACAAGTTAAAAAGGAAGGGGCGTCCTCTAACAACTCAATAGGATCGGCGGGCTCCAGGGAGAGACCCGTTCGGTCGCAATGAAAATCTTTGCATGTAATTGTCGGTTTTTGGGTAATGCCACGGCAATTCGCGCGCTTCTGGATGTTCTGAGGCGCTATAACCCCGAGGTGGTGTTCTTGTCGGAGACCCACCTTGAATTGTATCCGGCAGAGTGTTTAAGGTGGGGAACTTTTATGGATTTCAAAATCGTTAAACACGTAAGTGGTAGGAAAGGTCGCATCATTATGTTCTGGAAAAAGGAAGCGAAAATCACTCAAATCTTCTCTCATCCGAACTACATTGATGTGAGGGTGGATGATGATAATGACAAGACTTGGAGGCTAACTGCAATGTATGGCGAATGCAAATGGTCAGATAAGCACAAAACATGGGACAAAATCTATTCTATTAATTAGCAGAATACTTTGCCATTGTTGGTTATGGGTGATCTCAATGAAATTCTATATTCTCATGAAAAAGAAGGGGGCAGAATTAGGCCTAAAAAATTTATGGATGCCTTTCATAATGTGTTGGAGGATTGTAACTTATTCGACTTGTGTTATATTGGAGATCAGTATACTTGGCACATGGGCTCTATTCGGGAAAGATTAGATAGAGCCCTTGGTAATGCGGCTTGGAAAGCTGATCACCTTGATGCATAAATCATACACCTTGAATATAATCTGACCATCGGCCTATTTTATTGGACACTGATTACTGGGCTACGGATGCGGTCAAGGGGCCAAAATAATTGTTCTTCGAAGCTAGATGGTTCAAGGAGGAATCGTTCGCTGAATTTGTTGATAATGAATGGAGAAAGGTCTCACGGGTTGGCAGTCCGATCGACGTACTTGCCAAGCTCAAGTCTATGCATATTGGGTGCATGCCTGGGACCATTCGGTTCTTAAACAGGCCAAGAAACGGTTACAACAGGCCCAGAAGGAATTGGAAAGGCTAATGCGCGGCCCTACTACGACGGATAGTGAACATGAAAAATTCTTATTGGCGAAACAAATCGAGAATTTGCTTAAGCAGGAGGAGATCTCATGGTCGTAGTGATCTCGTGCAAACTGGTTATAAAATGGTGATAGAAATACATCTTTTTTCCACAAATATGCCACGGCTCGAAAAAAGAGAAATACTATAAAAAAAACTTAAAAACCCTAATGGGGTTTTTGTGGAAGGTACGGCTGAGTGTTACAGATCCACGGTTTCTTGAGAAAATTGTCCCTAAAGTGACAGCCGAAATGAATATTGACTTATTGAAATCATACTCCGATCAAGATGTGAAGCATGCTGTTTTCAGCATTGGGGATTTCAAAGCACCAGGCCCGGATGGCCTCCATGCAATATTTTTAAACAAATTTTGGCATCTTATTGGTGATGACATCATGGCAGCAGTTTTACAAGCCATCAACAATAGAGAAATTCCCAAGGTTGGAATCAAACGGTTACTGTGTTAATTCCAAAAACTGAGTCTCCAGAGGAAGTTTCACAATTTCGTCCTATATCTCTTTGAAATGTGGTATACAAGATTATATAAAAAATGATTGCAGCAAGACTCAAGCTAATATTACCAGAGATCATTTCACCTACTCAGAGTGCTTTTGTTCTAGGAAGACTCGTTGTTGATAATGTACTGGTGGCTTATGAATGTTTACATAACATAAAGAATACTAGAAAAGGGAAGACAGGGTTGCGTGCAGTGAAACTGGATATGCACAAAGCTTATGATAGAGTTGAATGGAATTTCTTTAAGAGGATGATGTTGAGATTTGGGTTTCATCACCATTGGGTGGACTTGGTTATGTCTTGGGTAACCTCAGTGTCCTATCACACCAGATATAACTCTCAGATGACTGAGGAGTTTGCACCCACCA
The DNA here is from genome assembly GCA_028641055.1 of Alopecurus myosuroides. Lineage (NCBI taxonomy): Eukaryota > Viridiplantae > Streptophyta > Magnoliopsida > Poales > Poaceae > Alopecurus > Alopecurus myosuroides. The sequence goes on from CM054061.1 coordinate 35,684,113, forward strand.
GGGGTATTAGACAAGGGGACCCCTTATCCCCTTACGTATTTTTTATTTGCGCAGAAGGATTATCAAGTTGTTTGTTGCAAGCGGAGGAGATGGGAAGCATAGAAAGGATTAAAGTCTGCAGGAATGCACCATCGGTATCACATCTTTTATTTGCTGATGATTCTTTAATTCTCTTGAGAGCTAATAGAAACAATGCAATCTCACTGCAACAAGTCCTTAATAATTATTGTGCAAACTCAGGACAACTAATTAGTGTTGCTAAATCTAGTATTTTTTTCAGTCCAAATACTGATATTGAAGTCAAGGAGGAAGTATGTGGAATTCTCAATATTAATAATGAAGCCATATCGGATAAATATTTGGGCCTTCCCTCTCTTGTGGGTGCTGACAGAAGCGATTGTTTCATGCACTTTGTGCAAAGAATTATTGAACGAATAAAAGGTCGAAAAGAGAAGTTATTATCTATTGGAGGTAAAGAAATTTTATTAAAAGCAATGGCTCAATCTATTCCAGTGTACGCTATTTTTGTATTCCTACTTCCAAAAAATATAAGTAGGAAGACTACAGATATTATGGCTCAGTTTTGGTGGGGTGATGATGATCAAGGGAAAAAATGCACTCGTATGCATGGTGAAAATTATGTTTCCCAAAGATAGAAGGGGGCATGGGATTCAGATATCTTCATTCCTTTAATTTGGCTATGCTAGCAAAAGAAGTGTGGAGATTAATCACTATCCCAGATTCTTTGTGTGCGAAAATCTTAAGGGAAAAATACTACCTCACAGGGGATATTTTGAAATCGGGTCTGAAATCAGGATCTTCGTTTACTTGGCAAAGCTTGGTTGCGGGTATTGAAACTTTCAGAAGATGATACATTTGGAGGGTAGGTAATGGGGATTCAATAAATATTTGGAATGATAATTGGGTTCCTGGCGGTCCTGACGGAAAAGTGGTCACATTATGGGGAAATTGCATCTTATCTAACATCTGTGAAATAATTGATCCAGTCTCGAGACAATGGGATGAGGAATTAACTTATACCATCTTCAACCCTTTAGACACTAAAAGAGTCTTGGAAATCCCACTAAATACTAGTAGTGTGGACGATTTTATTGCGTGGCATGGAAATAGTAACGGAATTTTCTCTGTTGGCTCTGCTTATCACTTGGAACGGAGAAATCAGCAAAGTGATGAAGTCTGTACGAATTTGATCCAAGGGAATGCTCTTGACAGCCCAATTTGTAAAGCTATTTGGAATTTAAAAGCGTAGGCAAAAATCAAAATTTTCTTTTGAAGGATGATACATGGGATTGTACCTTTAAAATCCATACTGTCTGCTCGGCATATTAGTGACTCGACTATCTGTCCTATTTGCAAAAACCAACAGGAAGACTCCAAACATATGCTTTTGCATTGTCCTGGCACTAATAATGTTTGGAAAGCCTTAAACCTGGATGGTCAGGTTTTAGACCTATCTATTTCTAGTACTTCGGGCGCGGATACTGGGTAAATTTCTTCTGAGAAGCTCCGAAATTAGCTCAGATGATCCTGACTTAAAAAATTCGGAAATTATGGCTATACTACTGTTTTGTACATACGGTGGCTCCGTTGGCGCTTAACACATGGTGAGTCTATTCCTAATGCAGGTAGATGTGCTTCTTCTATTAGGGCTATGGTGGAAAATTCATGTGCTCGGAAATCGACTAACATTGGAACAGGAAAACTCCACTGGATGAAGGCAAAGAATATGTTTATGAAATTAAACGTCGACGCGTCTTTTTTGAATGATTCTCACACAGGAGCGGAAGGTGCCATTATTAGAGATAGTAATGGAATGTTTGTGGCTGCATCCTCTTTTTTCATTCCACATGTTTCCTCTGTAGCACAAGCTGAAGCATTAGCTATGAAGTTTGGCATGGAACTTGCCTCCCGGATGAATTGCAATGCTATTGAAGCCGAATCGGACTCCTCTGAAGTTATCAAATATTTCCTAGGTGAAGAGCAGCTGTGGAATGATGCAACGACTATTTATACCGACTGTTTTGATTTAGCCGGGTCTATTGGTTGTGTGGATTTTCAACAATGTAAACAGGAATGCAATAGTATTGCCCATTTACTAGCTAGTGAGGGTCATAGCAAAAAATTATCATGTAACTGCGTCGATGAACCCCCTAGTTTTATCCTTCAGCCCCTAGTAGATGATGTAACCATTCTGTAACTCTTGGCAGCAAGTCGTACTGTTTTCCTTACCAGGGTACCTGAGGGGACTGGAAGGTTTTTAACGAGCCGACTTGTTTGCTTTATTTAGTTGGTTTTTAATTTAAAAAAAAAGAATAATAACCATACTATCCTACTCTGACCAACTATAGGACAGTGGCATGTTGAAAAGTTGCTTTCCAGCCCGTTCTTGACGGGGACATTTAATTTTTTTCGTTTTGAAATCGACAATCTTAAATATCAGAAGGTTCTGGAAATAATTCTAGATCTTAAGAATGATGTATTCTAGAGTTCTGTAGTTTTTTCAACTCGAAATAATTTGTATTCTGGTCTACACAAAAACGAAAAAATCTAACAATTTAAAATTTTCGAAATTTGCATTGTTCACCACTCATATCCAAAAGTTTTCCATTTTTACACATCTCAGAATACAGAATATTTCGTATGTTTTTTTCATACCGGTAAAAATAAACATTGTCTACATTGAGGAATTTTCTTTGGAATTTTAGAAACTTGGACATATAAGTTTTCAAAAAGGGCTCCATGAAGACCGTCCTCCAAAATGTTGCACTCCGTGGGATGTGTTTTTTCTGTGGGAATAAAAGATGCGTAATTTCTTAGCAATATTCTTGGTATCTTGTAGAAAATGTAGGCTATCATATACTCCCTATAAACCAGTTTCCTAAGTAAGAATTTTGAGTCTTAGTAGTATTTCCTAGGAAATCAAATATTGTTATATAAGATCATGCTTTCTAGTCCAAATCCTCATGGACTTAAATTATGGTCTCACTTGTATACGAAATCTCTCAAGAACTATTTAGTTTTCACCCATCTGTATTTCAAGTTGTAGCTATATGCCTATGGGAAAAGGTATGGTGGGAAGTCCCTGGTATTCATAAACTTTTAGGTTTGCATCCAAGTCTGTGATGGATTTATAAAGGCTAGCCTTTTAGAGCATGAGTCACGGTGTAGATCTAGATCCATAAATCGTCAGAGGCATATGGACACTAAGAGTGGGAGGCCCACAACCACCTGGCGATTATCTCGCATGGAGATTTGTCAAGTCGTAGAGCATGGACACTGAGAGTGGGAGACACCACCTTGTAAATTCCGCAAAGGGGCACTAGGAAAGACCGATCGGCTTCATGAGCATCACAAGAACCAGCAGAACACAAAGTGTTTTTTTACCCAGGATGAGGCTGCAAAGAGGCTAACAACCCTACATCGTGTATCGAGTGGATTCGTGGCGAGAGTTGTCTAGCTAGAATGTGTGTTCATGGGTACCCTATAGATACGGCTAGGGTAAGACGAAGGAGAGAAGATCCTTCTTGGGGATGATCGCATATCTCTCTATTTGTTTCTTTGCACTGCTCTAGGGTTTTATCGAATGAATTCAGATGCCCCTATGCCATTGACCTAGTCCTACTTTATAGACAAGGTGTTTCCACATGTGCTCATGTAGAAGGCATAAGCTTCGTCTTGATGGTAAGAGTTCCCTTGTGATGGGGCAGCAAGTGTCATTCGTGCGCAGCCTAGTGTGCCTCCTCTTATTTGCTTGACATCCGCCATGGAGTCGGTGAGGGCCAAAAGTTGGACGACTTTTCGCGGGATGTGATTGATAGATAAATCTAACTAGAGGCCATCTATTATTGCCATTCCTATCCTTTCCCTGACTTTGTCGTGAGGAGTCTTGGCATCCAAGTATTTACATTGTTGTGTGGAGGAGGGTGTGCCTTCCTTATTGCTCAGGCGGACCACAAGGTTTTGGTAGCATGACAGAAATTCCTGATACGTCCCAAACGTACCTATAACTTATGATATTGTGTCATTTCAAGATATTTCTTCTATAGTTTTATATAATTTTTAGGAATGTTAATTGACTAACCTATTGAAAACATATTCAGTATCAGTTTCTGTCTTTTGCCCTTTTTTGGTTGAAGAAAATTTGTTCTCCAAATACTCATGAGAAGTGATGGAAATCCAAATAAGGTTATATCCAGAATGAAGACGGAGTTCAAAGTGGAGCGAGGGGTGGCCCACACCCACCACGGGACTGGTAGACGCGGGTTCACCTCTCCCCCGCCTCGTGGTCGCCTGATGGCTGGGCTCCCCCCTCCCCCCGGCACCTCTCTTTGCCCATAAAAGCCTACCTAGCCTAAAAACCTGAGAGCGGTGATTAATTTCCACGAAACCTATAGAAAGCTGTTGTGACCTCGAAAGTCCAATACAGGGCTTCGAAAGCCCTGCTCTGGCACCCTGCTGAAAGGGGGAAACGTCACTGTCGTTGGTGGCCTCTACATAGCAATGATTGCTCCGGACAGATGCGTGAGTAGTTCATTCTTAGACTACGGGTCCATAGCAGTAGCTAGATGATGGTCTCTCACTACCGTAGAACAACCTAGAAGTGACATACCCAAAAGGCACACTAGTGACGGGCACGGTGCCTATGACTACTAACTAGTCTATATAAAAGGCAAGTAGTTACAGTCGCTTTTCTGTCACTAGTAATCTATTTACTAGTGACATTCGTTTATTTATTCATGTCACTAGTAGTTTTCACAACTAGCACTTGTACCTCATTAGACGATCTTAGATCATTTTCTAGTTTGAAAATTAGCCCGTCACTAGTATATAAAAATAATATTCATTTGCACATCGATAAACACAATATGATCACATACAATCATTGGTATGAAAAATAGGATCATAAGTATTACAAAGCTGAATTAGCATCGATAGCATAATATCCAAAACAATTTGTTGACATTTCAAAACATGAATACCCTAAAACATGTGTACGTGTATGTAAAAGAACAGTGGAGAGGGCGGTTGGGGCAACACGGAAGCGATACTGACCATGATTGTTGAAGGCTAGCTATTATCCGGTGATGATCTGGATCAGGGAGGTGTTAAAGGCGACAATTGTGAAACCACGAACTAGAACCCATACAACTAGTTAGTACACGTGCTTCTTTGTGCTACGTGTAATATTTTACATACTATTTTGTTTATACATATATGATGCTATTTCAAAAGTGTGCTAAAATAATAGGTTCACTTCTAATTTTGTTCACTTCGAATGTCTCTTAAACAGTATATATATGATCATAGAATTGATATTGATATCAGATAGATAAAATAAAATTAAGAGGGTGGACAGATGGGTTTCTCCCATGTCAGATCATTGTTTCTTGGACATGAAAAGGTCCTGCATGACACTGAATGCCTTCATGATATTTATGAACTTCTCCGATGTGGCTCGTTCGTCCTCAGATCTCTCAGCTGCCACATGGCAGTAATTCCCACACCTCCATTTGGACCCCTCGATGAATGATAGTACCCCATCCGCGTCTCCGGCATTGATTGTTGTGAGCGGTAATCCATCGAGTTTCTTGGCTACTATGCCAATGTCCTCCACACAGTTCTTGAGACACTTCGAAGGATGTGGGGTCTTGGCCGTCTCGGCTCTCACGAATCCATCAGCTTCCCTCGCTATCTTCGCAGCAACTTGCAGGGACATCTCAGGGACACCATTCACCTCCGGTGTGCGGACGTCGAGGTTGGCAAGGAGCACGTCTAGGCAAGGCTCTGGTTGCATCGCATTTCTGCATGACACTTTTATAGCATCGACTGTGGGACCCGAATGGGCCACCGGGGCGATGGCTAAGCCAAAAACACCGAGCAATGCTAGAGCTAGATGCAAAGCAGGATTGTAGGGCATGATCATGGGCATGGTGTCTGGTATTTGATGCAGCTATTGATGTTAGCTTCCTCAAAAATTCTTGCAGCTAACAAATAGGAGGAACGAGGCAGTCATGTCCGCTTATATAACACTCCAATTCGGTAGTCACTTCCATGCATGCGCGTGCTTGGCTATTTTTAATTGGGAACTTTGTAGAGGGTTACGGAGCTAATTAATTCGTGGTCATGGATCAACCTGTTCTTCCTACAGTCTTGTCCATATACTTTTTAAATGGTCTTCCCTGTGTTTCGGCGAACAGAATGTGCATGATTGTTTTGCTTCACATTCTTATATTAGGAGGTGTCTAAATCGGTAAGTACAAATTCCACATGTTTCACATAAAAATATCGAGAATTTTTAGGGTACAGGAAAATTACAAATACGTGGCTCTAAAAAGGAAAGAAAAAACTTGTTACAGAACTTCTGGCTCATAATCTTGCATGTGCAATGTGCGACTCGACTAATAGAAATTAATATAACAACATTATTTGCCTATTTATAATATAGATATTAAGTAAACATCAGTATATTTGTCATCAAATTAAATTTCTAGTTCTATTAAAATTATGTGCCATTACTTAGAGTAACGGTGTTGGCATGCTGCCAAGTGTCGCGAGTGGCGGTGACGCCCTATTCGGTTAGATATATCGCTCCATTAGGTACGTACTAATGCTTCCACCGATCACCCTCCGTGTGAGTTTGAGAGCTGTGTTTTCTCCAACATTAATAGAATTCCACGATAAAAGTCATGTGATTCTACTCATTTGTTTACAAGATGTTATCATGTTGTTTCAATCAAAAAAGAAACATGGGTTTGCGCTGGTAAGCAATACCCTCGAAAAAGAAAACATGGTTGATACACCGCCTCCGTCTCAATGAGAGTGGCCCCACAAATATTTATTGTGTACGAAGGCCAAGTGCTAGAAAGAACCCCCACCGTCTGGGTGAGACTCGCACTACAGATATTTTTCGGACCAAGGCGGAGGAAATTTGGTGTATGGGTCCAATACGCCGAGCATGGCTTCTTTTTTTTCGAGGGTACGCAATTGCGCACCTGATTTTTATAGAAGATAGAGGTTTGAGTACAAGAATGTGACAGTTCATTGCGAGCAACACTGTCACTTACACCACTCCACACCAGCTGGCCCGAGAGCCCCACACACGCAACAACCAAACACAAGCGAAAGTCTATCCTAAACAGAGATCAGAGCCGCGTCTCCACCAAGATGGTGCCTCCAAGGAAGAAAAAACTCCATCTTGACGTACCAAGTCAACGCACCACCCAAAGGGGAAGGGTGGCAGGACATGTTCTGCCTCGAGGAGGAAACCGACTTGAACACCGCCAGCGAGGGAGTACATAGCGCCCCTGCAACTCCACCTCGGACAGCGGCGAGCACCGGAGTACTACAACCTGGGACCTCCACGTGTTGTCTCCAAACGCAATGCCCTCACCAGGAGTACGACGTCGAGGACACCGCCATCGCTCCGGTCCACTCCGAACCTAGGCTTTCGCCTGGAGACATCTACCAGCAGTGCGAGGGCGAGGAATGTGTCGGCACACCGCAGCGACACCTCCAGGAAGGGAACGACACCGACAGACGCCGTTGTCGTCGGCACCGGCCGAAGCCAGGCTGGACTTTCGTCCGGATCGCGGTGCACCTCCCGCCCTACCCACACGACTGGGACGAACGTCCGAAGTTGAGCACACCGCCGCCACTGCAACCTTCACCGCCATGGTAGCAACGACAAGAGCCACCCGCGACCATCACACCGACGTGAACCAGCCTTCAACCCACAACCCCCCACTAGGACTCTGCTGCGTGCTCTCACGCCTCAAGGAGCCCAGCACGGGGCGGCGCCGCCGTGCCACCAGCACGCCCTCTGCCGAGCATGGCTTCTTGCATACACATGATACGTGGGCCAACATGGACCCCCCTCGCTCTGGCTGTCTGCCAAGCTGTACCCTCGGCACACACGTGGACACGTTTCAGGATCAGACACTGGTAGAAAATAGGCCTATAGTCCCGGTTCGCCAGGGCCAGTAGTCCCGACCGAGCAACCGGGACTAGCTATGCGCGACTAAAGACCCCACCCCCTATAGTCGCGCCGATTACGAACCGGGACTAAAGGCCCGTCCACGTGGGACGGTGGCGGAGCCGGGGCACGGAGGACCTTTAGTCCCGGTTGGCAACATGAACCGGGACTAGACTTTATTTCGTAATTTTTTTAATTCCTTTGGGTTTCTAATTATTTTTCACACCAATTTTTCTCTCCCTTTTTTTCACTCCCTTTTTTCACTCCTTTTTTTTTCAGAATTTGTATTATTTGCTTAGTGTCTAACTACAATTATCTCTAGTCAAATTACTTACTCATGGTCAAACTTCCCGCACGGTCACCCATCCTCCCACTACTCTAGCACTAGCACGCTTAACTTTCGAGTTCCATACAGTCCCGCATCCAAGTGTTTCGCACGCATGTATGTGATAGTAGTATCATATCAATCTTATTAACATGTTGGTCGATGCCACATTTCTTTATTGTTTGAATTTCAAATAAATCTTTTAATAAACAAAAGTAATGATGTAATAAATAATTTTAAATACATAAATATTAACTTTTTAATTTGTATTATTTCTAAAAAATATTCAGAAAAATAAAACTAATTCATTTTAAAATCTTAAAAATACTATTAATATATCAAAAAATTAAGAAAAATAATACTAATTCATTTTAAAATCTAAAAAAGACAAATAATATATCAAAAAATTAAGAAAAATAATACTAATTCATTTTAAATTCTTTAAAATACAAATAATATATAAAAAATTAAGAAAAATAATACTAATTCGTTTTAAAATCTAAAAAATACAAATAATATATCAAAAAATTAAGAATAATAATAATAATTCATTTTAAAATCTTAAAAATATAAATAATATATCAAAAAATTAAGAAAAATAATACTAATTCATTTTAAAATCTTAAAAATACAAATAATATATCAAAAATTAAGAAAAATAATACCAATTCATTTTAAAATCTTAAAAATACAAATAATATATCAAAAAATTAAGAAAAATGATACTAATTCATTTTAAAATCTTAAAAAAACCAGTATGCTCTTCTATTATTTTTAGAATGAGTTCAAAAATGTATTTTGAAATAAATCCAACTAGAATAGTATAGCTAGGAATTAATATAGAAATAATATCCATTACACTTTGCAACACTTTGCAAATTTTTCCTAGTCATTTAAAACTAGTAAACAAAAATGTATTTTGAAATAAATCCAACTGGATGAGTTTGTTATTGACTAGATATATATATATGTTTTCCTGGCTTAGATTAATTTTTGGTGAACAGATATATAGAAACTGTAGTTTTTCTGTTTTGTTTTCTTGATGTGTTTTTGTTTGTTTTCTTGATGTGTTTTTGTTTTTGCTTGTTTTGAAACATGTGTTTGACATAATATAGAAATAGTATAGCCAGGAATTAATATAGAAATACGAGTAGAGACATCACAATCATGAATAAAACACAATCATATCACATTCATAACATAGAGTCTTACGATCACACATAACACAAACATAAGTCTCACAATACTAAGATATCCATTACATACTAAGATATCCATTACATGCATATATCGAACGCATACATCTATGGCTCCGTCGAGTAGATGCGGAACAACTCGTAGGAGACGTATGCATCTATGGCTGCATACTTTTGACGTTCGTCCAGTCCAGTGGGGTCTTCTCCCAATACCAGTGATTCCTCCAGGGGAAACCAGACTTCATGGTTTCGTAGCCCTCGCGGATGAAGGCAGTTGCCATCGGAGCCATCCCGGTCTTGGGCCCGGGCAATTCATCGAAATGGATAAGATCCTGAAGATCAATGTAGTGATCTTCAGGTATCACAATACCCAAGCGCATAATTTTCTGACGGTCTTGAGTGATGTCAACGCTGCAAAAGTCATACCCCTTGTTGACAAGAAAATCAACAAGTGCCGGAGAATCCTTTGAACTACTGCAACAATAAAAATTTGATACGTGTTAGATATGTTGCAACACATGTATTCTTCAGATGCAACAAATAAATCGAAGATGCAAGATTGTACGTGTGCGTTACCTTGACCATTGGAAGACCAAAACGGCCTCCTTGAACGCAATCTGGATGACGGCAACATCCCGTTGATCCGCCGTATACTCCAGATCAAGCCTGAAGAACCGGTGTTCATCGGGAGAGGAGAAATAGAGATTGGTCAAATGCCCAAGAGCACCGGGGAGGCTCTCGCAATTGTTGGTGTAGCACACGTCGAGACGCTTGCCGCATGGTGTGGGAACACGGAATCTCTCCCAAACTTCAGCAATCGTGCTTGGTGGAGGAAGATCGAAGAGAGGGAAGAGAAGAGAAGAGAGTAAGAAACAGAGACTCGGACGCGCACTGTATTAATGGCGCCCTTCTGCCTCGCGCGCGAAATAAAAACCGCCGCGCGGGAGGCGAGCAGTTTGTATCTTTAGTCCCGTGTGTCCAGGCCAACCGGGACTAAAGACTCGTTAGTCCCGGGCGGCCAGGCCAACCGGAATTAATGCCCTCCACGCGCGTCAACGCGCTTCCCAACCCGCGACGCATGACCTTCTGTCGCGGGTCTCCTCCCGACCCGGGACTAAAGACTCATTAGTCACGGTGCGCGACGTTTGGTGACTGATGGGGGCGTATGGAAGGCCTTTTTTCTACCAGTGTGAGCTGCCTCCCGTGAAACCATATGCCAAGCGGGGCTCTGATCTCTGTTTAGGATAGACTTTTGAGGTGACATTAACAAACAAAAGAAGTGAAATGTGTTCTACTCCCTCCGTTCCATAATGTAAGCCTTTTTAGCAAGCAGTTTAGTTTGCTTGAAAGGCTTACATTGTGCAGCGGAGGCAGTAGGTAATTAAATACGTGCTCCATCGTCACAGAATACAGAGAGGATTACCATGACCGAAAACATCGGTGGTACCTGGCTGGCATAGGAGACTGAAATAGCAGCGATCTTTATTTGGGGCTGAGGCCTTTTCCCCTGGAAAATTAGCTTTGGTGCGTGTCGCTGTCGCGTCAGGCTCATCATTCCTGGCGCAAGAATACTCTCCGGGCTCGGCGCCCTGGTACCGCATGGAGCATGCAGACTTCCCCATTTGTTTGCTGGAGACCCACAGGTGTGCTCCTGCGTGCGCAGAGGGATTCTCTGTCGCAGCACAACGTCCATGTCGCCACCGTGCATAGTTAGAGTCCTCGCTTTCCAAACAACCAAAAACCGAGAACGGAGTGGACACACCTTGACGAGGTGTGGGTCGCACTAGCCTGTGTTCCTGCATGCACCTGCTCATGCTCCCCTTCTCCTTGCCCACAATTACAGAAGCGCTCGGCAAACTCATTTGAGACACTTTAATTTGTCACAGCCTCAAATACTTACATTTTTTAGATACTTGTAAAAATGTCTTAAATGTTTTTTGATGCATTATTCGAAGTGTCTCTAATCTTATAAAGGAAGTTTAAAGAAAATTACACATCGATAACCTTTTGTGCCATTACTTAGAGTAACGGTGTTGGCATGCTGCCAAGTGTCGCGGGTGGCGGTGAGGCCCTATTCGGTTAGATATACCGCTCCGTTACGTACGTACTAATGCTTCTACCGATCACCCTCCGGGTGAGTTTGAGAGCTGTGTTTTCTCCAACATTAATAGCATTACACAATAAATGTCATGTGATTCTAATCATTTGTTTACAAGATGTTATCATGTTGTTTCAATAAAAAAAAACATGTGGTTCGCGGATTAAGTGGCTTTTATTATTTGATGGTGATATACTACCTCCACCTCAATGAGAGTGGCCCCACAAATATTTATTACGTTCCAAAGCCAAGTGCCGGACAGAACTCCAACCGTCTGGGTGAGAATGGCACTACAGATATTTTTCGGACCAAGGCGGAGGAAATTTGGTGTATGGATCAAATAGACCCTCTCGCAATATAGATGTATGTCGTGCATTTTACATGGCCTTTGGCAAACTCACGAATGGCGACCGGCATTTGACGGCGATAGCGGGCATATGCCAAGCATGGCTTCTTACATACACATGTCACGTGGGCCAACATGGAAGCCCGTCACGCTGGCTATGCCAAGTTGTACCCTCGGCACACACGTGGCCATGTTTCACGATCTAAGCTGCCTCCGGTGAAACCATACACCAAGCGGGGCTCTCGGCATTATACCGGCCAAAGTTCGGGCCATGCCTAGCAAAATTTGACGTGAAAATCTCAGACCTGACCCGGCCCGACTGTCGGGCCGCAGAAATCGGGCCTGAGCGGCCCAGTCCGACTTCGACCAAAATTGTCCTTTCTTCAAGCCTGAGCTGGGCCCACCGGTTTATCTCAAAAACCAGGCTCGAGCTCAGTCCGATGGTGCTATCGGGCTCAGCCTGGCCCGGGATTTTTCGGCCACGCTCCTCATACATGTGTGTTTGCCGAGCGCGGCGATCAGGGCTTGCTCGGTATACATCCCTGTGTGCCGAGTGTTTTTTCTTAGGCTCGGTTTGCTTAGATAAAAAAAAGCCCTCCGCATTAAATTTGCGCTCGGCAAATGAGTCGATTCTGGCAGTGAGGTGACATAAACAAACGAAAGAAGTGAAATGTGTCCTAGGTAAAATGCGTGCTCCAGAGGTTACCATGACCAGTGGTACCTGGCTGGCAAAGGAGACTGAAATAGAAGCGATCTTTATCTGGGGCTGAGGCTTTTTCCCCTGGAAAATTAGCTTTGGTGCGTGTCGCTGTCGCGTCAGGCTCATCATTCCTGGCGCAAGAATACGCTTCCGGGCTCGGCGCCCTGTTAGCGCATGGCGCATGCAGACTTCCCCATTTGTTTGCTTGACCCAGGCGTGCTCGTGCGTGCGCACAGGGATTCTCTGTCGCAGCCCAACGTCCACGTCCATACAACTTGGAGGTGTGGGTCGCACTTGAGTTCCTGCACCTGCCCATGCATGCTCTCCTTCCCTTAATCCCCTTGCCCACAATTACAGAAAGCCTCGACAAACTCATTGGAGACACTTTTGTCACCGCCTCAAACACTCACATTGTTTAGACACTTGTAAAAAATGTCTGAAATGCTTTTTCAGGCATTAGTTAAAGTGCCTCTAATCTTATAAAGGTAGTTTAACAAAAAAAAAATACACAAGGATATGATCAACCAACAGACCATACTCCATTGGTCTCTCTCGGATGGCCCTTCCTGCAGGATATTTGCAGTTGTGCACAAATGGGATTTTCTCAAATTCAATAAGATAGCGAAACAAACTCGCCGGGTCAAATTTCTCATTCATCGGTTGTATTAGATGTTCTACCAGTTCAGTTGACTTAGCGTCCCATTGGAAGGAGCAGGGATGTTTTATTTTACTCCGTACGGGCTAAAAGTCGCAGGGAGCAAAAACAGGTTAAATCAGTACTCATGCAAACTGTGAGATAAGCGGTCTGCAGCAAAGCATCGGCCTTATAGCCGCTTGGCACCAGGCGTGTAGCCGGCCGGGCTGCATCACGACACGCACCCCACCCCTCTGCCAGCGCGATACATAATTTATTTTTTATTGAAGCCAGAAATTAAAAGGCAATTCACTAATTCATGGATTTTTAGAAGTACACATGCGTAAGATTATGGAACTCACAAAGAAGATTAATGCATCAATCTGGGAACGTGGAACGTGTATTTGTTTGGTTGAAACTTCAGAGTCGTAGTCGGTTTATGCTCCCAGAATGTTGACCTTGCACACTTCAAACTTTCAGTGAGGCTATGTGGTTCTTCACTAGTGGATGGAATTTGAAAATGTTGTCCTTCCACATTTCTATACAAGTTGCCAGAAAATGAACTCCAGGACTGGCAAGTGCAGAAATGCTATTACCGAATGTGGAAGTATACGATAGGAAGTGTAGCTCTTGGCCAGAAAATAATGCAAACACAAGGCTTTCCAATACTTACAAAAAGCACTATTAGAAGTATGTATACTTCTGTTCCCGGTGATGGTTTTTGTGACAATTGCTCTACAGTTCATCTCTACGGATCAGCTGCCTCTCAAAGGGAGCTCATGATCTCCTATTAGTTGTTCATAGTGCGCCATAGGAGAGCACTAGATGGGGCGCACGGCTCAGCAATCATGTACTGTTTTTTTCATAAATCTTGAATTTGATATTTGAAATTTATAGTTATTTAAAGTCAGTTTTTATATGGAGAAATATTTTTTTTGCATTGCCAAAAAATGACCGTGTATTTGAAATAGGGATAATTAACAGGGTGCCCTCAGTTGGCACCACGACCTTAGTTTTACCCCTAGCGCCGAATCGACCTTAGTTTTGCCCCTAGTTTGTGCCAAGGACTCCTTTCACTGCTCCCACCGTTATTTTCTGCCCCCGTTAGGATGCTGACCTGTGGGACCCATCATAGAACCGTTGGCGCGGCATGTGGGCCCCAGTTGTTGAGCGTTGGCGCGGCTTGTGTGCCCCAACTTTTGACGGCTGGCGCTGCATGTGGGCCCCAGCTGTTGACGAGACCCAATATCAAATGCAGACTACACATTATCCATTTATATTTATTAATCCCTACATGCAGACTACACATTATCCATTTATTAAACCATCAAATTATTCGTATTAATAATATAAAATATATACTGTGATCAACTGAAATTTGTAGATTATCTTAGAAAACATAATGCATCACATCTCTTATATATAAACTTTGTTTACAATGTGCGTATTTTAAAGCGATAATTAGATTTTTTTTTTAAAAAAGCGATAATTAGAAAGGATAAAACTTGTAAACAGTGGGTACATATTTGGACAAATATAAGGACATAACTTTATATATAATTAAACATACTTATAATTCGATAACTGGCCCCACTTTACATATAATCAGTGGGGCCCTAGGGACATTACATCTAATTAAAAAAAACTAACTGCTCCCGCTCTGCATGCGGGAGCCCTAACTGCTCCCGCGCTGCATGCGGGAGCCCTTGCCGCCCTCCGGCGCACGGGAGGCCTTGCCGCCCTCCGGCGCCCTACTTCCATTCCGCCGCCCTGAACTCCATCTCCTTGTTGACGCGGACGCGGCGGTTCTCCGCCCGCATCCTCTCCTCCTCTCGCTCATGGACCCGCTTGATGCTGGCCCGCATTGCCTTCACGTCCTCCTTCGCCTGCTTCTTCTCCTCGGCCTTCAACTCCTTCTTCTCCAACCGCTCCAGTTCCTTGAGGCGGCGGATCGTCTTGGGGGAGAGGTCGTTGTGGGCGGTGAGGGAGGGCTTGGGGTTGTGGACGAAGGGCGGCGATGGCAATCTCTCTCGTTTGGGAGATTCGACTTCCTCCAACGTATAATCGGCCTCGTACCAAGGCCGATCTTTTGGGCGGTTGTCCTCGTCGGAGACCGACTCGGGGCTAGATGGTAGAGAGTAGGAAGACATGTTAGGGCTTGAAGCTAGGGAGAGAAGGGAAAAGGGATGGAGAGGGATGAGAAGATGGAGGACGAGTGAAACGGTCTATTTAAAGGCACGATTAGACGTTAATTAATTGGGGTAGATGAAGCAAACAATGTGAAAACATTGGGTGTAGTGTAGAAGAGTGGATGCATGGTCAAAGCGGTGTAGAACATGCGTAGGAGTAGGCCTAGGACAGCTAGTGATACGGAGTACGAGCGCGTGTGCATTAGGCAGTCAAGTGATTCGACGTTGCATGCGTGTATTAAAGAGGTGAAGAGAAGAAAGTCCAAAGTCTCACGCCAAATCCTGCCTCGCTGCATATGCATTGATGCGTATCTTCTGAAAACTAGGCGTGGAGGGCTGCGTCGCTGCAAATGCGACGCGACTCGTGTTTCTGAAACCAGGCATGGAGGGCTGCGTCGCTGCAAATGCGACGCGACTCGTGTTTCTGAAACAAGGCGTGCAGGGCTGCTGGAAATGCGACGCGACGTTAACTATTTTCTTCTTCTGCCATGTTGTTTACTCTGAAAAAACGAGGTGTGCATGCACCGGGCTGGTGAACGGGGCCCCACTAGACAGTGTCCGTTGTTACATGCCGTTACATTGAGACAAAACACCCAGTCCATGCACAGCTTCATTTTCGATCGTTTGATCGTAAGGAACGGTGCAGATCGAGTCCATGCATGCAAACTACGGCGGCAACGGCCTGCAGACGCTGAGACGAGCGATTCTCTGTGCGGGAACGCGATCCTCTGACTTTAGGTCACTGACAAATGGAGCCCATCACACACCGGACCCACGTGTCATGGGATAAACTCAGAGAACGTAAGGTGGGCAAAGTAAGAGGATCAGGTTCCCTCTGTTTTTAAGGCATGTACAATAGTGTAGACGGGTGCTGTCTGCACTACTCGGCCATGTCATTTCTAGACATTTTTAGAGATATTTGCTTGGTTGTGCTAGGATAGCCCATAGGAACACAGAACAAAAAGGTAGAACCCACCTCTTCCGAAGATTCACGATGTTTGGTCCGATACAGGAGTTTCACTCTAAGCGCTCACGAGAGAGAAGTGGATGCCGGTGAAGCGGGTCACACCCCGGAGAGAAATCTTTGACATCCAAAGCACACAAACACACCTATACTAACATGGTATGGCACCCCCTAGCTTATGTTGGGATCCAGACACTCCGTAGCCCCCCTCCCGGTGAAACGCTAGCCCCGCTGGAGAAATTCCTGACTTATACGGAAACACGCGGTAACTGCGTCGAAAGGGGGTAGCAATGTGGACTATTTGCTTGGTTGTGCTAGGATAGCCCATAGGCACACAAAACAAAAAGGTAGAACCCACCTCTTCGGAAGATTCACGATGTTGGTCCGATACAGGAGTTTCACCCTCTAAGCGCTCACGAGAGAGAAGTGGATGCCGGTGAAGCGGGTCACACCCCGGAGAGCAATATTTGACATCCAAAGCACACAAACACACCTATACTAGCATGGTATGGCACCCCTAGCTTATGTTGGGATCCAGACACTCCGTAGCCCACCTCCCGGTGAAACCGTAGCCCCGTTGGAGAAATACCTGACTTATACGGAAACACGCGGTAACTGCGTCGAAAGGGGGTAGCAATGTGGACTATTTGCTTGGTTATGCTAGGATAGCCCATAGGCACATAAAACAAAAAGGTAGAACCCACCTCTTCGGAAGATTCACGATGTTGGTCCGATACAGGAGTTTCACCCTCTAAGCGCTCACGAGAGAGAAGTGGATGCCGGTGAAGCGGGTCACACCCCAGAGAGCAATCTTTGACATCCAAAGCACACAAACACACCTATACTACCATGGTATGGCACCCCCTAGCTTATGTTGGGATCCGGACACTCCGTAGCCCCCCTCCCGGTGAAACCCTAGCCCCGCTGGAGAAATACCTGACATATACGGAAACACACGGTAACTGCGTCGAAAGGGGGTAGCAATGTGGACTATTTGCTTGGTTGTGCTAGGATAGCCCATAGGCACACAAAACAAAAAGGTAGAACCCACCTCTTCGGAAGATTCACGACGTTGGTCCGATACAGGAGTTTCACCCTCTAAGCGCTCACGAGAGAGGAGTGGATGTCGGTGAAGCGGGTCACACCCCGGAGAGCAATCTTTGACATCCAAAGCACACAACACACATATAATAACATGGTATGGCACCCCCTAGCTTATGTTGGGATCCAGACACTTCGTAGCCCCCCTCCCGGTGAAACCCTAGCCCCGCTGGAGAAATACCTGACTTATACGGAAACACGCGGTAACTGCGTCGAAAGGGGGTAGCAATGTGGAACTATTTGCTTGGTTGTGCTAGGATAGCCCATAGCAACAAAAAAACAAAAAGGTAGAACCCACCTCTTCGGAAGATTCAGGATGTTTGGTCCGATACAGGAGTTTCACCCTGTAAGCGCTCACGAGAGAGAAATGGATGCCGGTGAAGCGGGTCACACCCCAGAGAGCAATCTTTGACATCCAAAGCACACAACACACCTATACTATCATGGTATGGAACCCCCTAGCTTGTGTTGGGATCCAGACGCTCCGTATCTCTCCTCCCGGTGAAACCCTACCAGCTGGGGAAATACCGGACTTATACGGAAACACCCGGTAACTGCGTCGAAAGGGGGTAGCAATGTGGACTATTTGCTTGGTTGTGCTAGGATAGCCCATAGTCACACAAAACAAAAAGGTAGAACCCACCTCTTCGGAAGATTCACGATGTTGGTCCGATACAGGAGTTTCACCCTCTAAGCGCTCACGAGAGAGAAATGGATGCCGGTGAAGCGGGTCACACCCCGGAGAGCAATCTTTGACATCCAAAGCACACAAACACACCTATACTAGCATGGTATGGCACCCCTAGCTTATGTTGGGATCCAGACACTCCGTAGCCCCCCTCCCGGTGAAATCGTAGCCCCGCTGGAGAAATACCTGACTTATACGGAAACACGCGGTAACTGCGTCGAAAGGGGGTAGCAATGTGGACTATTTGCTTGGTTGTGCTAGGATAGCCCATAGGCACACAAAACAAAAAGGTAGAACCCACCTCTTCGGAAGATTCTCGACGTTGGTCCGATACAGGAGTTTCACCCTCTAAGCGCTCACGAGAGAGGAGTGGATGCCGGTAAAGCGGGTCACACCCCGGAGAGCAATCTTTGACATCCAAAGCACGCAACACACATATAATAACATGGTATGGCACCCCCTAGCTTATGTTGGGATCCAGACACTTCGTAGCCCCCCTCCCGGTGAAACCCTAGCCCCGCTGGAGAAATACCTGACTTATACGGAAACACGCGGTAACTGCGTCGAAAGGGGGTAGCAATGTGGAACTATTTGCTTGGTTGTGCTAGGATAGCCCATAGCAACAAAAAAACAAAAAGGTAGAACCCACCTCTTCGGAAGATTCAGGATGTTTGGTCCGATACAGGAGTTTCACCCTGTAAGCGCTCACGAGAGAGAAATGGATGCCGGTGAAGCGGGTCACACCCCAGAGAGCAATCTTTGACATCCAAAGCACACAACACACCTATACTATCATGGTATGGAACCCCCTAGCTTGTGTTGGGATCCAGACGCTCCGTATCTCTCCTCCCGGTGAAACCCTACCAGCTGGGGAAATACCGGACTTATACGGAAACACCCGGTAACTGCGTCGAAAGGGGGTAGCAATGTGGACTATTTGCTTGGTTGTGCTAGGATAGCCCATAGTCACACAAAACAAAAAGGTAGAACCCACCTCTTCGGAAGATTCACGATGTTGGTCCGATACAGGAGTTTCACCCTCTAAGCGCTCACGAGAGAGAAGTGGATGCCGGTGAAGCGGGTCACACCCCGGAGAGCAATCTTTGACATCCAAAGCACACAAACACACCTATACTAGCATGGTATGGCACCCCTAGCTTATGTTGGGATCCAGACACTCCGTAGCCCCCCTCCCGGTGAAACCGTAGCCCCGCTGGAGAAATACCTGACTTATACGGAAACACGCGGTAACTGCGTCGAAAGGGGGTAGCAATGTGGACTATTTGCTTGGTTGTGCTAGGATATCCCATAGGCACATAAAACAAAAAGTTAGAACCCACCTCTTCGGACGATTCACGATGTTGGTCCGATACAGGAGTTTCACCCTCTAAGCGCTCACGAGAGAGAAGTGGATGCCTGTGAAGCGGGTCACACTCCGGAGAGCAATCTTTGACATCCAAAGCACACAAACACACCTATACTACCATGGTATGGCACCCCCTAGCTTATGTTGGGATCCAGACACTCCGTAGCCCCCCTCCCGGTGAAACCCTAGCCCCGCTGGAGAAATACCTCACTTATACGGAAACACGCGGTAACTGCGTTGAAAGGGGGTAGCAATGTGGACTATTTGCTTGGTTGTGCTAGGATAGCCCATAGGCACACAAAACAAAAAGGTAGAACCCACCTCTTCGGAAGATTCTCGACGTTGGTCCGATACAGGAGTTTCACCCTCTAAGCGCTCACGAGAGAGGAGTGGATGCCGGTAAAGCGGGTCACACCCCGGAGAGCAATCTTTGACATCCAAAGCACACAACACACATATAATAACATGGTATGGCACCCCCTAGCTTATGTTGGGATCCAGACACTTCGTAGCCCCCCTCCCGGTGAAACCCTAGCCCCGCTGGAGAAATACCTGACTTATACGGAAACACGCGGTAACTGCGTCGAAAGGGGGTAGCAATGTGGAACTATTTGCTTGGTTGTGCTAGGATAGCCCATAGCAACAAAAAAACAAAAAGGTAGAACCCACCTCTTCGGAAGATTCAGGATGTTTGGTCCGATACAGGAGTTTCACCCTGTAAGCGCTCACGAGAGAGAAATGGATGCCGGTGAAGCGGGTCACACCCCGGAGAGCAATCTTTGACATCCAAAGCACACAACACACCTATACTATCATGGTATGGAACCCCCTAGCTTGTGTTGGGATCCAGACGCTCCGTATCTCTCCTCCCGGTGAAACCCTACCAGCTGGGGAAATACCGGACTTATACGGAAACACGCGGTAACTGCGTCGAAAGGGGGTAGCAATGTGGACTATTTGATTGGTTGTGCTAGGATAGCCCATAGGCACACAAAACAAAAAGGTAGAACCCACCTCTTCGGAAGATTCACGATGTTGGTCCGATACAGGAGTTTCACCCTCTAAGCGCTCACGAGAGAGAAGTGGATGCCGGTGAAGCGGTCACACCCCGGAGAGCAATATTTGACATCCAAAGCACACAAACACACCTATACTAGCATGGTATGGCACCCCTAGCTTATGTTGGGATCCAGACACTCCGTAGCCCCCCTCCCGGTGAAACCGTAGCCCCGCTGGACAATTACCTAACTTATACGGAAACACGCGGTAACTGCGTCAAAAGGGGGTAGCAATGTGGACTATTTGCTTGGTTGTGCTAGGATAGCCCATAGGCACATAAAACAAAAAGGTAGAACCTACCTCTTCGGACGATTCACGATGTTGGTCCGATACAGGTGTTTCACCCTCTAAGCGCTCACGAGAGAGAAGTGGTTGCCGGTGAAGCGGGTCACACCCCGGAGAGCAATCTTTGACATCCAAAGCACACAAACACACCTATACTACCATGGTATGGCACCCCCTAGCTTTTGTTGGGATCCAGACACTCCGTAGCCCCCCTCCCGGTGAAACCCTAGCCCCGCTGGAGAAATACCTGACTTATACGGAAACACGCGGTAACTGCGTCGAAAGGGGGTAGCAATGTGGACTATTTGCTTGGTTGTGCTAGGATAGACCATAGGCACACAAAACAAAAAGGTAGAACCCACCTCTTCGGAAGATTCACGACGTTGGTCCGATACAGGAGTTTCACCCTCTAAGCGCTCACGAGAGAGGAGTGGATGCCGGTGAAGCGGGTCACACCCCGGAGAACAATCTTTGACATCCAAAGCACACAACACACATATAATAACATGGTATGGCACCCCCTATCTTATGTTGGGATCCAGACACTCCGTAGCCCCCCTACCGGTGAAACCCTAGCCCCGCTGGAGAAATACCTGACTTATACGGAAACACGCGGTAACTGCGTCGAAAGGGGGTAGCAATGTGGAACTATTTGCTTGGTTGTGCTAGGATAGCCCATAGCAACAAAAAAACAAAAAGGTAGAACCCACCTCTTCGGAAGATTCAGGATGTTTGGTCCGATACAGAAGTTTCACCCTGTAAGCGCTCACGAGAGAGAAATGGATGCCGGTGAAGAGGGTCACAC
Organism: Alopecurus myosuroides; assembly: GCA_028641055.1. Classification (NCBI taxonomy): domain Eukaryota; kingdom Viridiplantae; phylum Streptophyta; class Magnoliopsida; order Poales; family Poaceae; genus Alopecurus; species Alopecurus myosuroides. The sequence continues at coordinate 35,705,862 of CM054061.1, forward strand.
CCCGGAGAGCAATCTTTGACATCCAAAGCACACAACACACCTATACTATCATGGTATGGAACCCCCTAGCTTGTGTTGGGATCCAGACGCTCCGTATCTCCCCTCCCGGTGAAACCCTACCAGCTGGGGAAATACCGGACTTATACGGAAACACGCGGTAACGGCGTCGAAAGGGGGTAGCAATGTGGAACTATTTGCTTGGTGGTGCTAGGATAGCCCATAGGAACACAAAACAAAAAGGTAGAACCCACCTCTTCGGAAGATTCACAATGTTTCCACCTCATATTCTTTGAAATCTCTACTCCTGTATTCGAGGAATCTCATTTTAGTGATGGCTTTCGTTATAATGTTTGTAAATCCTATTTATATTTTTCCTAGACTTGTATTAGACCTATATAATGCAATTCCGAAGCCTGAAAATTTATTAGATGAATATTCGTATTATTTATTTTCTTTTGAATAATAATGGTTTTAATCGAAAATTGTAAATAAAACAAGTTTAAAACATCAAAATGAAAAAATAACTTTGGATCTTTCTTAGTCACACCAAAATGAAGCTTTGGTGAGATTTTGACCATATTTGAGTTCCAAAGGTTTGAAACTCATCTCATTATCTTGAACTCTCTACTAGACTGTTCAAGATATCACATGTTACACAAGGCTTTTTCGTTCAATTCTTTATAAGGCAGGTTTATATTTTTTTCTCGTTACTATATGACATAACACTACTATGTGCGTCGGCAATATATTTTTTCGATTTTTTTTAATTATGTATGCTCATTTCAAGCTTGGTCAACCCTCTGTTTGACCACCTGAAAAGTTTGTAGAAGGAAACACAGAGATTCGACCTGGGCTGTTGGATCGACGCCTTCTAGAAGGAATCGTGCATCAGACGGATGCGCTCGGAGCCACAGCGATCCGCGAGACGTTCGTTCTGCGCTCTGATTGGTTGGTACGTTGGCCACAGGGATCGATGGTTCTACATATGATTTCTTTGCTGTTAAGTATTATAAACCATGTTATTTAAATAAAAAAATATAATAAAACTGCAGATTTACTACAGCGATGATTTTTATTAGTTTTACATATGATTTTTCTATTAAACCATGTTATTTAAATAAAAAATAAAAAATAGAAGAATTATTCAAAACATAATGAAACTTCAGATTTACACTATACATGTAGAATAGATGTCTAGAAAATTCATTTGGTTGATTTAGAAAATATGCCAAAAAATGTTGAAGCACAAATGGGGGTATTTACCCTAGCTTCGGACCTCATTTGAAGCACATTTCTCACGAGAATTGAGCGATGGTTGCAAATGAGCATAAAAAATTCAAAACAAATCAAAATGACATGAATCCAACGCACAACGTTGTTATATGTGATATAGTTGCTCCTCAAATTTCTATGGATAATTTTGGCAACGTCGAAATTTTCATGAAATTATAAACGGGGGTGTTTACCCTAGCTTCAGACCTCATTTGAAGCACATTTCTCACGAGAATTGAGCGATGGTTGCAAATGAGCATAAAAAATTCAAAATAAATCAAAATGACATGAATCCAACGCACAACGTTGTTATATGTGATATAGTTGCTTCTCAAATTTCTATGGATAATTTTGGCAAGGTCGAATTTTTCATGAAATTATAAACGGGGGTACTTACCCTAGCTTCGGACCTCATTTGAAGCACATTTCTCACGAGAATAGAGCGATTGTTGCAAATGAGCATAATTAGTTCAAAACAATTCAAAATGACATGAATCCAACGCACAATGTTGTTATATGTGATATAGTTGATCCTCAAATTTATTTGGTTAATTTTGGCAAGGTCGAATTTTTCATGAAATTATAAACGGGGGTATTTACCCTTTGCTTCGGACCTCATTTGAAGCACATTTCTCACGATAATAGAGCGATGGTTTTAAATGAGCATAAATAATTCATAAAAAAATAAAACTAACATGAATCCAACGCACAATGTTGTTATATGTGATATAGTTGCTCCTCAAATTTATTTGGTTAATTTTGGCAAGGTCGATTTTTTCATGAAATTTCAATCGGGGGTGTCTACCCTAGCTTCAGACCTCATTTGGAGCACATTTCTCATGAAAATAGAGCGATGGTTTCAAATGAGCATAAATTGTTCAAAAAAAAATCAAAATGACATGAATCCAACACACAATGTTGTTATATGTGTCTACTCTAGCTTCAGACCTCATTTGAAGCACATTTGCCCAAAATTTTGGAATGACTTAGTTCAACATGCATCATACAACATTATTCAAACATTCTTTTCGTTTTTAATCTACATTCTGGCTCGTGATTGCGTTCAGAAATACTCAAAATTAATTAAAAAACGCGAACTCGTTGAAATAGGCTCAAATTCATAGATTCGACGATAGTTTTACAGAAAGCTAGACGGCATAATTTAACTCAAAACATTGAAAAAACTTAAAAAAAAACTACGGTTGGCCGAGGCTCGCCGCGATCACCCGGCTTGGTCGTCGCCCTCCTCCTAGACGTCGTCCTCTACTCCTCTTCCTCGTCGCCCTCATCGCTGTCGTCGTAGGTCAGCATACTGGAGGGCCCCGCCTCGTGGTCGTTCTTGGCTAAGGGCGATGGGTTCGCCAGCGTAGCGATCGCATGCCGATCCGCTCTGCCTCGGATCCGCAGCCGGTGCAGCTGCGCCTACTCGGAGGGATGTCGGCGGTCCCGCCTCTCGCTCTGCAGGGCAGCCTTGCGCCGGTCGCTCTCGTACAGCGCGATGACCGCCTGCTGCTCATCCGACGCCGCGGTTCCGGCGAGCTGCCGGTAGACCTGGCGCTCCGCCTGCTCCCTCTGGTGGGTCTCCAGGGATGCACGAACAGCGGCAGCCTCGGCCGCTGCCGCCGCCTCCTTGAGCCAGGAGCGGACCGTGTGGAACGCCTTCTCGTTCCGCCATGTTTCGAATGAGTAGACGGTGGCGTGCTGCTCGGGCCAGATAGGCTGCCTCCTCCTGAGCCTCCTCCAGCGCTGCGCCTCCTGCGGCGGCTCCTGCTCGGGCGCCGCCTCCTCCTGCGGCGGCTCCTGCTCGGGCGCCGCCTCCTCCTGCGGCTGCTGCTGCTCGGGCCCCGCCTCCTCCTGCGGCTGCTGCTGCTCGGGCGCTGCCTCCTCCGGCGTCGGCTGCTCGTTCTCCTCGCCGTCATTGTGGCCCCGCGTCGCGGCCGTGGGTCGGCAGTACAACGGCGAGTTGCGCCATGCACGGAGTCGGCGAGGCATCGTCTCGGGGTGTCTGGTGAAGTGCGGCGAGGGCGATGAGAGTTTGTGCGGTGAGAGCGAGGAGATGAACGGCGAGAATGGGGAGAGCGGCGAGCGGTGAGGGGCCTTTTGTAGCCCTGGCGGGTTATTTACTGCGACGCGCGTGCCGTTACTCCGGCAGACATTGAACGACCCGGGGGCCCACGGTTTTTCCACGCGTCGCTGACAGCTTTGGCCAGCGTGGGCTGCCACGCCTTTTCGCCCCCAAGCCGAACCCAGCGGCGGTGGTGGTGGTGGTGGTGGTGGTGGTGGTGCCGCATGTGCTCGTGGCGCAGCAGGGGATGGTGCGGCGGTGGCGGCGGCGAGAGCGGCAGCGCACGACGGCGGGTCAACTAAATTGGGCGGCAGCGCACGACGGTGGTGGCGGGAAACTCGGGTGTGGACTATTCAGCGTAGTGAACTAACTGCGCGGTCCCACCTGTAAGCTCCAGATGGTTTCAACGAACTTGGCAGTCCTACCCAGACCCACTTCGCGAAACGGAGTCTGACTCCTCGGTCCCACTTCGCGAAACGGAGTCGACTCCAAACTTACCGTTCCAGCCTCTCCATAGTAGTTGCGCACATACTAGGGGCAAAACTGAGGTCGATTCAGCTCTAGGGGTAAAACTGAGTGCAAGTGGTCCGCTGTGGGCAATTCGATAAAAAGCCCTTTGAAATAAGGGTCATATGCTTTGGAAAAGAAATTCATGTGTAATTTTTTTTTGAAAAAAATATTCATGTTCTTCAGAAAACATGTTTGCATAAAGTTGTTCAAATGTTTTGTATTTGTAAATAGACTTAAAGTAAAATATTCATTGTGCCAAAGGAAAATGTCCATTTCTTCCAAAATAGATGTTAAAAAAAAAAAATCACATATAAAATAACGACACTGCTTTTTTTTTAAATAAACCACACGAATATGTTGAATACATAAAGAAATTCGAAAAGTAAAAATAATAAAATATACAAGAATAAGAATACAACATAAAACGAGCCATGCATGTGCCAGATTGGGATGGCCCACCAAGTACTTGCGCTGCATGTGGGGAACCATTGAAGGAGGCCAGGCCGGCCAGGCGCTCGACTTGCCTAGCCAGTAGAAAAATGATATCTTCAAGAAATGGGTAACCGCTAAGGCCTTCCCGTAATGGATTGTATTTTAGCATGCTATTCTAGGCAGTAGAAAAATGTAAGAAATTACTCCCTCCGATTTTTAATAAGTGGTGTCGACTGTGTATAAATTTGTACATACGTAGTACTACTTCTCTGACACTTATTTCGGATCGGAGGTACACTAGTGGAAAACGGGGCTAAAGGCCTACCAACCGGGTTCCTCAAACCCGGGCTAAAGACTCCCTTATGACCCGGTTGGGTTACCAACCGGGGTAAAAGGAGAGCCTCACGTGGGCTCTGCAGCGCGTGCAGGCTGACACCCATTTACCTCGGTTGGTAACACCAACCGGAGGAAAAGGTTTTTTTTTTTAGCTGTTTTCGTGTCCTCACAGCTAGACTAGAAATTACATATATTCTTATATGTTTTTCTATTCTCTCCACTAAACGTTTATATTAAGAAAGATGAAAAATTATCGCACAAAAGCACAGATGAAAACAAATACGAATAAATAAAAATAAAAAGTCTGCCACAAATACAAATATTGTTCGACACAAGACATAATTAAACATAGTTCGACATAAAACGTAAGCACGTAAATATAGATCGACATAATAAACATATATACTACACATCGGCGTCGGAGGGAGCCTTGCCCTTACCCTCGGCGTCGGAGGCAGCCTTGCTCGGGCTAGACTCGTCGGAGTCAGACGCGGAGTCAGAGCTGCTCTCAGACGAGCTATCCTGGCAGCAAAAGGGGAGGACTAAGGTGCCGTCGTAGATCTTCACCTCCAGCACGTGGGCCTTATCGTCCTGGTAGTACCTGAATGTGAGCATGTTGCCCGCATTTAGCTTGTGCATGCGCGCGAACTGCCCCCACCCATAGCGCAGGTAGACGTCATCGCCACGTCGCTGCAGGACAACGCACACGGGCCCGTTGTCACAACCCTCCAACCGGAGGGTGAAACTATGGCGCCAGCCCTTGCGCCCGAGGAGGATCGCCGATATCTTCTGTGGAAGATGGAGCCTGTTCTCCTCTGGGTTGAACATGTGGACGTAGAACTCCGGTAGCCGGAGACGACCGTCGTCGTCCTCCTTCTCCTCCTCCGCCGCAGCAACAGCGCGACGCCGTTTACCGCGTGTTGACCCCTTTGCACCACGCTTTGACCCCCTTGCAGAGCTTGATGCCCCCTTTGCACCGCGCTTTGACCCCCTTGCAGGCTTGATGCCCCCCATGCTCCGCGTCCACGTCCACGTCCACGAGTAGGAGGCGTCGCGTCCTCCTCCTTTATGATTATGGCGTCAGCACCACTTGAATTCGATGCACGCGATCGATTTGTACGCGATCCACGTGTACGTCCAAGGCCCACGTTTCACCGGGATTTCTTCGACGTGGACGACGCTGTTAGAAATAATCTTTTCTAATTAGTGTTAAAGTAGTTATTGGAAAGTAGTTAGAAATAAGATTGCTAGTCTCACAGAAGATTTAGTGGATGATGAGTGTTTTCCTACTACTGTTTCTCCAATTGATTTAGTGGTTGATTGCGAGAAAGTTAAGAAAGTTAGGAAAAAGAAAGATTACTCCGTTTCTAATAAGCGTAGAAGTGTAAGAATTAATCGTATAAATAATAAACATGATGCATAATTTATGTGGGATGTTTTGGAACAGCGAGGGTTTTCGTGACCCGGGTAAACATCATTTTATTCAGGAGAGTATCAGAGAGAGGAAACTTGATTTTGTTGCTTTGTCTGAGACAGGGAGATCTCATTTTGCACAATCCTTTTTATCTCACCTAGCTTCGGGCTTGGATTTTGTGTGGTTTTGTTTACCACCTAGAGGTAGATCAGGAGGTATGCTTATTGGCATTAACTCTTCATCTATAGAGGTTAGGAGTGTGGATGTAGGAGATTTCTCTGTTAAACTTTATGTTAAGTCAAAGCATGATCGTTTTGAATGTATTCTTGTGTCTGTTTATGGTGCTGCCTAGGAAGAATTAAACCAAATTTCTTATCAGAGTTTGTTCGTATTTGTGAAAATGAAACATTACCTTTGTTGGTGGGTGGGGATTTTAATATAATACGAAAACCTGAGGAAAAGAACAACGATAATTATAATTCCAGATGGCCTGTTATGTTTAATGCAATTATTCATAGCTTAGACTTAAAGGAGATTGAATTATCGGGTAGACAATTTACCTGGGCTAGTAGGAGAGCTAATACAACTTTTGAAAAACTAGATATAATTCTTTCTACCGTGGAGTGGGAGCAAAAATTTCCTCTAGCAACCATTCAAGCTTTGGCTAGAAATGGTTCGGATCATACTCCTTTGTTTTTGGATTTTGGTGCTCGTGCTCATGTGGGTAATAAGAGTGGTTTCTCTTTTGAGCTTTCGTGGCTCAGAATGGATGTTTTTTTTGAGTTGGTCTCTGCTGAATGGGAAGCGTTTCACAAGGGTGACTCAGCTATTGCGGTTTGGCAAAACAAAATTAGACACCTAAGACGTTTTCTTAAGGGATGGGCTAAAAATATGAGTGGCAAATATAGAATAGAGAGGGATAAGTTGATAAGGGTTATAGAAGAGTTGGATATTAAAGCTGAGAGTGTAGCTCTTTCCTCGGGAGAGAGGGAAACTCTTCGTAATGCTAATGATCGTCTTTGTTCTTTGCGTCAAGAGGAAGAAAGTAAATGGATGCAGAGAGCTAAGGTTAAGCATGTTTTGGAGGGGGGAGATAATACTAAATATTTCCATCTTATGGAAAATGGGAAACATCGTAGGAAGATGATTTTTCAGTTAGAACAAGAGGAAGGAACTATTGTTGGGGATGAGGACTTGAGAAGGTATATCTCTGAATATTATAAGAAATTATTTGGACCCTCCACACCCAATAATATCTCCTTAGTGGAGAGTAATATTCAGGATATACCCAGTTAACTCAACAAGAAAATAATATTCTCACTGCTGATTTCTCAGTGGAAGAAGTTTTTGAGGCAATATCACAGATGGAGCCTAATAAATCTCCAGGTCCTGATGGTTTTCCCGCTGAATTTTATAAAACCTTTTGGGAGGTTATTAAAAAGGATTTGATGGCAATGTTTTTAGAGTTTAAGCAAGGTAATCTTCAGTTGTTTAAACTGAACTTTGGGGTGATAACTTTGCTTCCTAAAAATGATAATGCGGTTAAAATCAGCAATATAGACCTATATGTCTTCTTAATGTGAGTTTTAAAATTTTCACTAAAGTGGGTACTAATCGTATTACCCAGATAGTGCAGAAGGTGGTTAGACCATCTCAATCAGCTTTCATGCCTGGGAAAACATCTTGGAGGGAGTTGTTATCCTGCATGAAACCATTCATGAACTTCATAGGAAGAAATTGGATGGGGTAATTTTTAAATTGACTTTGAGAAGGCTTATGATAAGGTTAAGTGGCCTTTTTCTTCTTCAGGCTTTACGTATGAAAGGGTTTTGTCAGGATTGGTGTGATATGATTTTACAATTTGTTCAGGGTGGAAGTGTAGGTATTCGGGTTAATGATGCAATTGGCCATTTTTTTCAAACTAAAAAAGGATTAAGGCAGGGTGATCCTCTTTCTCCAATTCTTTTTAACATAGTGGCAGATATGCTTGCTATTTTAATTGCTAGGGCTAAGGAAATTGGACAAATAGGAGGTCTTATTCCAGACCTAGTTGAAGGAGGTTTGTCTATCCTTCAATATGCAGATGATAAGGTGCTATTTTTAGAGCATGATTTTGATAAAGCTCTAAATCTTAAATTAATCATGTGCATCTTTGAGCAATTGTCGGGTCTCAAGATTAATTTTCATAAGAGTGAAGTTTTCTGTTTTGGTAAGGCTAAAGAAGTAGAACACCAGTACAAACAAATATTTGGTTGTGAGTCTGGGTTGTTACCTTTTAAATATTTGGGAATTCCTATAAAGCACAGAAAACTTACTAACTCTGAGTGGCATCCAGTGGAGAGTCGTTTTGAGGACAAACTGGGGTGCTGGAAAGGGAAACTTTTATCCTATGGGGATCGATTAGTTCTTGTTAATTCTGTGTTAACAAGTTTATCCATGTTTATGTTATCCTTTTTTGAGATTCCTAAGGGCGTCCGTAAGAGACTTGATTTCTATAGATCACGTTTTTTCTGGCAGAGTGATGACACCAAGCGTAAATATATATTAACTAAATGGAATATTATTTGTAGACACAAGGATCAAGGTGGATTAGGTGTGGAAGTGTTAGAGCTAAAGAATAAGTATTTATTGGCTAAATGGCTGTTTAAGATACTTCATGAGGAGGGTATTTGGCAGGAATTGTTACAGAATAAATACTTACATAGCAAAACTTTAGCTCAAGTTGAGGCACAACCTACTGATTCTCCATTTTGGAAGGGTCTAATGAAAGTTAAGAGGGATTTCTTTAGTAGAGGTTCCTTTAAAATTGGTAATGGTGAAACAACTAGATTTTGGGAGGACATTTGGCTAGGCCAAATCCCTCTATCTGATCAATATCCTCTTTTATATCATATTGTGCAGTCTAAAAATGTATCGATTGCTGATGTATTTCAGAATGCACCACCAATTAATATTTCCTTCCGTAGGAATTTAGTAGGCATTACTTGGGACATGTGGTCTCACTTGTGCTTACGACTTATGAATGTCTCCTTGATTTCGGATTCTGATAAGTTTATTTGGAAACTTACTCAGAATGGGAGCTTCTCTGTGAAATCTATGTATGAGGATATGATGAATGGGCATACTGTTTTTCTCAAAACTTATTTGTGGAAGTTAAAATTACCTCTTAAGATCAAAATATTCATGTGGTTTTTGGATAGGAAGGTGATTTTGACTAAAGATAATTTAGCAAGGAAAGGGTGGAAAGGTGATATGCTTTGTTCCTTTTGTGGGAACAACGAGACAGTAGATCATCTCTTTATTTCTTGTCCTCTGGCTAAACTTATTTGGAGAGTGGTCTTTTGTACTTTTAATATTACTCCCCCCTCCAACGTGACTAATATGTTTGTGAATTGGCTTAATGGGATTGATGTGAGAACTAAAAGAAGGATTAGGATTGGTGTTTCGGCCATTTGTTGGGCTATCTGGACATGTATAAATAATGTTGTTTTTAACAGGAAGAACTCCTTTCATGCTTTACAGGTTATCTACTCAGCAGCTCATTGGATCCAGCTATGGGCTTTATTACTCCCTTCAGATCAGAGGAAGCTTATGGTGGATGGCTGCACTCGTCTCCTTACGGTGGCACAGGATTTTTTCTCCCCGTATACGTGGCAGCATCATAATAGGATTTCGTAGTTTTGTTTTGATTTTGCTGTTTTGGTATAAGGAGATTATGCTGTTCTTTGTAAGGTGAAAACTATTGTACACGGTTGGATACTTTGATTCTTAATAAGAAATAAAGGCTGTGTCCATCACTCGATGCAGAGGCCGGGGTTATCCCCATTTCTAAAAAAAACTTGGATGAGGTGAGTCCTCAAGTCAGCTCTAGTCCGTATAGTACTAGGAAATCAAGTACGAGTAGGTTAGCAGGTCCGGTCAGCTGGTCGTGAATTTATACAAGTTGAGGCTGCACTTTTGTAAGAAGATAGTACCGTGGGATTTGAGAGAAATAAAGAGAAAAATAGAGGGCGTGATACGCGCCCTTGGTAAAGGTTTTTCGTGTGTGTTTGTTCATCTAGTTTGATGTGATTCGATCCTGTGGGAAATCCCAACAATTGGTATCAGAGCGACGTCAAAGATTTGAGGGCACGCTTTCCTCGGGGAGGCGACCCGTACTAGCGCCTCGGGGCGGGCGATCGTCGTTCGTTGGAGCGACAAGGAGGAAGACGACGGGTGATCGTCGTTCGTTGGAGCGACAAGGAGAAAGATGGCGGGCGGTCGTCGTTCGGCAGAGCGACACGGAGGAGGCGGTGGAGGTGGATGATCGTTGAGTGAGCGGTGATGTTGAGGTGCGGTGCCGGGAGTCTCGTCAAGATCGTCAACCGGGTGTTTAGATGAGTCAAAGAGTGTGCACGTTTGCACGTGTGGTCGGCTATGTGTCAAGTTAGTCGTCGGTGTGTCAAAGTGCTCATCTCTGTGAGGATCTGTTGCAGCGAAAGCGTCACGGTTAAGGGACTGTCCGGTGTGATTTATCACCATGGACGAAGTCGCAAAAACAAGATGGCGTGTGGCTGTCAGCGCCTCAACCAGGTCTACATGTCTCGACGGGAGAATCAATTCAAGTGTGAGGGGGCGGTAAACCAGAGAAGGTGAGTCTTTTCAATGAGGCCATGGCTCTACATGAGGCCGGAGTGGATGTCTACACTAGTGGAAACAACCCCTTTCGTCCAGGGGGGCAGGGGGCATTTGTCCCGGTTGCACCAAAATCCGGGACAAGTGCCATGCATTGGTCCCGGTTCGTGTGTCCGAGGCAGCAGAAACCACCTGGGGTCATCTGTCCCGGTTCGTGGGGAGCCAATGGTCCCGGTTCGTGGCACGACCCGGGACCAATCCCTAGCCACATGCCACGTGGCACGCGCATGGGCATTGGTCCCGGATCATTCCCCAAACCGGGACCAATGTCCCTTCCCCTACAAATGCGGCCATAGCCCCCATCCCTTTTTTTTTGCTTGGGGGAGTGAGAGAGAGGTGTGGGTGGTAGTGTGTATTGTACCTCGTGGCGCGGGAGTCCTGCCGCGTGGCGCGGGAGTTGTGACGCGTGGCCACGAATGCACGGTATAAACTGCCGCGCCTCGGGCGTCTTCTCCACTCCACGCATCGTTGTGCCACCACCATGCCTCCGAGGAGGAACAACACTACCGGTTTCCACGGCGTCCGATCACGGCAGAACGGAATGTTCACCGCGACTATCCGCTGCGGGGACGACCGCATCCCCCTCGGCTCCTTTGCGACGGCGTCGCAGGCCGCCCGCGGTTGGGACGCGGCGGCCTGGCGCCTCAGCCGCCCGCGGTCGTTGATGAACTTTAACAACTGCCACACCCTCTGGGAAGCGGAGGACAGGGCGCCGACGCCGCAGATCGTCACTGTCGCCGACCACCGCCACCTCAGGCACCGCGCGTTTCAGGGCCTAGTCGACGCCAGGGACGACCGCGTGGTCCGCGAGTATTACCGGAACAATCCGGGTGAGGAAAGCGCCGACGAGGAGCTATGGCAGAACCGCGCGGCTGAGTGGGCGAAGCGGCGCCTCGAACGCCACCTCGAGTTAGATGCCGTTCGGGAGGCGAGGACGAAGGCGCTGCAAGAGCTCCGTCGGGCCGACCACGCCGGCGAAGTCTGGGCCTCCGACGATCCGAGGTGGGGGCCTATGTCGGACATACCATCATGCACCTCCTCCGACGACGAGGAGGTCATCGACGACGACGACGAGGACGAGGAGTAGCACGCTAGCGCGTCTGTTTTCTGTTGGCTGTTTAATAAAATAATGTGTTGTATTCCGGGAAACAGCGGTGCGCTAGCTCGTCTGTTTTCTGTTTTCCGTGTGATTTTTCCTGATTGGTTGGATTCAGACGACTAATGGAATTTCGATAGACGTTAAAAAGAGGGGGACATGCATTTTGATAGATAAACAAGGCATAGTACACATAATGGCAAGATTGGATCTAAATCTAAACGGAGAGCATAGATCTAAATAAAAAAGTCAGTACATAATGGCCAGAGTGCATCGATCTACTAACTAGTCATACTCCTGCCTAGGCCTATAATACTCCGACTCGTAGTCGTCGTAGTCGCCGTCGTCATCGTCACTATCGTCTGACGGTGCTCTGCACTCCCTCGGAGGATCACGACTCCAGGACTGGGCGTGAGGGAGCGCAGGCGGGGGATATCGCCGGCCCTGATGTAGTCCATGACGCTCTGTAGAGTCCGGCCGTACCACCATAGCCGACGACCGACCTCGTGAAAGTTCGCAGGAGGCAGACCGTCCTCCTCATACCTGGCGAGCGCCCTCTCACGCCGATTGATGAAGAAGGCATCCCATGTATGTTGGTTATCGGGATGCCAACTGGGATTCCTCCGTTGCTCCGGCGTGAGCTCGTGGTAGTAGTGGTTCGTGATGGCCGCCCGACGCGCCACACCTTGAGGAAGAGGAGGGACCGGCACTCCTCCGGCGCTCAGCATCCAACCGGCGGGAACGTTGTAGCCGCACGGGCAGGGGTAGTTCGAGGCGGAAAGTGCCTACGCCTGGATGAATGTTAGAGTGGGTACGGTAGAAGCCATGAGAGAGTGGTGAGTTTGTATGTGTTTATGCCAATGGTGTGGCAATGCATACATATATATAGCGAGTAGAAACCATATATCCATTTAGTCCCGGTTGGGGACATCAACCGGGACTAAATGGTTCGTGTTTCGTTGGACCAATCAGATAGAATCACACGGATCGTGTGTTTCTTTCAAACGCTTGTGAGTCGTTGGATCCGGGGTGTGTTTCTTTCGAGCTGTTGTGAGCCGTTCGATCAGGGCTACGGTGTGTTCCTTTCGAGCTGTTGTGAGCCGTTGGATCAGGGTGTTTCTTAACCGTTAGATACAAACCCTAGCACAACACTTTGTTCATCCACCGGTCAGTTCATCGACCAAATACAAAACATCCGGATTCGCCATCATACGTCCTGCCGTGCATTTGGTATGCATATATGCACCGAGTAGCCACGGTGGGGCTGTATGATGGCGATACCGATTGTTTTGTTCTACATCCCCCTTTATGGTTTTATACATCATATATTCAGTTCATCGACCAAATACAAAACATCCGGATTCGCCATCATTACGTCCTGCCGTGCATTTGGTATGCATATATGCACCGAGTAGCCACGGTGGGGCTGTATGATGGTGATACCGATTGTTTTGTTCTACATCCCCCTTTAAGGTTTTATACATCATATATTCAGTTCATCGACCAAATACAAAACATCCGAATTCTCCATCATACGTCCTGTCGTGCATTTGGTATGCATATTGCACCCAGTAGCCACGGTAGGGCTGTATGATGGTGATACCGATTGTTTTGTTCTACACCCCCTCTTTAACACATCAATCCATGCTTGGGTCAGTGTTCACTTTGAGCTCGGAGTGGGTAGTAATGTGCAACTGTTCGGGCGGTTGTTAGCCGTTGTATCTAGCACTTTGTGAATCAGAGGACCCTATGTATAGCCCACCTTCATACACCGGTCAGTTTATCGAACAAATAAAAAACAACAGAATTCGCCAGCATACGTTATGCCGTGCATTTGGTATGTATATATGCACTTAGCAACCAGAAAACGGATTTGAATGTAAATAGTAAAATAGTTAATAGTTTGAATAATTATTTAGGAAAACAGAAAACGGATTTAAGTTAGGCAAATTCAAGCAATTTTCATGTTGAAATTTTTTCAAATTCGAAAGTATATAGAAGTTATTCATGTGTATATTCAAACAATATTCAAATTTTGGCGCTAAAACATTTGGCGCGCCCTGCCAAAAAAGAGCATCTGGACGGTGGCCTTTCGTCCCGGTTGCTGCCACCAACCGGGACTAAAGGGGCCTTCCGTCCCGGTTCTTGCCACCACCCGGGACGGGTGGCCATGAATATATACACGTCACCGTCCCGGATGGCCACAGAACCGCGCCCAGGGACGAACCGACGCCGCCAGGCAGCCCATTTTTTCCCCCGCCGCACTCCGCCGCCGCGCCGCCACTACCCCCCTCGCGCGCCGCCCTACCTCCGCCGCCGCACTCCTCCGTCCCGTCGTCGCGCCGCCGCACTCCTCCGTCCCGCTGCCCCTCGAGCCGCCCCCCTCGAGCCGCGAGCCGCCCCTCGATCCCGTCGTCGCGCCGCCGCCAGCCCTCGAGCGCCGCCCCTCGAGCCGCCAGCCCGCTCGCGCCTCGCCCCTCGATACCGTCGCGTCGTCCCTCGATCTCATCGCGCCGCGCCGCGCCGCCACCCCTCGATCTCTTTGCGCCGCCGCCCCCTTGATCCCCGTCGGGCCCTCCGCCAGCCCGCGAAACGCCGCCCCCTCGATCCCGTCGGGCCTCCACTGCCCCGCCGCGGCTGACCCCCCCCCCCCCCCCCCCCCCCCCGCCGGCCGTCGCCCTAGAGGAGGTAAGCCGGCCTTGCCTCCATCTCATCCTAACTAGGGTTTTTCCCTTTTTTTTTACTTAATTGCTGTTTTTGTTTTTAGTTATTTATTACTGTTAGAATCATTAGTTATGAATGTTAGAAATTTTAGATTAGACTTAGGAATTTTAGATTTGTTTGATTTGACATAGGAAATGTTAGAAATGTTAGGAAATTTAAAAATGTTAGAAAAATTTACTAAATTAGTGTTAGAAATTTAAGAATGCATGTTAGGAATGTTAGAAAATTTAACGACTTGAGCTATTACTACCCTTTTTCTGTAGTATCTATAAGCAATTTTGATGAAAATAATTGATCATTAGTTATTATCTATAAGCAATTTTGATGAAATGGATCTCAAACATATAATTACTCTTTTTGTATAGTATGGAGCCAAGAGACGAAGATGCCGAAAACTTGCTCGAGGGTTTCATCCGCGGGCCCGACGTAGATACCGATGTGAGCCAGTGGATGAACAACTCCGGTGAGGGAGATCCGGAGCTCACCCAGGGAGACGACTCCGGTGAGGGAGAAGCCGACGGCTCCGATATGGGAGCAGCCGACGGCTCCGGTGGAGCCGTACAAATTACAAAAATCGGATCCGAGGTGCATATATAGATATGTTAATTAATGAAGAATCCGTTGTCTACATACATGTATTAACGGTCTTTATATTTTTAGCCATCCGGTTCAAGCATATCAACCGGAAAAAAGACTAACCGAGTCGCAACAAAGAAGTTGAAAGATACAGAAAGATATAGGATCGACACGATCGCAGCAGACGGCGCACCCGAGCTTCCCGCTGATGTTGCCCAAAAATTTGTGAAGCAATGTGGAGTGCTAGTTAGGGATCACATCTAGATCACTATTCATGAGTGGAATAAGCCAAAAGATCCACGGAAACAAGGAATTTCATATGTCAGCAAAATAGCCAAAGATCATCTTTTCTCGAAGATTTTGGCTAATTTCAACTTACCCTTGCCGGAGGTGGACAAGAATGAAGCGGCTGTGAATGAGGCCGATGTTACTAAACTGAAAATTGAGATACGGGAAAAGGTCAAGGCGTGGACCCTGAAAATGATGGCCGAGCAATTCAAAAACTGGAAGAAAAGATTGAACTTTGACTATGTTAAGAAGAACAAGACACCATATTTCACTCAAGGGTATGAGAAAATAAAACCCATATGGGCAGATTTCGTGAAGTACAAGCTGTCAGAGAATGAACTGGAAAGGACAAAAACAAATGAGAAAAACGCCGCCGAAAAGGTATATCACCATGTTATGGGGCAAGGTGGCTACAAGGGTTCCAGTCCCAAGTGGGAGCAATGGGAGAACGACCTGATTAAGCTGGGGATCACTCCCGAGCCGTTCTTGTGGGTCGAGCGGACAAGGTCATGGTTCTACGGGCATGGGGGCACGTTGGACGCCGAAGGAAATGCAATCTATAACCTAAGGCATAAAGAGAGTCCTATACCCATAGAAAAGCTGAGAACCGCAATAAAGGACGTTAAAGAGGGGAAGTTCGTGCCAGATAGAGAGAACGACAAGCTCACACGCGCCCTCAGGAATAAGGAACACGGAGGGAGTACACGAGGCATAAAAGGCACTCCTCCGTGGAGTATTGCGTTCGACTCCACCAAAAAGTTATACCCCGATAGAAGCCGTCAACGTAGAAAGGACGCGGAGGCAGCTGAAGCAGAAACTCAGGCAAACTGGAGGCGTCAACTTGAAGAACAGATAAAGCTGACGCAGGATGTAGCAAAGAAGCAGCAGGAACAAATTAACACACTTAGCCAGCAAATAGTGTCTACCGGCGCATCACTACACATGGTAGAAGGTGAAGTCGAGGCTACCAACGTCGCACATTCTCATCGCAAAAGCAGCGTTGCATCCACGCAACTACCGGGTGATGATGCACCGCCGATGATTCACCCGGTGGATGATATCACGGAGATGACAACCTGTGAGCTCCACGTGAAGGTCGTCAATATAACCATCAAGGCGGCGGCAGGCTATGCCTTACCAATTGGCAATGAACCAACTCACCATAGTCTTCCAGTTCCACGGGGCTACGCTGTTCTTGGGGTCGATGAAGTTGTCAACGGATTCGAGCTGGTAAAGCTTGATTTCCCTGAAGGTGAAGACGAAGAGTTGACTGAACTCGGAGAAGCCAAGAACTTGACCGTTCTATGCTCCCAAATCAGACGGCAAAGCCATCGAATCCTCGCTATTCTCCAGCGCAAAAGTCTCCAGCGCGGTCGTCTTCGCCATGCATGACGTCTCCAGCGCGGTCACCTACGTCGTGCACGTCTCCACCGCGGTCGCCTACGCCGCTACGTCAGCCTTCTCCACCCACTAAGTTTCTGCCGAAACGTAAAAAATCACCCAAACGTCAACGGTCACCCCTCCCGAAGGTACCAAAGGAGGTACCCAAGTTACCTTACGACTATACTCTCGAGGAAAACCAGAAAATCGCAAAGGACGAATATGAGGCGTGGAAATCGAAGCGGAAGGAGAAGAAAAAGGCAGATTTCCCCGAGACCGAAGAAGAGATAGAACGAGCTTGGAAAATGGTGAAGACTTTTCAACAACCCGAGACGAGTCTGTCATCTGACTATGACCGCTCTATTCTGAAGTGACACCAGGAAATGGTGCGGTCGACGAATAGTAGTAGCGCAAGCGGGAAAAGGGGAAAATCAGTTGCCCAGCTCGGAGAGCAGAAAAAACAATTCACGTCCCCGCTCAAAGTGATTTCCAATACCAAGGGGGGGGGGGCGAGCACTAATATTGCTGACGAGCAAATTGATCCGGAGTTTATAACACTGTACGCAGACATGGCAGCTGATGCGGGTTTGTCCATTGCTGAGTATATGCAAACACTACAATACTTCCCCAAAGCTGAATGTGCGTACAAATACACGTACGGGAAGCATGTCGTCAAACCCGAGGAGATAAAGGATCTACCAACGAAAATGTGAAGAGTGCATAGTTGGTATATGGAAGCCACTGAGAAATCTCAGGACTGGATATGTCTCAGCGTTAAGAACAAGCACTATGGGTATGGAGAAGGAATGGTTATGATTCAATTTGACGAATTGTTTCAGTTATACCAGCAACAGGCCGTCGACAAAGTTGTCCTTAGTGCCTATTGTCTGTAAGTACTTATTTCTCTAGCTCACCTCGTTCATTTGCATATTCATATATATATAGTACACTCATATATTATAATTGTAGAATGAAGATTCTCGAATGCAAAAGAGGTGGAATTTATGATATTGGGTTCATTGATCCAAATATTGTTTATGAAAAGACTCTTCAGATATCTGCCAAGGATACAAAAAATAATATTCTGAGGGCAATATTGTTTCACCAACACCGACGGGAAATACTATTTCCTTACAACTTCGGGTTAGTGTTACTGTGTTGTAAACATTCTGTTTTCCTTACTCGATGTTCACTGTATAATTGATGAGTTCTGCGTGCGCAGCTTCCACTATATTCTGCTAATCTTCGAAATTGACAAAGGAAAAGTAATGGGAATGAACCCAAAACGTAAACCCCTAGCGATGTGGGCTGACATGCAGGAAATGATCCAGCGGTAATTTCAATCTTTATTAATTTCAGTATTTATATATGGCACTATATCGACTACTTTGTTTCATTTTCGGATATCAAGTAATTACTAACTCTTTTTATTCTTTTTTTTTCTCGGGTAGCGTTTGGAAGAGGTTCATAAAAAAGGTTAGGGGTGAATGGAAATCAACGCTTACATTTGATGTTGTGCAAGTAAGTACTATCTAGATCCGCGAGCATCTCCTTGATTCTAGTGTCGATATCATTATCATGTCTGGTTTATTATTATTTTGATTGAAATCATGTTCTCGTAAAGTGCTTGCAACAACGAGACGGGAATCACTTGTGTGGATACTACGTTTGCGAGTTCATTCGTCCGACGACATGTCCCAAGGGCAGAAATTTAAAGCAACTTCATATAAGTTAGTCGTCAATTCTTCTTATTAACATCTATTTTATTTACTTAGTTTTATTAATATATATTGACCACTCTTCTTTATATTAGATCGAACGGCTTATCGACGGTCTTCTACCAAGGGACCGCATACGAGCAATTCAGGAGGAAATTGCGGGCTTCATAGATGCAGAGGTACTAAACGTAAATGGAGAGTACTATAGCCCCGGGTGGTACGGAATTTTATTTTGTAATACACTCCATCCGTCATGTAATATGGTCGATATACTTTTCTTCCGTAATATAAGTGTTCCTTATTCTGCTTTATATATGTATTACTTATTCGTTCGTGGGATCCGGAAGCTCCGGGGAGGGTCCACCGAGGCTCCTCTCTTCTCGTGGGATTCGGGAGGTCCGGGGAAGGGCCACCGGGGAACCTCTCTTCTCATGGGATCCGGGAGGTCCAGGGAGGGGCCGCCGGGAGGTCTGGGGGTCGCAAAACGCAAATCGTAAGGGAAAAAGCCCTGCCGCGGCAGAAGGGGCATGCATCTCGGGTCGTATTGAGAACCAGGACTAATAGCCCTGGCCAGGTTCCAGCTCACGGGCCACGTGGTCAGCCCCATTCGTCCCGGGTTCTGGCACAACCGGGACCAATGGGGGAGGGTTTTTTGTCCCGGATGCCCCATCCCGGTTGCACAACCAGGACAAATGGGGATTACGGACCGGGACGAATGCCCCTATTTCCACTAGTGCTAGTCCACCAGGTGTCGGCATGTATCACGGCTAGGTGGATGGAGTGATCCACGGGTGGTGTTTTACCACAAGGTTTCTAGCGTGGCTGGGTAGTCCATATCATGTTTGGTTTGATCCGTAAAATTCGCCATGTCGAAATTGGGAAGAGCCAATTAGACATGTCGTGGTGTGAGACATAGACAAGACGCATATTTGCAAGGGAGCTAAGATCAGAGGAGCACAAAAGACCAAGAGTCAAGATTAGGGAGAGATTGTTAGAAATAATCTTGTCTAATTAGTGTTAAAGTAGTTATTGGAAAGTATTACACTAGTGGAAACAGGGCCTTTGTCCCGGGTCGTAAGGGCCAGTTGTCCCGGTTGTGCAACCGGGATGTGCTGGCCGGGACAAATGGCCCTCCCATTGGTCCCGGTTGTGCCAGGACCCGGGATGGTAAGGATATGCCACGTGGCGAACCTGGGCCAGGGAGTTCGTCCCGGTTCGTTCAAGGGACCGGGATGGATACTTTTTTGACAAAAAATATATATAATCGTCAATTTTCGCGTCCAGGCCCACGTCTTTTGGGCTCCTGTCTCCCAATACCAAGCCGGCCTCCCCTTCCCCAACCGCGTCCAGGCCCACGTCTTTTATTAAGCCCACTGGTCACATTTTTTTCTTAAAAGGGCCCACTGGCCCGCGTCTTTTATTATGGTCAGTCAACGGTTCGAAGGGCCCACTGGCCATCGTCTTTTATTATGGTCAGTCAACGGTTCGAAGGGGCCACTGGCCAGCGGCCGTTGGCTGGCTCGCCTGGTACCTTAAATTAAGACCACAGGACGGTCAAAGGGCCACTGTCGCCTCGTCTTCCCGCCCCGCCTCGGCTTCCCGCGCCCCCACTTCCCGACGCGCGCGTGCCACAGCTGGAACCGCCGCCCACGCCTCGGCTCCCGCCCGCATTCATGGCCGCCTGCAACCGCCGCCACGTTCAGGCCGCCGGTTGGCATGCCAGCCCCCCGGGTCCTTTTTAAAGGCCCCCCGCCGCCCGTACAACCCATCCACCCCGGCCGCACCCAAGGCAGAGCAACCATAGCCACCATGTCCCGCTGGTTCGGCAGCGGCTCCGGCAAGCGCCCCCGGAACGACCACGAAGGCTCCTCGAGCGGCGCCGGCCGCGTCCCACCATCGCCGGCGGAGGCCTACGGCTACGGCCCTGGAGGTGTCCGCCTCGGCGGGGCGCCGCGCGTCCCCGCGCCACCTCCGGCGGCACGCCCGCCGCCCAGCGCCGCGCCCAAGGGCAAGAGGTTCCGCCGGTACGTCCGGGGGGATGAGGCCGAGTGGCACTGGAACAACGCCACGCCGGTGTTCTATGCTGACGTCCACCTCCCGGACGGCTGGCACCTGAACCCCCAGCGGATCCCTGTGCCGCCGGTCCCGACCGGCCAGGCGCTGCTCGAGGAGATCGACCGCCGGCGCGCGCTCCTGCCGGCCCCCGTCCGCAGGGAGCGCGCGTACGCGTGCAGCTCCCCCTGCTGGGCCGCCTGGCTCGAGCAGGAGCACGAGCAGCGCCGGCGCTCCTTCATCCCCGCCCCCCACGAGGTGGACGTCGCGGACTACCCCCCGCAACCGCCCGGCCGGGAGAGGGAGCTGTGGCTCCTCGAGGACATCCCGGAGGACTTCTCCGGGGAGGAGGACCCCGAGCTCCGGGCCGCCATGGAGGAGGCCTGCGAGGCCTCCCGCCGCTCCCTCCGGGATGACGAGATCAAGCGGTGGGAGCGGGTCGTGGCCGCCGCCGCCGCCCCCTACCGAGCCTGCCCCTGGTGGCAGGAGATGTACGCCGACTGGGAGGCGTCCGAGGACAAGCCACCGCCGCAGCCGCACCCCCCAGGCCTGGAGTACGGCATGTCCTGGGCCTGTACCGGCGGCGCTTGCGCGCCAGAGCAGGAGGAGCTGCCCCCACCGCCGCCGCAGGATGTGCTGCCCCTACCGCCGCAGTACGCGCCTCCGATGCCCCCGATGCCTCCACCCCCGGCCCAGCCTCCTGCCCACCTGTGGCAGCCACCCCCCTACCAGTGCATCTCCTCCGACGAGGAGGACGAGTAGATCGGCGCCGGTGCGCCCCCCTATACTAAGCTACCCCCCCAAGAAAACGGCCGGCCGCCTGTGGCCGCGCCGCCGCCCCCTTTATATATGCAAGTACGGCCGGCCGCCTGTGGCCGCGCCGCCCCCCTATCTATGTAAGCAAGGCCCCTGGCCTTTTTAAATATAAGTTGTGTGCCCTATCTACCGTGTCCCTAGCCCTTCCCCGCCGGCGGTCCGCCGGCGGGATCTGTCTACTCGTTACAGCCGCCGGCAGGGCTTCGCCGAGCCATGTCCACTCGTACCCGCCGCCTGGGGTGTTTGTTCGGCCTGGAGAGAGGGCCGCGATTTTTATACACCTGGGCCTCTAGTCCCGGCCCGTGCCACCAACCGGGACTAGAGCCCCTTTGGTCCCGGTTGGTACCACGGCCCGGGACCAAAAACTAATTTCGAATTTCGGTGGCACCCCTGCGCGCCCAAAATTTTTTAGCGCCAAAATTTGAAAAGGGTTAAGTTTGCACATTAACAACTTCTATATACTTTCAAATTTGACAAAAATTCCAACATGAAAAATGCTAGAATTTGCAAAACTAATTTAAATCCATTTTTCGTTTAACTAAATAATTATTCTAACTATTGAAACTATTAATTATTTTTTCATTTTTATATAATTTGAATATAAAAATGTTACAATTTTTGATTTCTCTCGTGATCTTCCGAGTTAGTCCAGAGCATACAAGGCATCCCGGGTGATTTATATAAAGTTCGACAAAGCGAGTTGTACCTTATTGACACGGTGAATTTGAGATCTTCGTCTACAACAGAAAAATCATAGTTTTCCTTCGAAGGTTTACTCTGCGCATCCACATGTATTTTCCCTTTCTCCCGACCCCCGCTTGAAAACATAGTAACTTCCGTGTACGCGGCAAGCCGCAGCGGGAGCATCAGACTTGTTATAGATGACTTAACGGCTTTCAAGATTCTAGAATAGTGGTAGAATAAAGCAGGTTGCTCGCCCTCCAGACCCCCAATCACAAAGTCGAAGCGACCATATCTAGCAATAAATGATGCAATTCTATCATTAGTGAGAGACTTCACGTCGGCAATCTCAATTAAAGTGCCAGTTTGTGTCTGATGCCACCAACCCCTCAGAATCCTCCTATTAACTTCACCTATCTCAACTGAAATCACTGTCTTCATGTGGATGCCAAGCCTGTGCAAAGCTATCTCTCCTCCTCCAATACCGGAGAATAAGGACACCACATTAACACCATTGGGAAACATGTTCTTCAACACCGACAAGTGGCAACCCACAGTATCAATTTGGAATGAATTGCCAAGAGATTTGTACCTCTCTCTCTTGGCGACTCCCCTTGTGTGGTTTCTTGGGAGACCGAGTAAAAATTCCATCTCATCTGGCTCTAGAGGGGCAACCTTGTTCTTTCCAACCCAAACAAGGTTCCATCTTCTGCACTTGTCCATAACATACCTCTGAACAGTTAGAGGTGGTAGATTACTTGAGCCTGCAAGAGTACGTTCGACCTGTTTTATCAGAATTGGACTTGCCACACGGGTTTGCAAGCAATCGAGCTGCTTTCGAATATACTGGTTGGCTGCCAGCAGCCTTACCAAAGATTACTTCTAGGTCCTTGACCATATCGAATATATCATTACCACTACGAAGCTCAGGCTTCTTTCGGTTATATGCCTCACCTCTGAAATGCTTCCCTCCTTTTTTCCTTAAGGGATGCTTGATCGGAAGAAATCTACGATGCCCCAGGTATACAACCTTTTTACATTTATCCAAAAAAACACTGTCAGTCTTATCTAAACAGTGTGTGCATGCATTGTATCCCTTGTTTGTATCACCGGAAATGTTACTAAGAGCAGGCCAATCATTGATGGTCACGAAAAGCAACGCCCGTAGGTCAAATGGCTTTTGTTCGTTCTCATCCCACACACATACACCTGGTTTGCCCCACAGTTCTAAGAGTTCTTCCACTAATGGCCTTAGATACACATCAATGTCGTTGCCAGGTTGCCTCGGGCCTTGGATGAGAACTGCATCATAATGAACTTGCGCTTCATGCACAACCAAGGAGGAAGGTTGTACATACATAGAGTTACAGGCCAAGTGCTATGACTGGAGCTCTGCTCCCCAAAAGGATTAAAGCCATCTGTACTTAGACCAAACCATAAGTTTATCGCCTCTCCTGCAAAGTCTGGAAAGTCTCTCTCGATCTTTCTCCACTGCGATCCATCGGCGGGGTGCCTCAACTTTCCATCTTTCTTACGGTCTTCTTTGTGCCATCGCAACAACCTAGCATGCTCTTTGTTTCTAAACAGACGTTTCAGCCGTGGTATTATAGGAGCATACCACATCACCTTAGCAGGAACCCTCTTACGCGGGGGCTCGCCGTCAACATCACCAGGATCATCTGCTCTGATCTTATACCGCAGTGCAGTGCATATCGGACATTCATCCAAATTCTCGTACTTCTCACCGTGGAAGAGAATGCAGTCATTAATGCATGCATGTATCTTCTGCACATCTAATCCTAGAGGGCAGAGAGCTTTCTTTGCTTCGTACGTACTCTCACACAATTCGTTATCCTTTGGAAGTTTTGGCTTCATTAGTTGAAGTAAACTCTCAAATGCCTTGTCAGTCACACCGTTTTGTGCCTTCCATTTCAGCAACTTCAGTGTGGTACCGAACTTTCTGCTACCATCTTCGCAATTTGGGTACAACAATTTTTTGTGATCCTGTAACATGTTGTCCAGCTTCAACCTCTCCAATTTATTTTCACAGTCTTCCCTTGCATCAGCAATAACTCGGCCAAGATCATCATCGGGCTCTTCTGATGCATGTTCTTGATCACCTCTTTCTTCTGCATTCTCTTCAATTGCAGTATCGTCGTATTCAGGTAACAAATGATCTTCTTCTTCTTCATCATCGTCTTCCATCTCAACACCTCTTTCTCCATGCTTGGTCCAGCAATTATAGCTGGGCATGAAACCTCTCCGAAGTAGATGGCCGTGAAGGATTCTTTCGGAAGAATGTTCTCTGACGTTCCGACAATCAACACATGGGCAACACATGAATCCATTATCTTTGTTCGCCTGAGCTACAGCAAGAAATGCATTCAGGCCTGCCATATACTCGGAAGTGCGTCGGTCACCGTACATCCATCGCTGTCGTGCATCCATCTGCATCATATAATTAAGTTTATCAAAATACATATTAATACAGAGATGACCACAGTACATCGACAAATAATACTTTTTTATGTATCAGTTACAGATGAAAAAGATAATTTGTTAACCTCGGTCGAAGATACCATTTTCAGTGAGCTTGTGTGCGTCTCGGGAATTTCGTCGAACACCTCGTGTGCATAGTAAAAAAAACACACTAACACCACACTCTCTTACACCTCCAAGCAAAAAAAAAAGATGGAAGGAGGGGGCTGGGGCAGTATATATAGGGGAAGGGGGCATTGGTCCCGGTTCGTGGACTGAACCGGGACAACAGGTCATGCGCGCGCCACGTGGCCTGTGGCTAGGCCTTGGTCCCAGTCCGTGGCAATAGCCGGGACCGATATGCCCCCCACGAACCGGGACCAATGCGCCCAGGCGATTCCTGTTGCCCCGGGCGCACGAACCGGGACCAATACAGGGCATTTGTCCCGGATTTGGTTGCAACCGGGACAGCTGCCCCCCGGCCCCCTGGACGTGAGGGGTTGTTTCCACTAGTGTTAGTTTCCTAGTGTGTCACTTGGATGACGTGAGTCCTCAAGTCAGCTCTAGTCCGTATAGTACTAGGAAATCAAGTACGATTAGGTTAGCAGGTCCGGTCTCACGTTGAGGCTGCACTTTTGTAAAAAGATAGTACCGTGTGATTTGAGAGAAATAAAGAGAAAAATAGAGGGCGTGATACACGCCCTTGGTAAAGGTTTTTCGTGTGTGTTTGTTCGTCTAGTTTGATGTGATTCGATCCTGTGGGGAATCCCAACAGACACCGCGCCCGACGCCGGTTACACGCGAACCACGGGGACGTCTCGCCATGGCTAAAAAAATAGCAAATAGCATCAATTTCATCAGTTCGCAACAATTACATATAATCTAATAAAAAAACTAATAGCATCCATTTCATCAAAATTGCTTATAGATAAATGTTAATGGTACTAATAGCTAAACAAGTCCGAAAAAAGAGTAATTATATATGTTAACGTTCCAGATCCTCATTTCAATTATAAATGCAACATTGATGAAATATTTAAATGTATGATAATACACACCAAGAGTTACATAGCTCGAGTTCATTTTATTTAACCCTAATACATCTCTGAATCTAATTAACTCTGACCGGTTCCTAAGCCGCGGGGTGCTGAGTCGCGAGTGCTACGGGCCCATAGGTAAGGAACGCTCACAGGGTCATAACTCATGTGGTAAGGAACCCTCCGAATAATTGACCAACTGCTGCTATACTCCCTATCGAGCAAGTACATGTAGCGACGGACGTGCTCGTCCTCCTCCCTGATACGCTGTTATACCACCTCCTCAGGGGCCGGCTGTCTCCGCACCGAGCGTGGCCCACGCGATGGCCACCAAATAATATCCGGATCGACCACGTCACCCGGATTTCTCACCAAGCCGCGTGCCCCGATACGAAGCACCTCCCAGTGCCAGCCCGGTGGGGCCCAGTTCCGGACATCGCCCGGCGGGTCCAGAAGAGACATCGTCGCCAAGGAAAATAAACTAAAAACGCATACATGATATATGGACTAAGTAAATATTCGTAATTAAGTAAAAATTCACTAAATAAAAAATCCACTAATTATAAACGGTCACTAAGTATATTTCTACACTAAAATTCCTATATTATAAAATTCACTTCTAAACTAAACATTCACTAAGAAAAAAATAGCTAAGTCTAAAATCTAAATTTTGTCTAAGTCTCCAATACCTAGTTTTTTTCTAAGTCTTCAAAACCTAAATTTTTGCTAAGTGTCCAATACCTAACTTTTTTCTAAGTGTTCAAGACCTAAATGCCTAATACCTAATACTAATCTAACACTAAATACTAAATCTAACACTAATCAAACACAAATACTAATATAACACTAATACTAAATCTAACACTAATCTAATACTTAATCTACCACAAACTAAATCTAACACTAATCTAAGTAATACTAAATCGATCTAACACTGAATAATCTAACACTAATACTAATTAATCTAACACGTACTAACTACTAATATGCAGCGATCGAGGAGAGGTGGAGGCGATCTTACCTGGACGTCAAGGAGGAGGGCGGCGCGGGCGAGGGAAGGAGGGACGACGCGGGTGAGGAAGGAGGGCGGCGCGGGCTAGGAGGCGCGCGCGAGAACGGCGGCGTCGACGAGCGGCGGCGGCGCGGAGAATCACCGGCGTTGATATCGGGCAGCCTCACAGCGTCGCTCTATATTTCGGAGCCGAGGACTTAGAGAAAACTGCGAAGTGATCTGGGTTGCCCCAGGCGGTTGCTCCGCCCGGGGTTATATAGGCGGGAGCCTTTTTCACCGGTTGGTAACACGAACCGGGGCAAAAGCTACTCTTTTGCTACGGTTTGTGTTACCAACCGGGGTAAAAGGGGGGAGGTGGGCCTTCGCTTGCCCGCCCACCTCCCCCCTTTTGCCCTGGTTGGTAACACGAACCGGGGCAAAAGGCCCAAAATTTCAGTTTTTTTATTCTGCCGCCAATTTTTTCGTGTCGAACATTTCAAATACTATTTAAAATACGTTTTCAAATACATTTGAAATGGTTTAGAACTTGGAGAAACTTTCAATCTGAAAAGCGTTTAAAATTGCGTAAACATTTCAAATACATTTTCTGTTTTATAAAATAATGATTCCAACTATTTAAACCAGTAACAATTTTTAAAGTTTAATCATTTAAAAAAACCTATTTCGTGAATGTTTACAATTTGGAGAAACTTTGTGTATGAAAAGTGTTTAAAATTGCGTAAAAAATTCAAATACATTTCCGTTTTATCAAATAATTATTCTAACTATTTAAACTAGTAACAATGTTTGAAAATTCAAACATTACAAAAAAAAATTAGTTTACGACTGGTTTAATCTGCAATGTTTGATACATTATTACAAAATAGTCTAGCAATATTACATGAACCATCAAGGTTTAATACGTTATCACCAACTATTGCCGCCATGGTTTAATTCTCTGTCGTTGCCATGGAGCATCTTCCTTATTTAACGCGATGCTTGGGTCAGTTTTCACTCTAAAGGGCGGAATTTCTTCAAATTTATCATAATCTTCTGACATGTCTGTCCTCTACTCCACTCCCACAATGTTTCTTTTTCCTGAAAGAACTATGTGCCGCTTCGGCTCACCGCATGATGTACTAGAATTCTTATTTTTTTTCTTTTCCTCGGTTGGGTAGACATGTCTTTCACATAGAAAACTTGAGCCACATCTTTGGTTAGGAAGAATGGTTCGTTTCTGTACCCAAGATTGTTGAGATCCACTATTGCCATTCCGTACTGCTGGTCTACCTTTACTCCTGTCATCTTGACCCATTGGCACCGAAATAGAGGGACCTTAAAATTAGGTCCATAGTCAAGTTCCCATATATCCTCTATGTAACCATAATATGTATCCTTTGTCCCATTGTATCCGGTTGCATCGAAACGTATGCCACTATTCTGGTTGGTGCTCTTTTTATCTTGTGCGATCGTTTAAAATGTATTTCCATTTATCTTGTACCCTTGGAAAGTCAGTACAGTCGAAGATGGTGACCTGGCCAACAAGTAGAGCTCATCTCCAACAGTGTTGTTATTCATGAGTTATGCCTGCAACCAGGCGCCGAAACTATCGATGTGTCCATCATTAATCGAGGATTCAGACAGCCCCGAGTTTTTGGACCGTATAATATTCTTGTGTTCCTGGATATAAGGAGACACCAAGGTGGACATTTGTAGAACTGTGTAGTGTGCTTTAGTGAAATAATGTCTGTCCATAAATATCTTTGGTTTCCTTCCTAGCGTTCCTTTTCCACTCATTCTTCCCTCATGCCGCGATTCGGGAACACCAATCGACCTAAGGTCTGGAAGAAAGTCAACACAAAACTCAATTACCTCCTCTGTTCCATAACCCTTGGAGATGCTTCCTTATGGCCTAGCACGGTTGTGAACATATTTCTTTAATACTCCCATGAACATCTCAAAGGGGAACATATTATGTAGAAACACATGACCGAGAATGGTAATCTCTTTGACTAGGTGGACTAGGACGTGTGTCATAATATTGAAGAAGGATGGTGGGTATACCAACTCGAAGCTAACAAGACATTGGACCACATCTGTCTTTAACGCTGATAGACTTTCTGGATTAATTACCTTCTGAGAAATTGAATTGAGGAATGCACATATCTTCATAATGGGTAGTCGAACATTTTCTGGTAGAATCCCCCTCAACGCAATCGGAAGCAATTATGTCATCAACACGTGGCAGTCATGAGACTTCAGGTTTTGGAATTTTTTCTCCGCCATATTTATTATTCCCTTTATATTTGACGAGAAGGCAGACGGGACCTTGATACTATTTAGTGCTTCAAAAAAGATTTCCTTCTCTTCCTTAGTAAGAGCTAGCTGGCAGGACCACATTGAAACCGCTCAGGATTCTTGTTGTCTCGTCCTTTCGTGTGTTGCTGGTCCTGCCATGTTTCAGATGTATGTTTTGACTTCCCATACAAGCCAAAGAAGCCTAGCAGATTCACGCAGAGATTCTTCGTCAGGTGCATCACGTCGACCGCAGAGCGGACATCTAGGATTTTCCAATAGGGTAGTTTCCAAAATATAGATTTGTTCTTCCACATGGGTGTGTGTCCGTCAGCGTCATTCGGAACAATTTGTCTGCACGGACCCTTTCCAAATATTACTTTCAAATCCTTCACCATATCAAATACATCATCACCAGATCGAAGGATTGACGTCTCCCGGGTATTTGCCTCACCATTGAAATGTTTGCCAGCTTTTCTTAAGGGGTGCTTGCACGGAAGAAAACGACGATACCCGAGGTACACAACCTTCTTACTTTTATCCATATATACACTTTCGGTGTCATCTAAACAGTGTGTGCATGGATTGTATCCCTTGTTTGTATGTCCATAAATGTTACTAAGAGCAGGCCAATCGTTGATGGTTACGAACAACAGCGCTCGTAGGTTAAATTCTTTTGGTACGTTCTCGTCCCACACAAGTACACCTTCTTCACACCACAACTGTAAAAGTTCATCAACTAATGGCCTTAGGTACACATCAATGTCGTTGCCCGGTTGTCTCGGGCCTTGGATCAACACTGGCATCATAATGAACGTCCTCTTCATGCACAACCAAGGAGGAAGGTTATAGATACATAGAGTTACAGGCCAGGTGCTATGGTTGCTGCTTTGCTCACTAAATGGATTAAATCCATCTGTACTTAGACCAAACCATAAGTTCCTTGGATCACCTGCAAAGCGCGGGAACTTTCTCTCGATTTTTCTCCACTGCGATCCATCAGCGGGGTGTCTCAACATCTCATCTTTCTTACGATCTTCCATGTGCCATCGCAAAAGCTTGGCATGCTCTTTGTTTCTAAACAAACTTTTCAACTGTGGTATCATAGGAGCATACCACATCACCTTTGCAGGAACCCTCTTCCTGGGTCGCTCACCCTCAACATCGCCAGGGTCGTCTGGTCTGATCTTATACCACAATGCAGTGCATACCGGCATTGTTCCAAATTCTCGTACTTCTCACAGAGGATGCAGTCATTAATGTAGGCATGTATCTTCTCCACGTCTAATCCTAGGGGGCATACAGGCTTCTTTGCTTGGTATGTACCGTCGGGCAATTCATTGTTATCTTCCATTCCAGTACCGGCACCGTATTCAGGGAACATGTCATGATAGTTGTTATCATTCTCTTTTTCTTCGTTGTCTTCCATTATAACCCCTCTTTCTCTGTGCTTGGTCCAACAATTATAGCCGGGCATGAAACCGGATTGAAACAAGTGGAAGTGGATGACTCTGTGAGAAGAATTTTCCTTCTGATTTCGACATAGAGTACATGGACAACAAATAAAATTATTCCGCTTGTTTGCCTGGGGCACCTGATGCACCCAAAATGTATCTACTTTTCCAAGCACTTTGCATCGTATTTCTCTCCGGAGTCCCCCCATAATTGAATAAATCTGCAGAATCTGACGCTGTTTTTAGCAAAAGTCTTCTTTCCGTCTATTTTCGCAGGACTTTTCACAGGGGACAAAAACCACGTAACTTTTTATGGAAAAGAAGTGGAATGAGCACCAGATGGGGCCGGGGGGCCACCCGAGGGCCAAAAGGGGGCCCCACACGCAGCCAAATTCCTTGGCCGCGTGGGGTCACCCCTTTTGGGCCCAGATGGCCCACTCCGGCTATGTCTTCGACGTACCCCTCCATATATACGAGAAACTGACGGGTTTCGAAGGAGAGGGCTGTTCGCGAAACAGAGCGCCACCGCCACCACGATCTTCGATTTCGGAGTCAGATTGATCCGGGATTTCACCCCCGGAGGTGGAATTCGAGGGGCTTTGTCACCATCATCATCACCGCCATCATCTCCATCGACCATGAGCTCTATCACCCCCTCCATGTGTGAGTAGTTGCTGTAGGCATGTGAGGTGTGAGGGGTTTTGGATGAGATTGATCATGTAATTGCTACCCGGCATGCGGGATCTAGGGGTTTGTCTTGAGAATTCTTATGTCTTATGTTGATGCACTATTGCTAGGCTTAATGCTTGTTACTAGGGCCCAAGTGGCATGATTTCAGTACTGAACTTACATTGCTACATCATAT
Organism: Alopecurus myosuroides; assembly: GCA_028641055.1. Lineage (NCBI taxonomy): Eukaryota > Viridiplantae > Streptophyta > Magnoliopsida > Poales > Poaceae > Alopecurus > Alopecurus myosuroides. The sequence goes on from CM054061.1 coordinate 35,737,016, forward strand.
ATTTGAGTTTGGTATCTATCTGCAATGTGTATTACCTGCTATTATGGTGAACCTGCGAACCCTAAAGTGGCAGCTAGGGAAAACAAGGGGGATATGTTCTAGTTTGAGGATTATGTGTGTTCATGGAGTGTTAATGCGTTGGTCCGGGCTATTCGAAAGGGTAGACCTTAATTACCTGTAGTTCCAAATTGGCCCCGGTGAAATGGGCAGGTAGGACAATAGGCTTTGTGCAAATTCTCTTGGTTAGTACGCACAATAATTTACGGAACACACACCTACATAAAACTGAGATAGAGAAAGGCCCCGCTGCTAGCAAAACATTATTACATGATCAATCTTATCCGTGTAACACCCCGTTGTCACCTCATGCCTGCGTTTTAGTCTCTGGTTTACTTTCACTCTTTTCGGGTGAAAACATGGAAAACACCATCTCTCCATTTACTTTCTGTTTGTTTACTTTCACTGCATTATTACACTCACCACTCTCGTTGCAATTTTGTTGATACACAGGTGTGGTTGGGAGTGACGTCCCAATTGCTAAAGTCTCACCAGTATTCTTGTGTTCCCACTGAGTCGAACTACAAATTTGGGTAATACTTCCCATCGAAGACTACGATTGATCTCCTGCACTTGGGAGCCATCAAGACTGTTTTCTGGCACCGTTGCCGGGGAGCCTAGCTTTATTGGTAAGACCACTTGTTATTGTCTACTTGCTGCACTTTGTTGTTCCCTACAATGGGAAAGGGAAAGGACACTTCGAAGGAGGTAATGCCTTCGACTACTCGTTCTGGTAATGATTTGCCTAGTAGACCAAATTTTTCACCTAATATTGTTTCTACTATGGCTTCTAAGAAAAAGAAAGGAATAGCTGGTAAATCACCATTGTCAAAAATGTCTACTAGTACATCTAATGATCAAACACTTGATAATGTAGACAAAGAACTAGCTTCTGAAATTCCTGAAACTATTGAAACACCTGAGGCAAATGAAACACCTGAAACAACTGAAATTCCTGAATCTTCTGTAGATGAAAATGTAGAACTTGAGCTAGAAAGAAATGATAATCGTAGAGAGTATGAATATGGGGCCTCTTCTGAAGAAGAAGAAGAAGCATTTATTGAGGCCTTTATATCACATGATTATACAAAACTTGATAAACTCTCTATTTATGATGATGCATCTCTTGGAAACTGTTTTGCTGCTACTAGGAATTTGTGTGGCCCAGCTATTAGAACTAGAGACAAAGATTATGAATTCAATGTTAATCCTGAGATAATTGAGATAGTTGAGAAGTCTAGATTCTGTGGAAAGGATGAGGAGTCTCCTCTTGATCATATTGCTGAATTGCATGCTTTATCTACTACATTTGGAAATGATGAAATTCGTCAACATTATTTATTCTTAAAATTGTTTCCTTTTTCTTTGGGTGAAAAATGCTAGAGTTTGGTATAATCGTTTAGGACCTGCATGTATTACTAGTAAGGAAGAATTCTTGCAATTGTTTTTCAATAAATATTTTCCTGCTGAAAGGATACATGCATTAACTGTTGAAATTGGCAATTTTAAACAAGATAAGAAAGAGAGTCTACCCCAAGCTTGGGGGAGATTTGGTAAAATGTGTAAGAAATGTCCTGGTCATGGTTTTAAACCTCATGAATTGCTTGATATATTCTATAATGGACTAATGGGGGAAACAAGAGAATACCTTATAGTATTGCAGGGAATATCTTTAGGGACAAAAGTGTTGATGAAGCAATTGAATTACTGGAGTATATTCTCGAGAATGAAGCTGATTGGAACATTGAGGAGATAGATAAAAATGAGACACTCCCAGAGAAGAAAGGAGGTATACTCGAATTGAAGAAAGAAACAATGGCTGAAGCTTCCAAGGATATTAAAGAGAAGGGAATTAAAACCTCTCGTCTCAAGGAATTATCTAAAATGGGTATTAAACTTCCTACTGATGAACCATGCTTTCCAATTTAAGTGAACTCTATACTCCCTATGGAAGGTAATGAGGAGGTAACACCTCCTGTTGATGTCTCTTATGTTAACAATTTTTCTTATCATGATAATCCTGAGGAGCGTAAAATTAGAATGACTATCATGGAAAACCATCATAAAATTAATTTCCTCTGTGAAAATTTAAATGCTAGTGTAGGGGAAGTTACAAGAATTGTTAAACATTGTGAAATGATGAACAATCAAGTTGAGCAAATGATTTCTTTACAAAATCAATTGGATGAAAATATGAATAAACAAAAACAATTATCTGGAGTTAATACAAGGGGAGGTGCAAGCACCCAGGATCCTGATTATCCTGATGATCATCCTAAAAGAAAAGAGCAAGTTGCTCTTAAAGATAAATCTTTTGCAGGAAAATCTCCCAATGAAAATGAGCATGATGATGACTCCAATGAGCAAGACAAGGATATTTCTATTTCTGATGCTGAAACTGAGGATGATAATAATGAAGAAGAAGAATCATCTCCACCTGATATTAAACAACATGATGATAATAATGAAGAAGCTGCTGGTAAGGAGGATCCTCAGCCTCCTATTGAGAAGACCAAGAAGAAGAAGAAACCGAATAAAGATAAAGATAAAGGTAAAGAAAGGGATCCATGGGTACAAAGACCCATTCCATATCCCCAAGAGGTATCAAAAACAAAAGATGAAGAGAGGTACGGGCAATTTTATGATATGATTAAGAATATGAAATTAGAAATTCCACTTATTGATGCTATTAAGAATCCTCCATATTCAAAATACATGAAAGATATTGTCACTAATAAAAGAAAGATACGTACTGATGCTATTACTGCTATGCTTGCTGATTATTCATTTAAAGGAAAATTGCTTGAAAAACATGGAGATCCTGGTATTCCTACTATTCCTTGCAAAATTAAAGAAGCCTATGTGAAATATGCATTATGTGATTTAGGAGCTGGTGTTAGTGTTATGCCTTTCTCACTATATAAGAAGCTTAATTTGAACAAACTAGTTCCAACAGAAATATCTTTACAAATGGCTGATAAAACAACTACTGTACCTATAGGAATATGTGAGGATGTTCCCATCTCTATTGCTAATGAGTTGATACCTACTGATTTTTTTATATTAGAAATGCCTGAAGATGATAATCTATCTATTATTCTTGGTAGACCTTTTTTGCATACTGCAGGAGCTGTGATAAATTGTACTGAGAGCAAAGTGACATTTAATGTTAAAGGCAAAGAGCACACTATTTATTTTCCCAAGAAGAAACATGTTACAAGTATGAGCACAAGTGTGAATGCTATACAAATAAATTCCATTAAGTTGGTAGCATTGAAATACCTATACAACCTCCAGCACCAAGGTATGAAATATTGATGATTGGGACCATTCCAATCAAATATGAGGTAACTTGATTTATTGTTTTATAATAAGTAATAATAAAAATCATGAGTTATATTCTTTACATGTTGCTAATGAGACCTGATCAACCTCACTACTAATGTGGAAATGATAAAGGCATGATTCACAAACATTTAAATTGCATATTTTTTTATTTTTTATGTTATTTGCTTTAAAATTGTGAGACATAGACATAGTATTAAAAAATTTAGAATCAGAAATCACAGAATATGAAGTTTTAGAAATTCTCTGTAGAAAAGTTTCACGTAAAATTCCAGAAAAATTAGGGGGTCAGTTTTTTGCCCGAAGGGACCAGCAGCCAGTGGGGGAGCACCAGCAGGCCACCAGGGGCCAAAATAGGTACCTCCACGCAGCCAGATTCCTTGGCCGCGTGGGATACCCCATTTTTGGCCACAAGTGGATGCTGGGGCCCATCCAATGCTCATTTGCTCCCTTTCGACCAAAAACTAACCCCAGTTCATCTCCTCCAATTTTCCCGTGCTCTGTTTCTCTGTCAATCCTCGATCTCCACATTTGAGGCAGATTTTTCAAATCTGTTTGATGGAATCACTCCTTGGCATGTAACTCCATCTCTCATCCAATTACTTTTTGCTCCCATGCTTTGTGTATGAAGTATTTTGCTGCACTAGGTGTCACCTATTTTGTCTAAGAACTCCATGAATTTAAGTTTTCTAGTTGATATGGATGCATGATATTGATTAGAGACTAGTTATGGATGCCTTAGCAATTTTTTAGAGTGATACAATTTAATTTTTGTTGAATTTTGTTTTGGTACAGCAAGGTAACATGCTGAACAAGGGAAAGGCATTGCTTGGGATGTCCTCAAGGACAAGGAGAAGAGAATCAAGGGTGTCCAACAATCATGATGATAATCAGTTATGGGAGGATGAATTGGTTTTTGCAGGTGAAAACCTGCGTGTCCATACCACAAGATGGCAAGACCCCGAAGTTCTTGAACATTGGGGGATTGCTGAAGATTTCCAAGCCTTTGCTGCAACTACGGGGCTGCTTGAGTTCTCACGCCATCCACGCAACACATATGTGGAACTCTCGAGGGAATTCCTCTCTACATTCAGGTTTGAGGGACCGGTGGTGCACCGGAAAAGTAAGTCTAAGAACCCTCCTCCAGCTACTTTTGTCATTAGATATACAAGGAGGGGGCAGCGTTTAGTCATGTCATTAGAGAAATTCTGTAAGGCTATACATGTACCAACTACGGGGTTGGGATGAAACATATGCTGATTCTAGAGAAGAACTTGTCACATTCTAGCGTAGCATTGCTAAAAATATTACTGAAAGAATGAATAGAGGCAAGCTCACATGCATCCAACACCCGGCCCTTAGATATTTTGCATTGTTTCTTGCTAGAGGATTCCTTGCTAGGGATAACACTTCAGCTTGCACTGGTCCTATGATCTATTTATTAAAATGTGCAATGGAAAATACAACACCTATTTATAACCTGGGAACCATACTTGCTAGAACTTTGCATTTAGCTGTGAGTAGGAATGGCACAGATAATACTCCTTTATATGTTGGTGCCATTGCCACTTTAATCCATGAATACATTATGGCAGAACGAGGTTTTAATGATAACTTGGGTACCATGGTAAATGAGTCTCGACTGCTGGATTTTGGTTTACTTTTTCGCATGGATATGAGCAGGGTTGAGAAAGAATATTTTTCATATTGCTATAAGGATTCTAATGGGCACATTGTGTCTGTTAGGCTCCGTTGTGCTGACTTGTTTGACAGGGAGACAAAGTGGACTGTGCAAGAAGAGCCACAACAAGAAGAGCAACAACAGGAGGAGCCCCAATACCAGGCGCCTATGGCATATCCCTGGGGCTTCCCTGAACCACACCTTGGAGCACAGGCATGGCAGGATCCATCCTTCTTCTAGGGAGGTTCGTCGAGTGGTGGACATGATTACCACCCAGGATACTAGCTTGATCACAAGCTTGGGGGAGTATTTCTCTCCCTCCTCATTCGTTGTGTTATATCACTTGCATCTTATTTGTTGTTTTATGTTCTTTAAATCTGAAAAACACAAAAATATTTTTTTTATTTGTTAGCTAGTTTACTTCTGGTTATTTACATTATGTTTCTAAAAATCAAAAACAACAAAAAGATTTTTGTTTTCTTGAGTTTAGTATAAATACGGAGCTGCAGGAATTGCTGAAATATGTTCACTGTTATATGCTTTAATCTTTACTTGTGACTCCGTTTGAGCTGAAAATTTAATCACTACTGCAACTTTTTATGGCCTTCACCTCTGTAAAACATGAGAAACTTTTTAGGTGTTAAGGTAGGTAAACAAATTTCTGAATGCAGTAACTTTTTATAGCAAGATTTGAGTTTTTACTGAGCAGTTCAAGTGGGGAGAGGAGAACAACAATGATATGATAATGTGCTTGAAGGGATGAAAGGTATGACACCTTTGCCGTGCTTATTTATGCTTTTTAATAACAGCAAGTGCACACCTTATGATTCCCTTAACACTTAGTGACATAATAGCCATTGTTTATCTTCTCCGTGGTTTAGTAGAATATATTCTGATGCAACTGAAATATTGTTAGTGTCATTACTTGGCCGATGGATTGAATAATTGTAGCCTTAAGCAAAGGTTTACGCATCCCATTGTGCTTACTGAACTTGCCAACCAAGGAAAGAATTAAAAGAGAAAATTTCATGAATGATAAAATTGGAGTCTTATGCTTGACGAACTTATGGTTGGGGGTTAGTCTAAATGTGTATCACATGGAAAACTTTCAACGCTGCACTAAGAATTCTATATTCAAGTTGGTATCATGTTCTTTTAACTGTGGATGCCTGTCATGCCGAAATGAGGTAGAGGAATAGTAAGTCTTGATGAGTAAGTATATATGATTAGAGAGACACATTGGGCCGCTAAACCAAGCCATGCGATATCATGGTGGAAATTTACTTATAGCTAGAATGGACTCCGCAACATATCCTATAATAAAATAAGAAGCTATGCATATAGTGAATGAAAAAAAAAGATAATGAGTCCATTCCATTTGTTTGTCTTCCCATTTTGACATGGGCTGGTTTCCATGTCATGTGGCAAGAGGTACCCCAATTTCTGCTCTCTATGATGTCATTAATACTTACAGTGATTGTACAAGGCTTATTAGGAATCTAGAGTTGAGTAATCATGGTGCGGGACTTTGCTTTTAAGGGGCATGAGGCTTTCTACTTGTAGTTTGTCAAGCATAAGAATCAAAATGAAAAATTAATGCTTTAGAAAAACTAAGAGCAAGGTAGTAAGCACAATGATTTTACTTGTCAACATATGAAAGAATCAGAGATCTCAAAAATCTTGATATGATTCAATCATCAGCCATGCACAAGCCTTTGTTTATGTCTACAATTGAGCAAACTCGTTCAATTATTAACACTTCATGTTATTTCTATTGCAACAAGTATATATGCTTCAACACTGAGTAGATGCACACTTGCTAGTATTTTGCTACTTGTTACAGGAATCATGTCTTGACTATTTGCTAGTATCAATTGATGATGCATATGCAATGCAAAGTTCTTGCCAAAGTTTTTATCGCTTCTGCACTGCGTTTGAGTTGTTCGAGGACAAACAATGAGCTCAGCTTGGGGGAGTTGATGCACCCAAAATGCATCTACTTTTCCAAGCACTTTGCATCGTATTTCTCTCCGGAGTCCCCCATAACTGAATAAATCTGCAGAATCTGACGCTGTTTTTAGCAAAAGTCTTCTTTCTGTCTATTCTCGCAGGACTTTTCACAGGGGACGAAAACCACGTAACTTTTTATGGAAAAGAAGGGGAATAAGCACCAGATGGGGCCGGGGGGCCACCCGAGGGCCAAAAGGGGGCCCCACACGCGGCCAGATTCCTTGGCCGCGTGGGGTCACCCCTTTTAGGCCCAGATGGCCCACTCCGGCTAGGTCTTCGACGTACCCCTCCATATATACGAGAAACTAACGGGTTTCGAAGGAGAGGGCTGTTCGTGAAACGGAGCGCCGCCGCCACCACGATCTTCGATTTCGGAGTCAGATTGATCCGAGATTTCACCCCCGGAGGTGGAATTCGAGGGGCTTCGTCACCATCATCATCACCACCATCATCTCCATCGACCATGAGCTCCATCACCCCCTCCATGTGTGAGTAGTTGTTGTAGGCATGTGAGGTGTGAGGGGTTTTGGATGAGATTGATCATGTAATTGCTACCCGGTATGCGGGATCTAGGGGTTTGTCTTGAGAATTCTTATGTCTTATGTTGATGCACTATTGCTAGGCTTAATGCTTGTTACTAGGGCCCAAGTGGCATGATTTCAGTACTGAACTTACATTGCTACATCATATATTCGAGTTTGGTATCTATCTGCAATGCGTATTACCTTCTATTATATTGAACCTACGAACCCTAAAGTGTCAGCTAGGGAAAACAAGGGGGATATATTCTAGTTTGAGAATTATGTGTGTTCATGGAGTGTTAATTCGTTGGTCCGGGCTATTCGAAAGGGTAGACCTTAATTACCTGTAGTTCCAAATTGGCCCCGGTGAAATGGGCAGGTAGGACAATAGGCTTTGTGCAAATTCTCCTGGTTAGTACGCACAATAATTTACGGAACACACACACCTACATAAAACTGAGATAGAGAAAGGCCCCGCTGCTAGCAAAACATTATTACATGATCAATCTTATCCGTGCAATACCCCGCTGTCACCTCATGCCTGCGTTTTAGTCTCTGGTTTACTTTCACTCTTTTCCGGTGAAAACTGGGAAAACACTTGCTCTCCATTTACTTTCTGTTTGTTTACTTTCACTGCATTATTACACTCACCACTCTCGCAGCAAGTTTGTTGATACACAGGTGTGGTTGGGAGTGACGTCCCAATTGCTAAAGTCTCACCGGTATTCTTGTGTTCCCACTAAGTCGAACTAAAAATTTGGGTAATACTTCCCATCGAAGACTACGATTGATCTCCTGCACTTGGGAGCCATTAGCACCTCGAGAAAATAATCCACGCCTTTCATGGACGCGGCAAAGCGTTGGTCAGCGTACATCCATTGTCGGTTCATCTGCATTATATGATTATTAATTAAGAACTGTTACAGAACACCACGAATAGAGAAATGACCAATGTGACATCGACAGATGAAAGGTTAAAGTTGGTACCTCGACCGAGGAGGAAAGAAGGACGATAAACCTAATTTAATTAAGTGTGGCTCGTACAAATTAAATCGTGCTTGTTTTCTGCGAGCTGAGATGGCGTTTTTCTCCCGGGCATTTCATTAAACACCTCTTATGCATAGGAGTGAAAAAAAAGAACACACACCACACAACCGGGACTAAAGGTCCTCCGCCCCCGGCGCACACCACCCGCCCACGTGGACGGGCCTTTAGCCGCGGTTCGTAAGAGGCGCGACTAAAGGGAGGGGGGCTTTAGTCGCGCATATTTAGTCCCGGTTGCACGGCCGGGATTAATGGCCTTTGCGAACCGGGACTAAAGGCCTATTTTCTACCAGTGATATGTATGTGTTCGTACTATCGTCCTAAAAATCCCAATAAAGTACCAAAAATGATACCAATTCAAGATACATCGTTAAATAAGGCGCAACATGCATATATGTTGTGTGTATCTAATAATTAGGAGCCATCATAGAATAGTATGGTGATGACTGTACATTCTGGTACACTTGTAAAATTAATTAGTTTTTATATGTTTAGTCTTCGGTTTGGTGAATTCTTGTATGTAATACTCCCTGAAGCTCTTGACCGTTTGAGCAAACTCTATGAAGAAGATGAACAACACAAGTTCTTTGGGCTTGATCTCGAGTACACGGCCAATCAGAAGAATGTGGCCGTCATCCAGATTGCTTACAAGGAAACCGTTCTGATCTTCCAATGGGCAAGGTACGCACACAATCTCTTGTAGGATAGTTAACGTACACACGTGCCCATTTTGTTCATAAATTGCGTCGGAATAGTTGCATAGAATTTGAATTGTATAGGAAAATTGTGTTGTCATGTTTAACATTTGATAGCAATAGTGATATATAGAGAGGAAAATTGCATAGGGTCGCAATATGGCATTTTCGATTTGTTGTTGCATTGAAAGAATACACTTGTTGCAACAATATATAAGATGTGTTCCATTTTTGTTGTTGCATTGAAAGAATACACTTATTGCAACAATATGTAACATGCGTTCCATTTTTGTTGTTGCATTGAAAGAATACACTTGTTGCAACAATATCTAACATGTGTTCCATTTTTGTTGTTGCAGTAGTGCAAAGAAATGTTCAGAACTTATGGATTTTCTTGTCAACAAAGGTTTCGACTTTTGTAGCGTTGATATCACAAATGACCAGCATAAGATGATGCACACGTGGAATATTGAGATACCTGAAGACCACTAGATTGATCTTCAGGACATGATCCATTTTGATGCGTTGGACGGCCACAAGACCGGGATGGCTCAGATGGCAACTGCCTTCATCCACCACGACTACATAACAATGAAGACTAGTTTCCCCTCGAGAAATCACAACTATTGGGGGGAAGAACCCACTTGACCTAATCAATCTCCGGTATGCAGCAATAGATGCATATGTTGCGTTCGAGTTGTTCCGCATCTACTCTTCGGAGCTCGATTAGATGGTTGTTTGTGTACCGCTATGTTTGCATTATTCGAGACTTTATAGATGTAGTACTACTATTATGTAATGGATATATTTCCTATATTATTTCTATTAATTGTATATGTGTTTAAGTACCGCTGTGTTTAAGACTAACTCCTTTGCAAAATATTTGAGAAAACGAGTGGAAAACATGGAAAACAGAAGGTTACTTACATGTCTCAAAACCTTGTGAGAGAAGAAGACTAATGAAATGGCTCAAATAAAACCAAGGGTTAAAAAGGACATGATGCATTCATAAGGACTAGAAAATAGAAGAGATTTAGGAAAGGGGAAACAAAAGATTTCCTAAGATTAAGAGATATGACCACTTAATCAAGATGCATTCATAAGGACTGGAAACCGGTGAGACAAAATATTTTTCTGATTTTTTTGATATATATTTTTATGATTGTAAAATGAATTAGTTTTATTTTTCTGAATTTTTTGATATATTATTTGTATTTTTTAGATTTTAAAATGAATTAGTTTTATTTTTCTAATTTTTATTAGAAATAATACAAATTAAAAAGTTAATGTTTATTTATTTATTCAAAATTATTATTACATCATTACTTTTGTTTATTAAAAGATTTATTTGAAATTCAAACAATAAAGAAAAGTGGCATCGACCAACATGTTAATAGGATTGATATGATATTAGTATCACATACATCCGTGCGAAACATTTGGATGCGGGACGGGATGGAACTCGTAAGTTAAGCGTGCTAGTGCTAGAGTAGTGGGAAGATGGGTGACCGAGCGGAAAGTTTGATCACGAGTAAGTAATTTGACTAGAAATAATTGTAGTTCGACACTAAGCAAATAATAAAAATTCTGAAAAAAAGGGGAGTGAAAAATAATTAGAAACCTAAATGAATTAAAGAAATAACGAAATAGCTTTTAGTCCCGGTTCGTGTTGCCAACCGGGACTAAAGGTCCTCCGCCCCCGGCGCACGCCACCCGCCCACGTGGACGGGCCTTTAGCGGCGGTTCGTAAGAGGCGCGACTAAAGAGAGGGGGGCTTTAGTCGCGCATATTTAGTCCCGGTTGCACGGCCGGGATTAATGGCCTTTGCGAACCGGGACTAAAGGCCTATTTTCTATCAGTGATATGTATGTGTTCGTACTATCGGCCTAAAAATCCCAATACGGTACCAAAAATGATACCAATTCAAGATACATCGTTAAATAAGGCGCAAAATGCATATATGTTGTGTGTATCTAATAATTAGGAGCCATCATAGAATAGTATGGTGATGACTGTACATTCTGGTAAACTTGTAAAATTAATTAGTTTTTATATGTTAAGTCTTCGGTTTGGTGAATTCTTGTATGTAATACTCTTAGGTAGAATTTTGAGGATATATCTATTGTGATTTTCTTGTATACAAATAGAAATTTCTACCGGATAATACTCTTAGGTAGTATTTGGTTTTTATGTTTAAAAAAATATAAAGATATATCTATTGGGTTCCTTACAAATAAAGAGGGTTTTTCCATAAACTGTTATACTAATGGGATATTAGACTTGCAAATATGTTTATATGTTTTGAATTCTCTTCAAGCGTTAAAGAAATATTTTTTATACTGTTCAGCATACATGTTAAATTGCAACCACATATCGGGGTAGACACATCTCTTTTTACCAAGTTCACATAAACTTTGGCATAAGGACCTAAATCTTGGGATTGAGATAAACTACATATGTGCTCGCTGAATCTTGTAACGTAATATGTCGGATATATACCAAATAGGGGTATAGAAGATGGTAGATAAAGTGCCGGATTACCAGGGTGACCTAAGTGGTAGTGGGCTTAGTTCCATTAGGCGGCACAATAACCCGACGCACAGAGTCTGGATTCTAGAAGAACCCGGATCACGGCCCAGGTGATCTGGCTTGGAGGAGAAGACGGATTCCTTACTTTCCAAGTTACAAGTTACCGTAGTCTTCTAGGTTTCCTATTCTGTAAGCCCTAATCCGGCTATTATATAAAGCCGGACGGGAGATATATTAGAAAATGAAGGAATAACAGAGAAGCTCTATGCTAACTCGCCGAGAAGCTCATCCTCGTCAAGTAGCTTAGATCTAAACTCTCACATTGTAACCCTGTTTACAGGCTTTAGTCCTGATTAGTGAGAAGTGCAGGAGTAGGCACGTCGTACTGTCGCGACGTATCGAACCTGGGTAAATCATGTGTTCATTGTTCACTACGCGATCCCGTTACCCCACGTCTCTACCGTAGTCTCATGGCACCCCCGTCTATGGAAACTACTACGATGTCTCGACAGTTGGCGCCCACCGTGGGGCAAACGACGTCAGGCGTGAAGTTCCGATCTGGGATACTTGGCGGAATCGGAAGGTCAATTACTGTCGGAAGCCTGGAGTTCGACAACGACGTCGGACGCTTCCTTGACAACGGATCCTACATACCGGCGCAAAACCACCTGGTAAGTGCCTGCGTGCTACCGATTGGATCTGCTAACATCTTTATCGGATTAACCGCAGAAGCAATGGGGTTTTGCGGTGGAACCAAATTGATCCCACCCGCCCTATACCCAGTCGAAGATGACTATGATACCGGATTTTGCTCAGATCGTCGACAAAAAAGTGACTCACACTTTATCGGCATGGTGCAATCCGGAGTCGCCGAAAACACGGACGATGGAAATCCCGTGCAAGAGGCAGACAACAATACACCCGTCACAGAGACAGAAGATCCGATACCCGTCATCCAGGCGGAAGATCCGACATCCGTCAGCATGCCGATGAACTCGGAAGCGGAGTCTGTACTAGCCGCCATTGAGGCGAGATTGGAGTCGGACACCGGATCGTATAAATTCGACTCCGAAGATGAAGATGAGGATGCCTTCGAAAGAAAGGTAAAATCTCTTCAAGAGGGATTCCACGAAGTGCTAATGGCAAAACCGGCTGAAGTCACGGATGCCGGAAGCCAGGAAAGCCCCAAAACTCCTCCGCCAGAGGAAGAGAGAGAAGACGGAGAAACTTCTCCGGTATTTCCCAATGTCAAGGAGATGACAGAAGATGAGCCTGTCAAAAAGCCTCCCTCTTCCAAGAAAAAGCACCGTGCTGCTAAGAAACTCCAATACAAAATCCAGAAGAAAAAGTCAGCCGATCTCGCTGATGAAAACCTGGAAGTAGGAGATGCTAACAGAACGAAGCCTGCGGAGAAGAAATCCAAAGAAATCACTGCTCCGCCAATGACGGAACAGGAAGAGCAAGAGCTGTTGCAAACACCAGTGGGACCAGATGAACCCCCTGAGATGCTGGAAGCCAGGAGACAAGCCTTCCAAAGGCAACAGCAACATCTACTCAGATCTCGGCAACATCTCCAACAAACCCAGCATGATATCAAAATCATGAAGGAAGAAATAAAGGAGTACGAGAGAAAGAATAGATCTGCGCTAAAACCTACTAGGTTACCCGGAATCGTAAGACCGGAAGAACTGCCGCCAAAAGAAAGGTTCCATAACCCATCTTTGCAAAAGCAGGTAAACGGCAAAGATGCCAGGGGCGAACCAATATACAAAACCGCAGCAGAAAACGCGGAAGCAGCGTTCGCCATCCTCAACAACGATCTGTACTCCAACGGGGAAAAACTTCAAGGGGTATATGCTTTCTTAGGAAAAGCATTGCAACAACAGCAGCGCGCCCAGGAGCGATCAGGGAGGCTGCATGATAACTCCGCCCTATGCAAAACAGCTACTTGCGCTGCTGGAGCACCTGGACCCGAGGAACCCGGGGATTCAGACAATTCAAAGCATAAAAAAGAGGATCCGAGAAAAGACAAGAAAAACCCCGACAACCGGGATGCAGCGTCTAGGACTGGATCCCATCCCCCGAAAGATGGACATAAACCCCATGATCGGGAAGGCAAACACCGGAACGACGGCAAAATAATGCCGCCTCCGAGAAACCCAGCTGAGAAAGCTGGAAGATATGATATACCTCACAGGCGTGAGAGATCCCGGACACCTCCTAAGGATAAAGAAAGGCACAGGAGCAGAACTCCGCCTAATCCAAAGGGGCGTGACCATGGAAGAGATAGAAATAATCCCAGAAAAGCGCATCCGCGCAACAATGGAAAAGAAAGGAGCAGATCCCCTTCTGTCCATTCAGCCGGAAGATATTCTGCACACATTGATAGAGCAGAAAAGGATGACCTATACTTTGGTCCTAAGTGTTTTACTGATAGGATCCGAAGAATAACCCTGCATTCTGGCTTCGCCAAGGTCGGTCCAACGTACCAGAAATACACCGGCAGCACAAACCCGGATACCTGGCTCTCGGATTACTATACAGCCGTCCAGATAAACAATGGAACAGACCTGGAAGCTGTCAAGTTTCTTCCCCTGATGTTACTGGACGGAGCCAGAGACTGGATTAATGGATTGCCATCAAGAACTGTCGACAGCTGGGATGATATGGCTAGAGTATTTACTCGGCATTTCCGGGGAACGTACAAACGCCCGAACAGCATCAACCAGCTGAACCGTTGCACCCAATTTGAGGATGAACCATACGTGGATTTCATCTCCAGATGGATAGCAATGAATAATAGTTGCTCCGGAGTAACTGACGTACAAGCAATGCACGCTTTCGTCAATGGCCTAAAACCCGGACTCGTACCATTCATGGTTGGTTCCAAGCAGCACAAAGATCTTGGATCTATGCTTACAACCGCCAATGAGCACGCCGCAGCCGAAGATGACATCAGAGCAAGAGGAGGCAATATCGAATCACTGATACTTGCCAAGAAAACCCCTCGTTCTGACAAAAAAGGAACTCCAGAAGCGACGACGAAACCCAAAGAGGTCAACATAGCCTTTGGAGGAGAAAAGGGGAACAAGTGGAAAGGACGCAACCCAGATCCAATCAATTACACTCATGAACAATGGGAGAGGATTAAGTCGGAACCTTGTGTTCACCACTCGTAATTTGGGAAACCCACACATACAAACGCGCAATGCCGGCTGAACAAGCACATGAAAGGCAGTGCAGGATCCGGAAGTAAGGGGAAGGGTTCCAAAAGGAAACCCGCTAAACAAAAGCCAGAAACTGACAAAGACGATAGTGAATCGGACACTGACGAAAAAATCCAGGAACAACAGCGAAAGGGCGAACCCAAATTTCCGAGAGTTGATGGAGAAGCAATGCTAACTTTCTTAGCAACTCCGTCGGCAAAAGTGGCCAAAAGAACACTTCGAGAAATAAACGCGGTTGTTCCGGCAACCCCGAAATTCTTAAAATACTCCAACACACCAATAACCTAGGATCAGTCTGATCATCCCGGGAATATCCCTGAACCCGGCACACAAGCTCTTGTTGTAAGCCCTATTGTACAAAACACTAGGCTAAGAAGAGTGCCGATGGACGGAGGATCCAGCATTAATATAATGTATCTGGATACACTGAAGCATCTGAAGATTTCCGAGTCCCAGCTCAACTACAGTAACATACGCTTCCATGGCATCGTTCCTTGCAGGCAAGCACGATCCCTAGGAGAAATTTCCCTAGATGTCACCTTCGAAGATAAAGATCACTTCCGGCAGGAAAAAGTATCCTTCGAAGTAGTGCCATTCGAAAGCGTGTATCACGCAATACTCGGACGTCCAGCTTTCGCCAAATTCATGGCAAGATCTTGTTATATCTATAACAAGCTGAAGATGCCAGGACCCAAAGGAGGAGTAATCACCATAGCTGGTGATTTCAAGCTGGCAAACAAGTTGGAGAAAGAAAATGCCCTTTGCGCTCAGAGAGTTATAGCAAAGGAGGAACTGAAGGAATTAGCCAAGGAGGTATCGCCGTCAGAAATGCCGGCAGGAAAAGAAACCCGGAAGCCAACAGACAGCTTCAAGGCGTCCGAGAATACAAGACAGGTAATCCTAGATCCCAAAGATCCGACAAAATTTGTCGTCGTAGGGACTGGGATGACTGACAAATAGGAAGGCGAGCTCATCAAGTTCCTCCGTGAGAACTGGGATATTTTTGCCTGGTGTCCAGCTGACATGCCAGGCGTACCCAGGGAGCTTGCTGAGCACCAACTCAAGGTTATTCCTGGATCAAAACCCGTCAAACAAGGTCTCCGTCAATTCGAAGGAAGAAGGCGGAAGGCTATTGGCAAGGAAATTATCCGGCTTTTAGCAGCGGATTTCATCAAGGAAGTAATCCATACTGACTGGTCCGCAAATCCGGTATTAGTACCGAAGAAAGACACTACTGCTCTTAAAATGTGTATAGATTACACAGGTTTGAACAAGTTGTGTCCGAAAGATAGGTTCGCGTTACCGCGAATCGATCAAATAATAGATGCCACTGCAGGCTCCGAGCTTTTATGCTTTTTGGATGCATACTCCGGGTATCACCAAATACGCATGAAAAAGAAAGATCAGATCAAGACTTCTTTCATAACCCCGTACGGGACGTATTATTATGTAACCATGCCATTTGGCCTGAAGAACGCAGGTGTAACCTACCAGCGTTGCATGCAACGCTGTTTGCATAGTCAGATTGGCAAAAACGTCCATGTTTACGTGGACGATATTGCTGTCGTAACCAAGGAAAAAGATACACTCCTTGAGGATTTACGAGAAACTTTCGAAAACTTGCGCACTTATAAGATGAAGTTGAATCCATCTAAGTGTGTATTCGGGGTTCCCTCAGGAAAACTTCTGGGTTTCATCGTTTCTCACAGAGGAATAGAAGTTAACCCGGAAAAGATCAAGGCAATCTTGAACATCACGAAACCTACGTGTGTCAAAGATGTCCAAAGATTGACGGATTCTGCCGCAGCCGTCAGCAGATTTATTAGTCGGCAGGGGGATAAAGCCCTACCACTCTACAAGCTGCTGAAGAAATCTGACAAAGTCAAGTGGATTGCGAGAGCCTGGGAACGTCTAGCAAGTTATGTCCCTTTCCGTACTTAGTTCAATTCTATGTAAACATCTTTTGAGATCATGAAATAAAGTTGTCGGAATTCTGTTGTACATGTTTTACAAGATCAGTAAGTGCAAAGCATGTTTCCGCCTCATCTATTTCCCAATGATCTTACAAATTACTCAATGTTAACCCGAATTGTGCTTGCGTACTCGGAGTTAAAAAACTGAATGATTTTTCAGTCTGCTAACGACTAAAGGAAACTTGAATTGCCTGCGTGCCCAAGTTTCATTTAAAATTTTCCTTGTTGTCTCTAAGCATTATCTGATTGTGTATGTGTTGGGTTACTGGAACTAGTTAGTAAAAATGCCTTTAGCATGATCCATGTTTCCGAGTTTTAAACTGATTGGTTCGACCCAGTTACTCGACATGACGATTCATATTGCTATTTGAGCCATTTCAAACACTAAGGACAGTTAAAACATATACACCAGAGAAGTTAGAAGATAAAGGAATAATAAAATCCGAAAAACTTGCGAAGAATTTCACAATTAAAACTGCAAAAGACGGATTTTTCATTAATACAAATAGAAGCATTACAATTCGAGTTACATTGTAAAAGTGAAGTAATGCTCCTATTGTCTATTTTTGCCATCCAGGTTTAAGGAAACCCTTCAAGCATCCGATTCCTCCTCGCTGCTGTCGTCCTGGGGGGCTTCAGGAACTTCTTCCTCCGGGTAATTAATGGAGAGATTCACCATGGAAGCAACCTGGGTAGCGTGGCCTTTGATGGCATCAAAGATCACATTTCGTTCGGCTTCCGTGTATCCTTGAGGGACACCGGTGGCCACGCGCCAGGATTTTGTACAAGGGTAGTGCATACGCATTAAGCCAAGTGCCATGCGTGCACCACCCCGTGCAGCGGAGCGAAGGAAGGATTCCCTGGACTCCGCCACTTCCATGATAGAACCCGGAAGTTTTTCAACTTCCGAGAAATCCCCAGTCTTGGAGGGAAGAAATTTGTTGATCAGTTGCATGCAGGCAACCCTGATCGAAGTCCAAGTCTTTTCAAAAACTCGGATTCTTTCAATCCGAGAAAGATCTGCATTATCTCCTGTTTGGTAGCAAAAACCAACCAAAAAGGTTAAGTACCAAAAAAGGAAGAAAAAACACAAACTGAATGGTAAATGTATACTTAAACTTACCTACAAGTTTGTCGATTTCGGAGGTTTCCTCCTCACGCAGGCGGAGAGCAGCTTCCAGGCCTTCAATGGTGGCCTGATCTTTCTCTGCTTGGGCGGAAGCCTGGGATTGAGAAACCCCAAGGGCTAAGTTGCTGGCTTCCAGATCTTCTTGTGCTTTCACAAGATCCTTGAGAAGCTCAACATTCTCCTTGCGGAGATATTCGGCATTGCCAGAATCTTCAGCTGCTTGCTTAGCCTTAGCCAAAGCATCTGAAAAGCAAGGAAAAATCCGAGTTAATAATATTCCCGGAAAAAATACTTAGACAAATGCCTGAATTGGAAATTTCATAGGAAAAATGATTACCTGTTGCTTCCGACAGTGCGAGCTGAGATGAAGCCAGCTCCGCCTCTCTCTCCTCAAGAATGGAAAGAAGATTCCTAACTTCCTTGTTCTTGATCGAGAGGTTGTTGAAAACCGCCACGTTAATGGCTTCGGCAGTTTGCTAGAACATGGCAAGGAAAAGAATAATTAGAAAAGCATCAAGGTAAAAAGCATGCATTTTATTTAATACTTGGGGGCTAGAGATACATACCTGGCTCATTCGTTGCAAACCCGCCAAGTTTTCAGTGAACTCCTTTGCGTATTCCGCAAAGAGAGTTCCGGCCATGCTTGGGCCGTCATTGATAAGCTTGAAGTCCTTGTCGAATTTGGGAATTTCTTCGTCGAAAGACCGAGAAGATTTTCCCGCATTCGGAGCCGCCCTTTCCCTCGTGTCAGGTTCCGACACAACGGGCTGGCTGGTCTCAAGTGGTTCGGTAGGGGGGTGGCAGCGCGCTCTTCCGCCATTGAGGACGACGAGTCCAGAGGAATGGCGGAAGAAGGATGGGCGCCTCGGCTGGACAAGGCCTTGTGTCTTTTCAGTTTCTTCGGCTTCAAGTTGGAAGGAGATAGGCTAAAAAACCAGAAACCCGGAAAAAGTTAGATTTCTGAAGGCGAAAGAAAAACTTCGACAAGTAACAAAAACAACCCGGATGAACTAACCTAGAGGTGGCGACGGGAACCCCGTCAAGGTTGATAACTTCCTCAGAGGAAGGAATCTTCTTTCGCTTACGCCCACCTGTAGCAGCGGCGCGAAGCGCGTCCAGCTCAGCCTCGGAGGCCAACTCCGAGTCTGGAAGTTCAGTAATCTATTGAAAAGAAAAATCAGAGTTATGAAGTGAGAAAATCCGAGAAAGAATGATAAAATTCTACCAAAATGACGAAAACATACCTTGGGAGCCGCATTGTCGGCCGTATACATCGGCCGACTCGCTTCATATTGGTCGCGGGATGCGACCAACTGATTGATGCACCGTCGAAGCTCCTTTGCGGGCCAATCTCTGTCGGTTGTCCGCATTGGGTCCTTGGCTCCCGTATAGTCGCAAAGAAGGCGACCACCGTGGTTGGCCAACGGCTGAATCCGTCTATTTAACCAGCATAAGACCGTGTCCATGCCGGACAAAGGTGGAGAGGAGGAGGTGAGCTTGGCGATGCGCCGCTTGATCCTTAGAAGATCAGGCGGCAGAACCTGGACGGCTTCCGTTCCCCAGTTGTCTTGGGGAACAGCCGCAGAGTTCGAGAAAGGAGGAACCCCGATGGCCTTTGTTGGAAAAGACACATCGGGGTGGTAAAAGAAGGAACCCGTCCAAAATTTGACGGATTCCGACGTCTTGATCTTGGGGAACCAATCTTCTCTGAATCTCCGAAGAGTAAAAGAGATGGTTCCGCAAGTCGGGAGTGCGCCCTCCGAAGAGTTACGCTTAACCCCAAAACAATACGTCCAAAAGTCTAACCTAGGTTCTAATCCTAAGTAACCCTCAAACAAAGCCTGGAAGCCGGCCATGTAGAGGATGGAATTGGGTGGCAGGTTATGGGGCTGGATGTTGTAATGGGAAAGAATTTGGAGGAAGAAGGCGGAAGGTGGAAGGCCCATACCTCGAAGAAGATGGGAGGAGAGGAGAACTCGTTCGCCGTCTTTCGGTGTTGGTTCGTTCTCGTCCTCAGGAAGACGCCACCTCCCCTTAAGGACCAGGCCCTCCTTTTCCATGTTTGGAAGGAGAGCCGGAGGAATGCTGCAGGCAATCCAATTGCCTGCAGATTCCGCCTCTTCGTCCGCTCCGGCGGCGGCGGAGGCGACAGCTTCCGCGGCGGCGAGCTCGTCGCCGAGGAGCTGAATCTTTTCCTCCGCCGTTTCAGGGGCAAACGGCGGCGGAGGAGCGGAGCTCGAGCCCGCAACGTCCGCGGCGGCGGAAAGTTTATCTCCGCCCGCCGCGAAGGCCGCGGTTTTCTCCGGCTCGTCGCCGGCGCGCTTGGGTGACCCTAGCTGTGGATCTAGGTCACCGATGAGGTCGTCGATGGCGGCGCGCGTGGGCGAAGACGGTGAGGTTGCCATTTCGTGGCGGCGCGTTGCGTTCTAGCGTGCTTGGAGGCTAGGTGCGCTCGGGACAGTGCTTCGCTCTCGAGCTCGTTCGCGTCAATGGCGTGGACAGTGAGATGTGCGGAAGGTTTTCGATGGGGACGAGGATGACTATTTATAGCTAGAAATCCGTCAAGATACGTGCCAACGGCTATTTTGACCGTTGGATGATCAACGCGTGTCACTCGCCGGAAAATCCGGGAAATGAAACGACAGGGAAATAATGACTATCTCCGTGTTTCCCGTGAAAATCTGTCAGAGATACGTTGCAGGGTTTCCCGCATGAAACCCAAACGACCCTTGCGTCAGCATGATTCAGGCGCTGACGTAGGGAGTTCCTTTTCCGCGAAGAATCGTGAGAGAAAAGCCGGATTTTCAGGATTCCGAGTTTCATATTACCATCTCTTTCAAAAAAAGAATAAGAAGAATCAAGACTACTGAATCAATATTTCTCGGACAAAGTATATTTGGCGAAAGACGGAGAATCAGAGTTTTAATCCTTCTTGGGGGCTACTGTCGGATATATACCAAATAGGGGTATAGAAGATGGTAGATAAAGTGCCGGATTACCAGGGTGGCCTAAGTGGTAGTGGGCTTAGATCCATTAGGCGGCCCAGTAACCCGACGCACAGAAGCTGGATTCTAGAAGAACCCGGATCACGGCCCAGGTGATCTGGCTTGGAGGAGAAGACGGATTCCTTACTTTCCAAGTTACAAATTACCGTAGTCTTCTAGGTTTCCTATTCTGTAAGCCCTAATCCGGCTATTATATAAAGCTGGATGGTGGATAGATTAGAAAAGGAACGAATAACAGAGAAGCTCTATGCTAACTCGCCGAGAAGCTCATCCTCGTCAAGTAGCTTAGATCTAAACCCTCACATTGTAACCCTGTTTACAGGCTTTAGTCCTGATTAGTGAGAGGTGCAGGAGTAGGCACGTCGTACTGTCGCGATGTACCGAACCTGGGTAAATCCTGTGTTCATTGTTCACTACGCGATCCCGTTACCCCACGTCTCTACCGTAGTCTCATGGCAACCCCATCTATGAAAACTACTACGATGTCTCGACATAATAGGTCTAAGATGAACTGCACTGGATATCTTGCTTGTTCTATTAGATTGCTTGCCTTAACATGGTGGCTGTTATCTCATTGGTAGAGGAAAAATTGTTACTAAATTATCCGCTTCTTTAGCTATCCGTAATTGCTGTGTGTGAGCATGGCTATGTCTATGAGTGCTGGCCTGTTGATCTATCTTGATGTTTTTAAAACAATAGAAATGTGTAATATGTTTTGGAACATATCTTGATATTGCTTTCCAAAAGTCTAGAATATATGAATTTATAATGGGGAGTGGAGTTTTGGAGCCCGGTCTCATATGCTCCCGGGATTTTCGAAGAAAAAAATGAAATAGAAAAACTTTTCAAAAATTTCGAAAAAAACTAAGGCAAAGATGAACATGTTTCTTACATTCGTCTAACTTTTCGTAACGAAATTATATTGTGGCTGCTCTGTGCAAAAAAAGACAAAATCAAATATCTGAAATAAAAAAATTTGGATCTCATTTCTGTCAGAAATTTGTGTTTTTGCATAGGATGGCCACAATGTTATTTATTTCCGAAAAGTTATGGGTGTGCGAAATATACTCATATTTTCCTGTCATTTTTTTGCAATTTTGTGAAAAGTTTTTTTGTTATTTTTTTCATATTTGCGAAAATAAGAGTAACATATGAGCCCGGCTCCAATGTGATTCTGTTTATAATGCTACTTTACTTGTATTTGATCTCAAATTTTTATTGATGTCTTTATGGATGCAAGAATCGATCCTCACCCATTGAGTGTCGTATATAAAATAATAGGGCAATATTTGTTTGATTTTTATGTCTTGCTCAAACAAATGCTAAACAATAATCGGTCGAAAATCTGGTATGCATTAATCGCTATATATGTAGAACGGTTTTAGAAATTGGTGGAATTTCTCTTAATTAATACTGGAAAATTAGCATGCCCATTTTACAGGCTGGGCAACTCTGTAAGTTGTCTCCATATTTTTTTTCTCCTTCATAGAGAAGAAGAGGCGCATCTTCTTTTTTTTATCAATCAAGGGGGCTAGAGTTATACACGGGTTGCTAAATGGACATGGTGTTCCGGCCGGCCGTACCCTATACAGTCATCAAGGAAAAAGAAAAATATACCGAGTTCGGTCACGTATACGATTAATGCTTTTCTTTGCCTTGCACCACGCGTTTCCACGGTTCCAGCCAGGTAAGGTTTTTTGTTTTTAACTACCACGTTGCAGGTAGAGCAGCTTAAGCGGTCGTTCTTTCCGGTGAATCTATTTGTACGGGCCTTTGTACAATCTATAGGTATCACGGGACGGGTTT
Source organism: Alopecurus myosuroides (assembly GCA_028641055.1). Classification (NCBI taxonomy): domain Eukaryota; kingdom Viridiplantae; phylum Streptophyta; class Magnoliopsida; order Poales; family Poaceae; genus Alopecurus; species Alopecurus myosuroides. The sequence goes on from CM054061.1 coordinate 35,760,038, forward strand.
CTTTTTAGCGAACAGGGTGGCACGTGATATGTTTTCTAGGCAACGGACGTGACTTGGCTGTACGTGTTGAATACAACCTGGGTGTACCAACTAATGTTGTACGTAACTTCTACTCCCTCCGTATCATAATATAAGATGTGTTAGCATTTTCTATACAAAATGTATCAATACATGTTTTAGTGTATAGATTCATATGCATGTTACTCTAAAACATGTCTAGATTCGTTTTGTATAAGAAATGCTAAAACATCTTACATTTTGACACGGAGGGAGTATTTCTTTTAATCTCAACCATCACAACAAAAATAAACGGACTATATATTTCTAACACGTGGATTAACGTGGTGTCTCTATTAGAATTTCGTATATTGCTTTTACTATATAATAGAAGATTTCCATTCAAAATACCAAGGGTTTTCTTTAAGAAATAAATAAAACAATTTCTTTTCTTCATTTCAATATTTTTTTAATCCTATTAACAAGCATTAACACATAACCCGTTAAGTTAGTTGTTAAATCTATTAATAACCATTTGCGAAAAATCTCCTTAAACTATTTCAAAATTAACCGAAACAATTTTGGTGATGTCCAAACTTTTCTTCGATATTACGTATTCACTCAAACGCGTCATTAAACGTTAAGTGTGCCACCCTATTGTTAGTGAATAACGTAGACATGATTGAGACACCTCTCTGATCAATTGTCAATAGCGGGACCTGGAGATCTATAATGACTCCTACACATTCAACAATGAATCTAGTGATCGTGTGAACCATAAACGTCGTAACCAATTCTCTTCGTCTCACGATATTTTACTTGTATGAGATTCTTGGTATCAACCATACGTAGTTCAATCTCGTTACCGACAAATAATCTTTTACTCGTTCCGTAATATGACATCCTTGTGACCTTGTCACGTGCTTGCAAGCAGTGTTGATGTGATATCACCGAGAGGGCACAAAGTATATATCTCCGTCTTTTGGATGGAAAAATACCAGTCTTGATACATGAGCATCAACTAGTACTTTCCAAATACCCAACGACACGTTTATAGTCACCCTGTTACGGTGTGACGTTTGATGACATCAAAGCACTCTTCCGGTATTAGTGATTGACTTGATCTCATCGTCTAAGGATTAGAGTTACTTCATATGTTTGATATAATAATATAAACTTAATGACTTGATTACATTGCTATATACACTTTGGGTTTATGTTCATCACATCATTCTTCCTATGACATGATCCCATTATTAACAACATCTAATATTCATGATCAGGAAACATTGATCATCAGTTAATCAACGTGCTAGTAAAACGAGAGGCGTTACTAGGAACTCTTGTTTGTTTATTAGACACACATGTATCAACGTTTCCGGTTAATACAATTGTAGCATGAGAGATAAATATTTATCATAAACAAGAAATAAGATAATAACCATTTTATTATTGCCTCTCGGGCATATTCCCTTCAAAACCACCCATGCGCACATACCATACACTCTCCTGCTCGTCATACGATGACTGTTCGATAGTGATCATGACATCGTGCATCCTATGGTTCCCAAAACTGGACGCATGAAGCACAAAAATAGCCTTCCAGCCTCAGATTGAATCAGGAAGCCGCACAAAACCACCCTTAGGCATAGGTCGTGCACCCTCCTGCTCATCATAGGATGATTGTTCGCTAGATATCGTGGAATCGTGCATCCTACGGTTCCCCAAACTGAACGCATGAAGCACAAAACCAGCCATCCAACCATAGATTGAATCAGGCAGACGCACAAAACCACCCTTGTACAGAGGCCATGCACCCCCGTACTCATCATAGGATGACTGTTGGACGATGACCATGGCATCGTACATCCTCTGGTTCCTCAAACTGAACGCATGAAGCACAAAACCAGTCATCCAGCCTTAGATTGAATCAGGCAGCCACACAAAACCACCCTTGAGCACATTCCATGCACCCTCCTACTCATCATAGGATAATTGTTCGCTAGTTATCGTGGAATCGTGCATCCTCCGGTTACCCAAACTGAAAGCATGAAGCACAAAACCGCGGCCGTCCAGCCTTAGATTGAATAAGGAAGCCACACAAAACCACCCTTGCGCACAGGCCTTGCACACTCCTACTCATCATAGGATGACTGTTGGACAGTGATCATTGCATCATGCATCCTCTGGGTCCTCAAACTGAACGCATGAAGCACAATACTAGCAATGCAGCCATAGATTGAACCAGGGAGTTGCACAAAACCACCATACCATTATGCACATGCCGTGCACCCTCCTGCTCGTCAGAGAATGATAGTTTGCTAGTGACCGTGGCATTGTGCACCCTTTGGTTCCCCAAACTGAACGCACGAAGCACAAAACCGGTCATCCAGCCTTAGATTGAATCAGGAAGCACCCTCCTACGCGTTCTTGACTCACTGAATCGGTGGCTCCACAAGGACCAGAACCAGACGTCCAACTGCGCATATTAGTCTTCGTCGCTGATCACCTCTTCTCATTTGGTCCTCCCTTCTAAAGTTTCTTGTTGTGGCTTTTAGAACCCTTCGATTCATATAAGACTTGAGGTGATGTTCAAATTCAGAATAAAATCATATGAATCCATTTTTTAATTCAATAGATTGATATCATTTTGAATTCATCATATAATTTGTATGGTTTCCTATAATTTTAGTAGTTTATGTCCTCTTATTCAGATATTGGTTCTTTAATTTGTTCAATAGTTGGTAGTTATATGATTAAAAAAATCAAGTTATATTTGATTGTAGAAATAAATTATGCTATATTCTAAAAATCTATGATATCATACTCATATTACTGTGTCATCTCATCTATTCATACATTTTACGGTAGATCTACATGATGCTATAATAAATTATAAATGCCAAAAACCAACCTTTAGAGTTTAGACTGCATAAAAAAATCTTACTTTGAATTTTTTTTAATACACTCTATATATCGTATACATGAGCCCACCACTGTCGTGGAGCCGCCGCCACGTCTTCGTCCTTGAAGCTGGATCTTGGAGGAGCGATTGTGGTGAGGCTGTGATGCGCGTGCAACCAGAGATACATGAAGGACATGGACTTGAAGGCGCGGCTGTACTGCTCGTTGACCTCCACCTGGCTCTGGTGCCCTGGCAGCCCAGCGTCGGTGTCATGAATGATGATGAGTCGTTGCCCCCCTCCCTCATGGTGTCTGTTGTAATGGACATGTGAAATCAAGAAGTTGAACAGATAAGGGGACACCCAGAGCATGCTAAGGCGTCAATAAATAATTTTCTCCATACTATACTACTATGAGAAAGAAAGATCTAAAAAATGGTCATGCGCAGATAGGTTTTGCGTGAGATGCAAATGATGTGCATTATTACAAGATAAACACATTTGGTTGGAAAAGGCCATTTAAAATAATCTAGTCAACATATAATGATTCAAATTAAACCACCCCATGGGCTGCCAATCCAATTAAGAAGAATATTCTCCCGGGACAATGATACCCGCATTAGTCTCTCTACCAAATGAAGCAAGTGTGTTCTTCTATCTCATAGAATGTCCCTTCTAAACTGAGTATTAAGAGGATTATTAAAAATAACATCATCCACCGTCACGTGCTTCTAATAAGCAATATTGTAGAGGGAGGGATAAGTTTGTGATAAATGTCTCATCACCACGCCATCTATCCTCCCAAAACCGAATTTTTTGGCCATTACAAAGTTGAAATTATCCACGTGAGAAAATTTCGTGCTTAACCCCCATCAAACCTTTCCAAAATGATTGTTGAATAATTCAATGCGATGAATATATTCCTGATCCCATGAGCTCTTTCTGAAATTATAATCCCGCCAGGTGCCTTGATTCTACTCAGCACATCTCGTCTGTAATCCCACCTCCTCCAAGAAATGCACTACATATGCGTGCACCCTCTCTCTCACTAGTTCTGGTGTAACTCTTGGACTCACTCTCGATGGTTATAGGACGAAGTGGTAGCGCTCCGATTTATAGAACTTGGGCAGCCGTCTACTGCTCCCTCCGATCCTAATTAAGTGTTGTCGCTTGTACTATTTCGTTGTACTAAACTAGTTCGTTTCCTCTGACACTTATTTCGAATAGTAATTGAGCACGTGCACATGCACGTAACATGGAGGGGTGTCTTGTTGAAGTAGTCTCCTCATTAAATTCAGGATCTCGTGAACCGGTCTGAACAATCACAATTATTTTCCAGAAAACCGAGATCAAGGTTGTGATATCTTCCACTGTGGTGGCATGGTATAGCGATAAGTTTGGAGCAATTTATGCTTAGTGAAGAATCATCCAAAGCATTTATTCAACTTCTAATATAGGTTAATAAATATGTACCGGCAAGCGGCAACACAATTATCACTATGTCTGAGGAAAGTTAAATATATTTTCAGGTCATCTTAGCACTATTTATCTATTTCCAGTCAGTAGCAATCTATCCTGATTTAAGATATTAAATTAGGTAAGAAGTCGCCATATAAATAAAATAAAATTCTTGTTGGCCGCAATATGTGAGGTCATTGTCAACTATAAACCAGCTAGAGAGCACCCAAAAGAAGCATTGCTGCAACAGGTTAATCCATTTTGTGGGTCCCTGCCTCCCTTCATTTTCAGTGCAATACCAAAGGGCCGCATTTCTAAACCCCAAACAACAATTTGGATACTAAATCAAGTTTCATAGTTCATACAATTTCAGAGCAGGCAGTAGCAGCATAATTTACAAAAACAAACGGTGCAATAGCAGTAAACTCTTATGTATGAAAAAAAAATAGTACTTAGAAATTACGTACACACAGCCTGTTTTAACATAAGGAGGAGCGGTTTTGTTTCGTTCAAACATACCTGTTTTTTAAGCTTCAATATTAGTAGAAAATCATGCAAATTTTCATGAACCGCTATATATGAAATTATTCATGTATGGTCCTATTAAAACTTTATTATCCCTTATTTTAATTAAACAATACAAGAGCTACGTTAATGAAGATAACCTGAGCATCTGGTAACATATACAACGGCAATATACTATAAGCCTACCTGCAATTACATCATAAGAGCAGGAGGTCGATGCTAGCGTCCCCCGTCTTCACCGTCCTGCTTCTCCGGAAGACACCTAGCTAGCCATTACATCGAGCACATGGCCAGTATTACTAAGAAAACACAAAACCTCAATAATCTCTCATGCACCCGCAAAGTAAAAGGGTCTAAGATCCTACGTAGTACGTACATATACAAGAGGATCTCTGCTAGACGATCAGTACACACAAGGTTTGATTATACTCAATTGCATACTTTGTAGCTGTAACACAATTCAGGTGAAAAGAGACTGCGTATTTTTTATTTTTTTTTACAAACGCCTCCCCGAAAGGAGCCGGTTTCCATTACCACGAAGATAACAGAACAAGGTCTTTTTACAGCGCAAAACCACACAAAAAAATAAACCTAAAGGAAAGTACGAGCAAACACCAGATGAAACCGGCACCAAATCCAGGATGTTCTTAACGACTAGAGAGATTACGGAACCCCAAACCATAGGGGGAAGAGAACCAAAGTTTCAAACCATAGCCATACAACCAACAGGCTATAAATTTTCAGTCAACTCGATGACAAAAGAGCTCTGAGCAAACTTTTCTTTCCAGTCGTGGGGGCAGCATCAAACTGATACATCTTCATCTTCATCCACATCATCTTGGCTGGTACTCGCCCTGTCAGATCCCCTCACAATTGCTTCATATGCCCTGATAGCCACACCTTGAATCAGATCAGCACCTTCCAGTATCAGCTTCTTGTCCTGCTCGTTCTGCATCCCTGCCCAATATCGCAAAAAAACACACATATAACACACCATCTCAACAGGGGGTGATATAAGTTTTCCTTCGAAACAGGCACTATTACGAAGCTTCCAAACATCCCAACACAAAGAAGCAATCCCAACTATATGGATATTAGTGTTTGAGGGGAAAAACTTAGCTATCCACCAGAAATAGTGTGTGAACCCTGAAGGCCTGGCTCTAGCACCAATGGCCCCACACAAGGAACTCCACACAAAGCTTACAGCCGGACAGGAGAAAAACAGATGTAAAATAGACTCATCCGCTGGGCAGAATCTACAAAGGGGACTCCCAACCCATTTCCTCCTAATCATGTTATCTTTGGTAGCAATGGGATTATGCCAAATTAACCACAGCCATATCTTAATTTTCATAGGGATTTTAGCTTTCCATAGTTGCTTAAAAGATCTGTCAGGTCCACAAGATGACATCTTGTTATAAAGGGACTTAACAGTGAAAACACCATTCCTAGTATATTTCCATTTTGGAATATCTCTCCCTTCCCCCAAGGCCACAGTGGCCAGCACATTTCTCAACTGTTGCACCTGCATTTGCAGAGCTGGATTGAGCCATCTTCTAAAGGAAAATGCCCATCCAGATTCACACATATCTCTAACTGTCTTATCCTGATGTTGAGATATATCAAACAGCTGAGGGAAAGTAACACACAAGGGGTTATCACTTAGCTAAGCATCATACCAAAAGCTTGTGTCATTCCCACCCACCACACACATTTTCCTACCTAAGAGGTAGTACTTCCTAACCTTAAGCAGATCTTTCCACATAGGGGAATCATCATGCCTAGGTTTGATTGCCAAGATCCCACTAGATATATTGTATTTGTTTCTAACAATATTTTGCCAAGGACCATCTTCCCTTTCCAACCTCCATCACCACTTACACATTAAACAAATGTTCTGTATCCTCAAGTTTTTGAATCCCAAACCCCCTTTCTTCCTAGGTCTACACACCAACTGCCATTTCACCATATAGTACTTCTTTTTAGTATCAGTCCCCTGCCAAAGAAACTTTCTAATAATTTTAGTCATTTTCTCCAGGTTTGTCAGAGGGAAAAGATACATAGACATGAGGTATATAGAAGTCCCACTCAAGGAGGACTGAATCAAAGTAACCCTGCCATCTATAGATGAGTTATTGCCTATCCATCCATCTAATTTCTTCCTTAGTTTATCAGCAACACCATCTAGCTCTGAAACCCTCAATCTAGAGCTACTAACAGGAACCCCCAGATATTTAATGGGCCAGTCCCCTAGTTGGCACCCAAACAAGTTGGCATATTCCATTTTTTTCACATCATCCTTGAGTACCATCATAACCTCACTTTTATCAATATTGATTTTGAGTCCAGACATGGCCTCAAACAGATATAGAATAAGCTTCAGGTGTGTGACCTGTTCCAGTGAATCTTGAACAAGCAAAATTGTGTCATCAGCATACTGTAGAATGTCTACCCCAAACTCACACAAGTGAGGTGTGAGCCCCACAATCAGACCAGCCTGCTGTGCCTGCTGAACCATTTTAGCCAGATTTTCAGCAGCCAAGTTAAAGAGGAAGGGTGAGAGGGGGTCCCCCTACCTTACCCCTCTGTGACTAGCAAAATCTTTTCCTCTAACATTATTTATCTTCACACAGAGAGTACCATTCTCCACAATATCCTTAATGATTCTGCACCATATGGGACTGAAATTTTTCTGTTCAATACATCTGAGGAGGAACTTCCAGTCAACTTTATCGTAAGCCTTTTCGAAATCCAGTTTCAACACAACCCCTTGCTGTTTTTTCTTCCTAGCCTCATGAATGACCTCATGCAAAGAAAGCACCCCATCCATGATATTCCTCCCTTTTATAAAAGCATTTTGACACTTAGAAATAAGTTTTGACATGTAGGGTTCCAATCTACAGGTCACTACCTTTGTCAGAATTTTATAAATGACTTGCAACAGACAAATAGGTCTATATTTCTGTATAATATCAGCATCAGGATTTTTTTGCAACAGAATAATCATGCCAAAATTCAACCTATACAAGGGCAACCCCCTTCAAACCATTCATAGAACATTTGGAAAATTTCATTCTTGACTAAGGGCCAGCAGGCCTGATAAAATTCAACAGGAATTCCATCAAGACCTGGAGCCTTATTACAAACCATCAAGTCAATTGCATCTTTAATCTCCTTATCAGAGAAAGGAACCTCCAAGGCAAGGACATCCTCCCTTGATAGTTTTTCTTCTTCCCTCCATACCTCACTGTTCATTGCAATCTCATTTTCCACACCATGACCAAACAAGATTTTGTAATACTCAGTAGCATGGGCTAAGAGTGCCTCAGTTCTAGTAATCTCACCCTCCAAGGACTTAAGAGTATACATAGTAGTATTCCTATTCCTACCATTGGCAATTCTATGCAAGTATGCAGTGTTTATGTCCCCCTGCAGCAACCATTTTTGAGCAGATCTGTTAAACCAATACCTTTCCTCCTCTTCCAGGTTAACTAGCAGTTCTTTTTGGATTGATTCTTTTCTTACATACTGATCTCCTGTTAACATATTACATTCTTCCAGCTTTTCCAAAACTTCTAGCTCACACATGAGTTCCTTCCTTTTAGCAATTGTGTTCCCCCTCACATTAGCACCCCAACCTTTTAAACTTTGTTTTACCTTCTTAATTTTTAACTGAAACACACTAACACTATCTGATGCATCCACATAGGAATTCCAAGCAACAGCAACTCTGTCCTGGAACTCGGGATTTCCAGGATTTTTCAAATCTAAACTCTTTTACCTTCTGAGCAACAGGTTCACCTGTATCCATAATCAGAGGATTATGGTCAGAAAGGAACCTGGGCACCTTCTTAACCATGGTGTGAGGGAAAATATTTTTCCAGTCATCATTCATTAACACTCTATTAAGTTTTTCCAGAGTAGGATCAACCTGACCATTGGTCCAAGTATACTGTCCACCTGCCATATCCACCTCCCTCAAACCAAAATCAAATATTATAGCATTGAATCTGTGAGAAAACCTTGTAACCCCACCCTCTTTATTTTTCTCATGAGAAAATCCGAGGATATTGAAATCCCCCCCAATAATAGTGGGCAGAGAAATTGTAGAACAAACTCTCTCAAACTCATCAAGAAAAACATCTTTGAACTCATCTTGGGCTGCCCCATACACTACAACCAGGCCAAGTTGTTTATTTGATTTTTATCAAGAATTTTAGCTTGCACAAAGAATCTACTGGTCACATCTACTACAACATCAAATCTACAGGATCTGAAACCACATAGAAGCCCCCCAGACCTGCCCACATAGGGGGGCCAAAGCCAGTTGAAGCACCCATCAGGATCAAACTTCCTCCAAGTAGACTTATCCAACTTTTTCCTCATAGTTTATTGCAGCCCAATAAAATCTAAGTCAAACTCTCTAATTAGATCTCTCAAAGCAAATGAAAAACCTTTCTTTCCTACCTCCCCTGCTATTTAAAAAGGCACCAATCATAATAATATGGTTGTTTTGCTCCTAGTTCTTGGTCCAGACACCACACCACTCCAAGGGTGGTTGGTACTGACCCTAGCAGGGATGCTTGTGCCACCAAGGGGCACTCCCTCAGTATTATTGTTATTGCCAGATTTTTTCTCTCCTAGCATTCCTTTTTGATATTTTAGATATCACAGAAATAAAACCCTCATCATCACTACCAGGTTCCACAACCTTATCCAATTTAGGAGATTTAACAACAATAGCATAATTCACAACATCATCAGAAGAAGGCACCGGATTGTTTAAGTTGCAGACTGCCTCAGCAGTTACCCTATCTTTTTGATTAACCAAACAACTCCTAGCAGATTCTAAGTCTCTAAGCATATGAATAGACTTTAATGAGAGAGTAGACACATCTACCCCACACCCCAAAGCTTTCACAACAACATTTTCATCAGATAAAATCGAAAAAGCACTTTGAGATGGAGGTTTATTAGGTATACCTTCTCTGATATCCCTTGCAGCCAGATGCTCCATGGCCTTCTTTAATATGTCAGCATTAGCCTGAGGGCCAGCTTGAATCCTTGCACTGCCCCTAGAGGGAGCAGGATGATCAGGTGTGGGTAGGGCAAGCACCGAGGGCTTGTCCCCACCAGACCTCTTGAACGCCATCTCAGGACTTGGAGACAGCTCAGTAATTCTGATAGAGGATATCTGTACACGATTTCCCACCTCAGCTTCTTCAGACACTCCTTCATCCTTAGACATCATATCAAAGCTTTCACTAGCCTCAGATTTAGCTGGAGACTCCACCACAGGACCTAAATTGGCTCCTGGAATCTGCTCTAGCTGCTGCTTCCAAACACTTTTCTTATCACTATTAGACTCCAACAATTGCTTCAAAAATTCTTCATAGGTTAGCTCCAGTTTCAATGGTTCTTCAGGATTTTCAACCACTCCTGATGTAATGCGAGGATTCTTTAAATACTCAAGGTATTGATCATAAAAATCCACTGCTTGCGGGGCCCTCTGGCCAGAGGAGGACCCAACACCCAACTGATTCACAGAGGGAACAACAGAAGAACCATAGCCAAGATTTTTTATTTTGCCTGCAAATGAAGTCTCATCATCATCATCACTACCCATGCTGCCCTCTTCTTCAGAAATTTTCCTCTTGCCCTTGCCCAGTTCAGCGTTATCAGTTTTCTTGTTTGCCAGGTGCGCTCCAGCAGAGGAATTCACATATGATACCCTAGCATCACGCATGAATCCCCCCTGCGACTGATTCTGCTGCTCCAGCCTGCCACCAACAACTCCAGTACCAGCATCTGTTTTCTGCTTTTTTGGTGTATGGGAGGCCCCTCCCACATTCTTTCTAGGAGTAGTCTGTCCTGACTGCTCGATTCCAGCCTGCATTCTTTCCTTATTTATCTTTCCAGTATTAATCTCTCGAGTAAATTCAATATCATAAAAGGATCCACCAATATTAACATTGGTAACAACAGGAGGAACAAGGGACACATCGAGATTGCCAATGAGAATCCGAACGTAGTCAACATTTCTCAAGTTGTGCCTATCGACAGATAAAGTCCTGCCAACAAGGGTTCCTGCATAGGAGGTCGTGGGACAATTTCTATTATCTAACGGGATTCCTTTGACCTGGAACCTGCTCCAAATCCAGGAATCCAATGCTCCACCTGTAATATCACCGATGGCAACGTGCGCATGTTGATTCTTCCAAAGTGAATCCACGCATCAATATCACGAGAGCTCGGGAACCTCATCAGGTATCTAGTGGCAGACATCTGTTTAATATACCATCTCCATGAGCATCTCCCACCAGCCCATTGAGTAAATTCCACCTCAATTTGTCTTGCAGAAATGTTTCCTTGCACCACCTCAACAATCGCTTGACAGATTTATTTTGATGGAGCAGGGTTTCTTATGTCTGGAATGACAAAGAAACCACCATTGGGTACAGCTGCGCCCACAAAGGGGGCCGCAAGCTCCCATGGCTTAGGCTCACTCTGAATTAAACTCCCATCATGATTATCCCCACAAATTTTTCAAATAGAATCCACATCCAAGACCTGATTTCTACTCTCCCTAAAGTGAACAGATCTCACGTTCTGTCTCCCTTCCTCTGAGCACTCCCTCCCTACCTCAGTCCTACCACGCTGCCTAAACTGGCCACCATCGCGCTGTCCATTGGACGCCACAGCAGAGGAGAAACTAGGAGTACGTCTGGCACTAACCTGATTTCGATTCTGCTCTCCTCTTTCGTTGGCGGAGCTATCAGACTCCACATCACGCATCTCAGGACGATGAGCGAAGCGGTCCCGAGTGGCCTCCATCCGTCTTCCTCCATCCCCTGCAGATCGCTCACGAGGAGCAATGGCACCCAAACTGTTGGTCGATCTGAACTCACGATTCCCCCGAAAAGGCTCATTGCTTCTCGATATGTTGTAATTGCTAGCCAAACCAGCACGCAGATCTCTGTGCTCAGGCTCGCGACCACGCTGTTGACCCCCAAATTGCTGACGCCGTCCAGCACTGAGTGCATGGACAACTCTAGGGCGGTCCAAATCTCCTTCCAGATACCCTCCATCAGGCCTACTCGGAGGAAAATTTGGCCGCGAATTGAATCTGCCAGGACCACCACGGAGACCACCTCGATTGAACATGGTGGTAGGTAGCCCAGACTTGGTTACCGCTGCAAAGAAACGGATGTCTCCTCCCGCCGTCCCCTTCCACTCGCTTGGCTTGGATGTCTTGAGGATCGCCGGCGGGATCTGCTTGGTGATGAACACAACCCTAGGGCTCCCACGCTCACGAGCTCTCTCCCAAATGTGTGAAAACCTAGATCTGGTGGAATGAGATCGGGTAGGCGAACGCACGGGATTTTTATCCACAACACTTTGCACTTGGCCCCCTACAACAAAGTTTTTCGCAATCACAGGGTCCGGCCGCGAACCTGACGGCCCACTCACAGAAACAGGCACGAATCTCTCACCGACAGGTGGGTCCAGGTCCCCACCTCCCCGAAAAAGTCCACGCGGCATCAGCGGCCGCCGCGTCTGCGCATAGGAGACCACGGAAGCCTGGCCCTCTCTCGCCGGGAAAACCACCAAGCACCGACTGTCACAGAATAGTGAGGGAAATCGATCACCGCTCCCTTCTCGAATGAACAATCCGGTCCAATCAACCTCACATCTACGGCGATCTCATCCTTCCCAATCAGTAAAAATCGCTTCTCCTCGCACCGCAGCAGCAAGCCGCCGGCAGTTTGCGGCGAGGTTCCATCGCCCGCAACGAACTCCGCATCCCACCTCCAGGTCGCCGGAGAGGAGGAAGACGCCTCATCGGAGGGATTGGGCTCCCGCTGACCAATAGTGGCCTGGAACTCAGGGAGCTTGACGCAATCCCCAGTCTGGAAGGATGCGATCGAAGGAACCTCAGACGAGTCGATGATAACCCCCTCCTCGTCGTGCAGAGCCACCTGCGCGAGATCCCACCGGAGCACGAGCGGCCCTCGTCTAGGCTGCGAGGCCGATGCAGATCGCAGCGGGGAGAAGGTGGCCTGCCACCGCGCCGCCTCCCACTTCGCTCGCGCCGCCGTACGCGTCGCCGAACTCTCCGCTCTCGCGTGTCCGCTCTCAGTCATTTTCCTCACTGCCTGCGGCGTCATCCGGTGGATATCTCAAAATCAATCTTGATGCGTTGCCTGTCGCAGCAGAGAGGCACGCCAGGACATCTGTACATCCTAGGAAGTGGCTGATTCAGCGGCGCCTGGAGGACGGCAGTCTGCACGGGATAGTGTTACGTGGTCGTCGATGAGCTTGGCTACGAACGCCCATGTATGCTGCGTCCTCGAAGTTGGCCAAGAACCCCAGTGATGCGTTCGTCGCGTGGATCTCAACCTCGTATGCCAGCAAACCCATCAATGTGTGGATCCCCGCCTCGTCACCGCCTCCGCTTCTCTGCTCTTCTCGGCCTAGGGATGCGTAGTCCACCCCCGTGCGCTGTGTGAGGATGCCGTCTTCGGCGCCAGGAGCAGTGGAAGCTGAGAGAGCATGCTGCCATGCTGGAGGTGGAGTGGAGGTAGCGCAATGGCCTTGTCGTCATTGCTGCGCCGGACGATGGGTGAGAGGAGGCGAGGATGGAGACGCGGGAGGACGGCGGTGATTGCGATCGTGATTAGCGGTTATTTTTTCCTAGTCGTGCAATAGGTGCGGCATGTTTTCGGGGAGTTAATTCGAGGTGCACATCATACATCATTGGGATGCCGTGGAACGTTCGATTTAGACCTCTTGACGGCCAAGATTATCCGGATCTGACAGTCTCTCTCTTTTTATATTAGTGGTGATCAGAGGGAGTAGCTAAAAATGTGGGCTGCTCCTGGCCTGACCCATCTAGGCGCTGGCCATCGAAATGAGTCTATGATTGGCCCCGTGCACGGCTGATGAATATTGAAGTCAAATACACGGTTTTATTACAAAAATGTAGCTAAATATAAGGGGTTTTGGCGACAAATTCTTAGGATTGGGGGGGGGGGGGGCAATGGCCCCGTACGTGGGGTTTGATCGATCGTACATACACAGCCGGCCACTACTTTGCTCCCATTTGATTTTTCTGTCTAAAAACCATGCATTACAAAAATGGAAACCGATCGAGAGATGTCTGATCAAGCCGTGCCAACCACGCCCAGCAAGAATATGGCTGGGTTCACCACGAGACCCCAACCAGACGTTGATCACGAGCCCCACCCGTCTATATCCTCTCCCCCGCGTACGTGCACCCATCATGCTTCAGCTAGTAGCCCCCAACCATTTTCTCTCCTACGTCTACACACTAGCAGAAAACGGGCCTCTAGTCGCGGGCCGTAAGAGCCTGTAGTCCCGTAAGGGCCTCTAGTCTAGGCAGGCGCGCTCGCCCTCCGTCCACGCGCGCGTGGAACACGGCAGAGCTACGGGCATCGCCGCACCGCCAGCAAACCCCGCGAATCCGGCAGCCGACGGACCGGAAGGAGAAGAAGAAGGCTATATCGATCTAGTACTGGAGAATGGCCAGCGGAGATGGAGCCACCGCGACGACGAGGAGATCGTCCACGCTTAGGAGTTAGGAGGTCGTCTGCGCATTAGATCGGAGCTCTTCGTCTGCTATGATGTGGCTTATTGTGCAATGTTGAACAATTATCTCGTTGTAATATTGTAGTAATGTAGTTATGCATGCGTCTATTGTTCTACAATAATAGTTGGGTTTGCATGCTTACGAGGGAAACACTTCTGGTGATTTTGATACACTAGATCATTAGAAGTGCTCCTCATGTTGTGATAATTATTGCCTTATCTATCTTGTTTGCATGAATCTGAATTTTCCATAGTGAAGGACATATCTTTGCCGTGTGCATGCACATGGCGAAGAACTGAAAAAACATTTCCGTCTCGCCCGCAATGTAATGGCCACATGGCAGTTATCTTTGCCGTGCGTTTTTCTTTACCGTGTGTTTTTCTTGATCTTTGCCGTGTGCGTTTCTTTGCCTTGTGTCTTTGTCTGTACTAAACCGTGCGTTCTTATTTACCGTGTGCGACACACGACAAAGAAAATCAATGTCGTGTGCACGATGTAGTGCACACGGTAAATAATAGAGCACACGGAAAATATGTGCTCTCCCGTAGTGAGTGATTCTAGCTAGTTTTGTATGCTTACCACAGGAGCTGAGCTACAGCCTATTAGGTGTCCGATGTTCCTCAAAATCTCCCCATGCATGGGTTTTTAATCCGGGAGAACAAAAAAGTTCAATTCTCTGGAGTCTCCTCCACCACATATAGAGAAAACCTCAACATGCATGGTGATTGTTGCTGAACCAGACACCCTCTTTTACCAACTTTATCTTACCAAAAAAGCTCAAATAGAAACTAAAAATAGAAACTAAAGACCTATCATATGCATCGTGGCATCGAGCATTGCCAAGTCTCTTTCCCTCACGGCACCTGCTGTAGGTGTACATCACATTTCCATTCCAGTGCATGCAAGCTTTATCATGCGCGTCCGATCAGACAGACGACGCAGTGAGGCCGGCCCGCCTTGTCCACGTACTCCCATGTGGACGCGCGATTCTATTCCGGTGCAAATGTGAAAGAAAGGTATTCTTGGACTGCGATTATTGCACCCGGCCGGCCATTCCCTATCTATGTGCGACCTCCATGCATCATTTAACTGGTGTCACTCCATTCTTGTGAGACTAGCCATAGTGGTGGTATCATAGGTGGTATCATGCAAGTTGGACCCACAAAAAAGGTGATGTGGCAGGTAATTAATGAGGAGAGAGATGGTTATAGTAACATAGGTAGATACCGTATCATGACACGTAAAACTAAAAAGTTTAATTGCATGTAAATCTTATACACATATTTGCATTGAGATTCTACAAAATAATAAATATGATGATATTATGATACTACTATAAGATACTATGCACTATAGAGGTAGTATCATATAATAGTATCATATGTATGATACACTACCCGAAACATAAAGATCCGTGACGGCCAAATTAATTCCTGATGGCCCCGATGCTTCCTTCAGGAAAGAAGACGTTCTCCTGACGTGGACATTTTACCGTCGGCCCGCACTGAAAAATTCGTGACACCAGACCAAATAACCTTCAGGAATTACCGCAGCCGTCACGATTATTTGTTCCTGCCGTCAGGAGACTTAGCAGGCCGTCAGGATTCCATTTTACGCTAACGCGCGGTCCGTCTGCGCGCGGAAAGAATTGGTGTTCGCGCGGAAAATGGGCCTTTCGCGTCGTGGAACGGCCCAACGTCAGGAAAGATCGCGGTTAACCGCCACGCGTCTTCGTGGGCGTCTCCTTCCCCGACACTATCTCGATCTATTTTCAACTAAAAAAAAGCTATGTCGATCTATTCTATGAAGAGCTCGCCGCCTCCGCAGAGCCAATGACCGCTGCCGCCGTCGCCGCCTCCGCCGCCCTCCCGTATTGCTGCCTCCTCTCGTCCAGTTAGACGGTGCGCCGTTGCAGTCTCCTTTTCTCATCTCCCCCCGCCGCCGCGTCTCCGGCTCGACACCCTCGCCGGCGGATCTCGTGCCTGCCTCTTTCTCTCCGGTTTCCCCTAGCTCAGTCTCCAGGTGAATCTTCTTCTCTATGCTCTCTTATGCTCACAATCTCTGATCTTTTCTCTGATTTATGCTTTATATTTTCTGAACCGAGCAGCCGCGCACGAACCTCTGGTTACACATCATCAGAACCCTCATCTTGAACCAAGCAGCTGCGGCTCCTCCGTCACCAGGTACCCTCTCCTCTTCTTTCGTACTGTCTCTCAATCTGTCCTCCCTTTCTCATTTGTTTCCCATCTTGCAGAAATCAATCTGCTCCCATCGCCGCTGCAAAGTGCAAACTACACGGCCGACCGGACTGCTTCCTCTTCGGACTAAAGTGTACTTCTTCACTGCCCACGAAACTGTCCTGCGTTTGTATTTTCAGTTCAACATGTTGTAATGTGTTATTGGGTGGAAACGTATCTGCTAGATGGGTCCGTGCTTTGGATTAGAAGTTTATAACGTGATGACTTCAGGTTGTCCAGCTACATTCATTAGGCTATTTTAATAAATTATCTAGAGTGCAGTAATTGGTTGTTTGCTAAGCAGTCCAGGCTAATCGCAAGATGCTTGGTTGGTTTGATATGTACCGTAGCAGTATTGATGAAGCAACTTGTTTGTTTCTAAGTTTTAATTCCAACATTTGACTGCTCGTATCTTTAGTTTTATCAGTGCACTAAGCTGTGTTTTCTTTGCGTGGCTCACGTTTGTGTCGCCTGTTTACATCTAATGAATTTTGGGTATGTGCGGATATTGAACTTTCACAAATAAAGATCCACTTAATTTCTTGTCTCAGCTCTTATATTCTTGTACATAAAAGCTTTGTATAGTACGGTTCAGCCTGGAGCATTACTCATCCATGGTAATCACAATAGTACTAGAAAAAAAATCCTATTTCTCTGTTTCCCCTCCACGGCCTCGTGTCTGATTTCTTGGAGCTTGATCCAGTTCACATGTTAATTGCGAGACACCCATTCCAATTTGAGGGTGCAAGTGCAACCCATGTATTTACTTAGTTTCTGTCCTTTTGTTATGATTAATCAGTTTCTTTTGGTTCAGTTGAAAGCACTCCCTTTACAAATCAAGTTTCATGCTGCGTTTAGATAAATATGGAGTGTTCATTAGTTTCCGATAAATAAAACCTGTACATTTGCTTTCCACTATGAATTCTTCAGGTTTAGCACTAACTGTCATCCACCGAAATAACATTAGATTTTTATCGTCCCCTGTTATCTATCTCTATCTCTGTGTGTACAGTAAGTTTTTTCACAAGTTTCTTGTTGTTTGGTGTAGGCTATAGTAAGATATATCCAAGTGTGTTGTCCTAACATGTCTGGCAACGATGAAACTTCGGTATGTATATGATACGACATTCCCTTTCTTTGTATGTGTTTTCCTTTCAATGTCGTTGATGCACTGTGATATGAGATTGCCATTTAAATCATTTATTAAATTTCAACACAGAATGATCGAGGTTGGATGTATAGTGGTTGGAAACGTGGTAAAGCAACTGATGAGTGGTATGGAAATACAAAGGAATTCTTGGATTTTGCTTTCTCTAATCAAGCAAATGTAGTACAGAATGGAAAGATTAAATGTCCCTGTGCTGATTGTCGTAACTACATTTTAAAGGATAGAGATGCCGTGGAGTTAGATCTGTGTGGGTTTGGTTTTAAGCGAAATTACAGTGTTTGGTCAGAACATGGTGAGGGGCGTGTCCATCTAACAGATCATGTAGCTGATGATGTTGATGAAATTGATAGGATGGACGATATGATGAATGACTTAGCTGCTTCAAACCCTCCACTTGAAGAGCAACCAATAGAATCTGCCCAGGCTTTTTACAGGATGGTCGATAGTTTGAAGGAGTTGGTGCACGAACACACAAGCCACACCACTATGTCTGCCATAGCACGCTTACTCACCATAAAATCAATGACCAATCAATCTGAATCTGGTTTTAATGATACACTTCAACTCATACATGAGTTGATGCCTGAAAATTCATCGTTGCCGAAGAACTTCTATAAATCCAAGAAGTTGCTAGAGGGTCTTGGTATGCCATATCATAAAATACATGTGTGTCGCAATAATTGCATGCTCTACTACAAAGAGAATGAGGGTAAACAAAAGTGTGATGTTTGTAACTCCCCCCGGTACAAGGAAGGTTCCAATAAGATCGCACATAAAGTTTTGCGATACATGCCCATCACAGATCGGTTGCAGCGATTATATGCTCACGAGGACACTGCAAAAATGATGCGGTATCACAAAGAAACTCCTCGCCCTAAATTTGGCATGATGGTGCACCCATGTGATGGTGAAGCATGGCAAGAACTAGATAAAGATGAACCGGAATTTGCATCAGATGCGAGGAATGTGCGACTAGTAATGGCAACCGACGGTTTCACACCTTATAGCTTGAGTGCCGCTTCTTATTCATGTTGGCCAGTGTTTGTGGCTCCTTTAAATCTTCCACCTGATGTCATTACGCGACCAGAGTACATATTTCTTGCTCTAGTCATCCCTGGCCCTGAACATCCTGGAACTAAATTGAATGTACTTATGCAACCATTGGCCGATGATTTGTTCAAATTATGGGATGGGGTTCGTACATGGGATGCATTTGGAAAGCAGAATTTTGATATGAAGGCAGCACTACTTTGGACAATCCATGATTTTCCTGCTTTCGGAATGGTTGCTGGATGGAGCACGCACGGAAAACTTGCATGTTATGATTGTGGATGTGATACAAAAGCATTCACATTAGAGAATGGTGGGAAGGCGTCATGGTTTGATTTTCATAGGAGATTTCTTCCTTCAGACCATGAGTTCAGATACCAACTTAATGCATTTCGGAAAGATACAGTAGTGCTAGAGGGACCACCTACGTGTTTGATAGGTGCAGAAGTGCATGCCCAAGCACAAATGCGGGTAGGTGATGGTAGGTATGGTAAAGAACACAATTGGAACCATGTTAGCTGTTTTTGGGATCTGCCTTACTTCAAAAAATTGCATCTTCGCCACACCATTGATGTAATGCACAATGAAAAAAATGTTGCTGAATCTATTTGGAACACATGCTTTGACATACCTGATAAGACAAAAGATAATGTAAAAGCAAGGCAGGATCTAAAAATTATTTGCGATCGCCCCAAGATGCATCTACAACAAAAGCCGAATGGCAAGTGGGACAAGCCAAGGGCTCCTTTTTGCATTGAGGGAAAGCATAAGGTGATAATTTTACATTGGTTCAAAAATTTGAGGTTTCCTGATGGGTATGCTTCAAGCTTCAAAAGAGGGGTTAATTTGAAGGATAAGAAAATTTTTGGTCTCAAAAGTCATGACTACCATATATTCATGGAGCGTCTACTTCCTGCTGCTTTTCGTGGATTTCTGCCCGAAGATATTTGGGTTACTCTGTCAGAGCTTAGCTTATTCTTTCGACAATTATGTGCTAAACAACTTAGTCGAGACACGGTAGCTGATCTGGAAAATAACATTGTTGTCTTGATTTGCAAACTAGAGAAGATATTCCCCCCTGGTTTTTTCAATCCTATGCAGCACCTAATGATTCATTTGCCTCGCCAAGCACGACTAGCTGGTCCTGTCCAGAATACATGGATGTATCGATATGAGAGGTACATTTAATGATACTAGAGCTTACTTTGTCCTTAGTTATTCTAAATCTTCATTGTTGTTTTTCTCTTTCTTTAGGAATATTGGAAAGACTAGAAAGAAAGTGCGTAATAAGTCACGAGTTGAGGGATCAATAGCCGAGGCTTACCTAATTGATGAGGCGACAAATTTTTTCTCTCTCTATTTTAAATCAAATGTGCACTCGGTTAGGAACCGACCACCTAGATATGATGATGGTGCATTGACATTTCAGCCCACTTGTGACCTTGCAATTTTTCAACATACTGGGAGGTGCATTAGTTTTTTGGGTCTTCATGATCTCACAACCAAAGAATATAATGCAGCATTTATGTATATCTTGACAAACCTTGAGGAGATGGATTATTTCTTCAAGTATGTATTTTCTGTCTTGTATAAATTCGGAAAAGTAACTATCCAGCTTATATTTTTTTTTATACATCTGAATTGTATTACCTCCTTGTAGAAAGTTTGACACAGAACATTGGACCGGTCGAAACAAACCAAATGAAAATCAGATTCTTGAACGACGGTTATTTGGTTCAAGAGCTGTGAATAACGAGTGCCCTGACTTTTTCAGCTGGTTCAAAACTATTGTAATGTGTTCTCTATCTTATGTCCTATTAGAGTTCTTTTGTGATCTTAATCATAACCAAAAACTAATAGAGCTAATTTATGGGTGCAGTGTCAAAAAACATCTAGTATTCACAACGCCTTGCGTCAAATGTCACATGGATTTAGGAAAAGAGTAAAAATCTATGGAGTTTATGATGTTAACGGGTATAGATTTCGTTCAGAGAAGTATGAAGAGAAGAAAAGTGACTGGGCTTCACGTAATGTAGGAGTTTGTGTTACTTGTTACGATGCAGATGATAATCCTATTGAGTATTTCGGAATTATTGAGGATATTATAAAGATCTCATGGGAAGGCACTATGGAACTAGAGCTAGTACTGTTCAAGTGTCGTTGGTTCGATCCAACTTCTAGTGGTGTTAAGCGCACACCGAAGTTGGGTCTGGTGGAGGTTAAGCATAGCGCACGGCTTAGCAACTTTGATCCCTTTGTGTTGGCTAGTCAAGTTACACAAGTGTACTATTTGCCTTATGCATGCCAAAGCCCTTCATTGTTACCATGGTGGCTTGTGTACCATGTGCCGCCTAAAGACCGATTGCTCCCTACCGACAACAACATCGAAGTGCTACCTGAAGATTCACCAACATTTCAAGAAGATGTCTTACAAGGGACTTTTGGGGTAGATATAGGGAATGGCTTGGATAATTTGGACCCTACTGGTTTAGATGAAATAACCGATCTGAATGAAATAGAGGTTTTGTTAAAAAAGCGCAAAATCCCCTCTTTAAATGAAAATGAGGAATTGGTAGAGGAATTGGATGAGGAGGAAGAGGAGGTTGTTGAAGAATCAGAAGAATCAGAGTCAGAGAACGAAGAAGAACAAGAGGAAGAAGCGGAAGAACAGGAGGAAGAAATAAGAGAACGAAGTGGAAGAAGAAAGAGATTCAAGAAGAACTCCGATTATGTTTACTTTTAGTTTGCAATTTTTAATCAAATTTATATCATTTGTGTAATGATGATTGTGGGACTTTATATCTAGTTAATACTTGGTTTTCTATACTACAAGATAATACCTTTTTCGCCAACTGTTAAGTACTAATTGTTTTTTTGCATCTTATAATTTATAATTGCTGTAGGTTGTGGCAACCGGGCGTATTAATCATCGGCGTAGGAGACAACTCACACCAGAGGCATCACAAGGGAGCAACAATGTTGAAGCTTCCAACAGCAGCGAGAATGGTCCAACAATTAAGAAAAAGAAGGGGCGGACCAATACTAAGCTGAAGATGCCACCAAATGGTGAGCGTATTCCAATTAATCCAATCACTGATTGGTGAGTTTATAAATCGAACATAACATTACCTCTATGTACCCATGTCGTAGCATAGTTTTTTCTTATCTTAAATTTGCTACATGTAGCTTTATATGACTGATGCATATTTATGAAATGTAGTTACTTTGATGGTGACGATGGGATAGGGGGTCAGGTTACAGCAATTTTGAAATATGAATACCCGTCCATAATCAAAGAGAAGAACACAGCTGGTGTGGTAACCAAGCGTCATGCATTTCGATGGGAGGATTATTGTATTGTTGACCCGCCAAATGAGCAAACCGGGGAAGAAAGTGCATCAGCCGCATACCAGTTCAAGGAGCAGTTTTGGGTAAGGGAAATATGTACTTTGTTCCATAGTACATATGAACTACAATCTTGCCATATTTAACTTATGTTGTTTGCAGAGCATATACAAACTAGGTGATGATACTCCCGAGCAAAGAGTAGAAGCTGACCGTGTTCTTGAGAATTTAGCAAGGAAACAATTGAGGAATATGATGTACCAAGCTCGAAAAGATGCTGTGAAGAAGTACTACAATGAAGTTAGTGACGAGCCAATGGATAAGCCGGTCACCGATTCTCAAGCATGTCACAGACTGCTCGATAAATCTCAATATGTACAAGGTAGGCTAGAATGGTGTAAAGATGCTGAAGCTTGGGAGAGCCTATGTGAGTATTGGTGCTCTGATGAATTCTTCCATAAACGTGGGAACGGGAAACTCTCACGCAACAAAGCAGATCCTGAAGAAGTTGCACAAAACAAGGGTGGATCTCGAAATTTCATTCGCACCAAAAACTTCATGGTGAGTTGTATTTACTTTATTTTCTTTTATTATACTACTAGTTGCAGCAGAATGTTAAAAGATTGTGGTTCCATATGTAGGAGAAGACATTTGGGCCTGAACAAGGAACAAGCATGAACACTTACAAGTACATGAAAGTAGGAGATAAGAAATATAGAGAGAGTGGAAGCAACGTCGCCATCGACAATCTGAAATCTAAAAACCGTCTTGTAAGTTGTTGCAAAACTTTGCACTATATTTCAAACGAAATCAATAACTGTCTGAAATGTAATACACTGTCTATCTTGTTGCAAGGATGCTTACATGAAGGGTCTTCAAGCTGCATATCCAGAAGATTGGGAGGAGCGTGATCTTGATCCTGCTGTATTGTACTCCACGAGTGGTGGCCTGCCTCATGGACGGCTTGCCATAGGTGATGGTGCTTTTAAAAAGTCACAAGTTGTTGGTGCTGCTAAAAGAAGCAATGTAAAGCCATCAAACTCCTTGTCCTACCAAGCTTTGTTGAAAAGGAACCGGTACTTGGAAAATAGACAGAAGAAAAATTGTGGCTATTTGAAAGTAAGTTTTTTGATTTTGGAATTTCTTACATGGACAAAATCTGATCTTCATACTTAAACATCAGTTGCTATTTGCCAATGCCGGACTTGATGTGCCGGAAGACCTTGAAGATGACTTTATGGAAGATAGTAATCATGTAAGTGTTACAGTCGCATACTTGTCCTCACAATCCGATTGTTGTGCCTATGAGTTTACTTGTCATTTTCTTTAATTGCTGAATTTTGTGTGACCGGTGAGTACCTTACGAATTCCTACCTGATGCCCATATTAATTATCAACCCGGTACTAGTTGTGTGATTGGGAAGCATGTCCTAACACAAACTTAGTTCAGTTTGGGTAGTACCTGGTCAATTGGTTCGGAAAGATTGAAATTCCATGTACCACTTGTTTGTTTTTAGAATTAGGAGAACTCCTTTGCATGCTTAGCACTTATACACTTGGATTTTTTCCTGGAACTATATGGGGAAATATAAACAGTAAAACTTGAAATTCATGCTGGTTCATTTGGTCTTGATTTACTACATGAAGCTTGATAGAAAAGGCCTAGTCCTTGAATTAATCTAGCTTGGAGACAAAAAGTGCAATGTCACATTCCCACATGTACGCACTATCTTTTTTAATTTCTGGAAACTTTTAAAGTTGACAAACAGATTTGTATGATGCTCTACTTGCCACTTCAATAATACAGTATGTTCACAAACAGATTGGTACCATTATCTTCTTCGTTTGGAAGGTTACAAATAGATTTGTACGCATTATCTTCTTTGGAAATTCTGAAAGTTGACAAACATATTTGTATAGCGCTTTACTTGCCACTTCAAATATTTGTATTTCTTTCTTATTTCAATACTAAAGGATATTGTAAAATGAAAATGTGCCAGATAACCGAACAAGAAAACACTGCAAGGATATGAGCTAGTACAACAGCTAGGAAAACACACTGTCTAGTTGTTTGCACTACCCTTTTTGATGCATTATTCTGAGACTCGTGTCTATTTTATTATAGGTTAACCAATCTTCCCCGCCTACTGAAAACGGTCGGACTCCGTTGACGGCATCATCCCATGCTGGAGACCAAAGTTACACTCACCCATCAGGCCAACAGGATACTGATCGTGGAGCACGGGAGGATTCACCCATCATTGATGAACCATAAGCATTATTACTTCTTATACATGTAGGTACCAGTAGCAGCTAGTGAACTTTTAGTATTGGCCGATTGCAGCTAGTGAACTTTTAGTATTGGCCGATTGCAGCTAGTGAACTTTTAGTATTGGCAGATTGGCGTATTTGATATTCTTCAGTAGTAGACTTGTGACTGTTATGAATACTCGTGTTTTCATATGAAAATGGATCATTGTGTGTTCTTTTGTGAAATGAAAACTTAAATGGAATGTGCTTTTCGTAAATACGTGTGAATCTGTATATTGATGTAGAAAAAAATATTATATGCCTATCATTTTTATATATTTTTTGAAGAAAAATGTGCAGCTGACAGGCAGCATACATTCCTGACAGGCAGCATACATTCCTGACGGCAACCATGCAGTCCTGACGGTCGCAATGCCATCCCCAGGAGAGACAATCCTGACAGAAAAGGCACGTCGGGAAAGAGGTTTCTGACGGTTGACTTCTCCCGTCAGGCTGGTTGGTGTATTCCCGACGGCCCGGAATCCTGACGGAACTTCCTGACGGGCGAGCCGTCAGCTACATCCAATCTCCTGGGACACGTACTCCGTCACGAAATGCCGACATGAAAGACATTCACGACGGTGGGCCGTCAGAAATCATGTTCGTTCCTGACAGCCTGTTCCTGACGGCTGTTTCCTGACGGTGTTTGTCAGGAACGCGTATTCCTGACGGATTTTCTAGTATTCCTGACGGTACACGGCCGTCGGGAATGTCTCTGTTTTGGGTAGTGATACTTGTGTATGATACTCCCCACTATGACTAGTCTGAAGGAGTGCGCGATGGTGGAAAATGCTAGTCGCCCAGACATAAGTGTTTTATCGAGTTAAATGCAACTTGCAAAACTTGAGCAGAAAATGGAAGTCTCCGTGGAAACTCGTTTTTTTTATAAAGGGTTTTTATTAATTAAAAAAGTTTAACATTTCACTCGGCCTTTGCATCATTACAATGCACGCAGCCGAAAAGCAGAAAAAGCATCAAATATGACAGGCATAACCAAATCAGGAAGATGTAGACTTTCGTGAACTACGATGATGTTATCCCTAAATCAAGCGGACATCCATGTGGAATAAAAATATCTCTTGCCAGCTTGTTCAGCCATGCACAAGACTTCGTAAAAAGGCATTACTCCCCCCCCCCCCCCCTCCCCCAACGAGAGAAATTTGTATCATTAATAATCTTGTCATTTTTATATAGTTAGACCGACCATATAACGGCTAGCGCTTCTAACCTAATAATAGTTTTGAACCGATTATCAACCCCATTAAAAAAATACTAGATTGAAACTCATGCACATGCAGCCATGTTAATTTCTTCAAGTATAAATCTAAATATTCAAAGGAATTTGAGAAGAACTGGAGAGTACTGGACCGTGTCCGTACGTGTAGCACTACTGTTTTGCTTCCATGTCATCCTGTAACGTTTTTCGTCCCTTCGAAATTCACCGGGGCACCGAGTGTCGACTCAAAATGGCAGCAAAAAGGCCGAAGGGCGTTACGCGTCCTTTTAAGATCAAGACAGTTTTCTCAAAAAAAAAAAAAAAAAACGAGACAGTTAGCTCGCTCCATCCTCCCCAAGCCGGTATCCGCCAGATCCTTCTCCACAACCATAGTGCGAGGTAGCTCAATGTCCATGGAGTGCAATGAATTCAGCATCAGCTGCTTCCTGACTCTGTTGTTTCTGATCGAGGCCCTCCTCCCCGGCCTCTTCGCCTAGGCATCGCCACAATCCTGCTCTGCGACGTCGCCGAATACGGCCACCGCTTCTACCACGTCGTCGTCCCTAGCACCGGCGTTTCCGGTGCCCTTGACCGCCCCTTGCTCTACTCGTCCTTCTCCCACATCCTCGCCTATGCCGTCCTCAGCCAGATCCACACCATCATGTTCGTGATCTCCTGCGCCACACTCTGTCGCTTGCGCTTCGGCCACTTCCGCGCTCGCGCCCTGGCCGTCTTGGCGGGCCTGCGCAGGCGGACTGTGCCCGTGACCTTCTTCCAGACTCTCGTGATGGTCGGAAACTACGTCGACGTCTTACGAGTTACGACCCGCCTTCTGGGTGCTCAAAGATCGGGGCGAGCTTCCGGTCATGCCCATGCATCTGGCCGGCGGCGCCGTGTTACTAGCTGGCATAACCGCGCAATGGCGCCTGGCCTGCGCGGTTCCGGTCCATGAGGATGCCTTAGCTAGCGGCTTTGGCGCCATGCGCAGCAGGCTGGTGCTCGTCGGCGCCCGCAAGTTCTATGCGATGGTTGCTGTCTACGCTCTGCTCAGCGGCATCTTTGTTCCCATGACCGTGCTGACGGCCACAACCTTCCCGTCGTCGTATGTGCTGGTCTATGGGACGGCCGTTCAGGCGGTGATGTGCACGTAAGATGGTGGTGGTGATGCTGCTTGCGCAGCCCATGCTCTACCTACTCTTCTGGTACGGCTACCACGCGTCCACGCCTACAGAACCAGCGATAACACTAGCGGCAGTTCCATGGAGTAGATATGGAGTTATGACATGATCTTGCAACTAGACAATAAGTAAGTTGCTGCCCCAAGCTACGCTACTGTAAGGGTTCCTACTCGCAGATCTGCACTACAGATATGTAATTACTTAAACTAAAGTACCAAACTACGAGACACATACTTTCTGATTTGTTTACCCACAGATCTGCAATTAGATGCATTATCGAGTGACGACTTGAAGGACATTAGCTAGGCCAATCTCCTCAATGCCTTGCAGAAAAAATTGTGCAATGGCTTCACCTGTCTTCTCTACTCCAGAGAAGTCTTCTGTATACAAAAATATTGAACCACGGCAATTCGATGCTATAATGTTGATTAAAGGTTGGTTCTTCATATTTGTCCATCCGTCGGAAACTATGGAGACACCATGGGTATACCGATATATATAGATGAAATAAGAAAAGTTTTATAATCATATAACACATGTGACTAAACAAATGCTTAAACAAGTTAAATGCTAGAGGCTTACCATATGTTTAACAGGAGTTAAGTCGGTCTCCACCTTTCTCTTACATGCATCTAAGAGAGTAGTCCTGACCTTCTCTTAGGAAAGAGATTGTATCCCTTCGGTGCCCTCTGTATGGTTGCTACCATTTTCAAATATTGTGGACTTCCATTAGCACAAAGGAACAACATTACTTGTATGATAACAACATCTCTTTCCATCCCAGAAAACGCTTTTACTAATGGACTAGCAGATTTGTTTGTAGTAACAGAGCATGAAGGTTGTCCTTTCTGAGCTTCTTCCCAATGATTATTAATTAAACCAAGAAAAAAGTTACACTAGTGCCAAATGACAATTGGTTTTCTAACATAATTTCTCATAAATACATATGTATACACCTTATCATATATTTTTCTTATACTTCACGCGATGTTTTGCGGCATCACAACCCATGATCTGTTTCGTCTGACCAGGACCAGCACCAAAGAAGTGATGACGAATTCTTTTGTAGGTACTTTTAAATTTCTTGTTATCGTTTGCAGTGCCATGATTTTGTTCCACCAGAGTTATTCCCTTTAAGTGTATAGAGAATAGTTAGCTCGTCAAAGAGTGGTTAGCAGAATTTGATGTACCATGCTCGGTAGATTCATCTTCATCATTGGGGTTGTTGTCGTCGCTATCGTTCTCATCACCAGCATCGTTGAGATCAATGTGAGCCGCGCCAGCGTCCTCCACTTTACTCACATCTATGGACATGTGTTTTGACCCAAACACCATTGCAATTTCTGGAGAATGAATAGTTCATATAATTCATACATATCTTATTCAAAAAACTGTAACTAAAAGAAAGATCCGATTTTTGTCGAACTAAATGTTGTACCTAAGTTAGAATGGTGAAAGTCTGAAGATTGAACTCTTGGATCCTCGAGAAATCAAGTCGGTGGCTCTGCGCTTTGTGTCCTTGTGGCATAGGAGAAGAAAGTATTCAAGGTTTTTTATACGGTAGGATAGAGTATCGTGTAGGTAAAAAATGGGAGCAAATTAATTGATTCCATGGATTAGGGGATGCATGAACAAAGGCAGCATATACCTGAACAAAGGCAACATATCAGTAGTTTCCTAATATCATGCTTGATTCTAGCGACAATCAGGATACGTTCCCTTAAACTTAGATCGCACGTAAGTCTACAATCCTTCCGTGTATGGGTCTCGTTTCCTCACCTGGTTCCTGTTTCGAGTCGAGAACCTAGCGTATGGGGTCAATGAACCAGGGTGCAGTATTGATTGTCCGGGGACGCGTCCCCATGACCGAATCCTATCGTTCCATCGACTGTCCCCGAACCTCGATTCAGAACGACGAATCAACAACGTGGGACGGGCCTCTGTTCCCCATTCCTGGCTAGTATGCTCTCAGCACATGCTACACAACATTGAAGCTCAGAACGAAGATTCTTGGCCTGCTCAGCTAGGACGAACGGCAACCGCGCCTTGGCCGGAGGACAAGGTAGTACCGTCTGCGTCTGCGGACGAGGAGGGTATCCCTGCCAGGAATGAGGATGAACATAACCATGCATCTGCACGACGCGGCGATCTTGGACCGGAGGAGGACGAGGAGCAGTTCTTGTAGTGCAACACTTCGCCCGTGTGACCAAATTGGTGAAAATTCTTGCACCTTAGCGGCTGCCGACGGTTCAAAGCCCAATGACCAATATCATGGATAACATCAACCGTAAAGCCAGACAGGTGGAGGAGGCCGAGTCTTTAATGTCAGGCCTTCCGTAATGCTACACCGTGGACTGTCTCTTAGGTGTCCACGTATGATCTTTTGCTGAGCTGGAACACTATTTAATGCAAAATAGAGAAGAGCCGTTTCCTATCATGACTACGGCTCTTGTCCCAGAATCCAAGGCAACGAGTAAACAATCTTGCTCAATCTGTGTACCGAAACACCCCTTGACCAATCGTTGCAGCCCATACGGAGCAAAAGCATTTAATGGGGAGGAGCAATTAGAGACGACGGACTATATCGTTGATGTATCTTACCACTGCACATGCTGATGTGGAAGATTTAACATACGGTAGAGCCGTTCCGCGTTACGGAAGGCCTCAGAGGAGAGTAAAAGTCTTGCTATGCAGGCTGCTCCTAGATTGCACAAGCTTCCAAGGTGCCTCCTCGCTCCCGGTGCCACACGTGAGTCAACATTAGCCGGAACTAGAACTAGCTTCTGCTCCAAGCGCAACACAGGCACGGCCACAGATTGCACCAGCTTCTCCAAGCTAATTCTGACAACAAGGACTATCTCCACCTGATTCCAATCGTCCCGATGGGCTATCTCCACCTCATTTCCTTCGTCATCTTCAAAATCGGCATTGGCGCAAGTCTTGGTATTTTTGAAGATGATGAAGGAAACAAGGTGACTTGCACACTTAACCCAAGCTGAATCGAATCCCTACACTAATTTACGCAAGATTACTGCTAATGCCAACATTTTTTTTTTGATAACGGGAAGTATATTAATATCGCGGAGATACAAATTACACCCGGCCTCTCCAACAACGCAATGGATGCACACAACCGAAATACAATAAAAAGAAGAAATAAAAATAATTGTACCGCTATAGAGTTACAATTCTCGCGGTATCCGCACAACCACCACCTAAACAACAGCTGATGTCCATCTCTTCGAAAACAACGTCTCCAAGAAGAACGGTGCCAGGCACAACCAATTAAGGTCAGACATTGGGCTTTCAGCCTGAAAGGTAGGAATTTGGACTTCACCCATGTTGTCGCCCCCTCTTACATACGGCTGCCACGAATCATGTAACTCCATGCCAGTTCCCCATCGATGCAAAGACTTCGAACACCGTTTCTAGTCCTCCAATCTCACCTTCAATGACTGAGCATTGTGACCGAATTCCACCGATTCAACAATCTCTAGGCGTCACCCATGGGAGTTCACCGGTGGAGCCTTTCGGGTCGACACCCCGGCTTGATCAAAGAGAACCTACATCAGAATCTTCATCTTCGCGCGATAGGAAATCCAAGGACCACATCCTTTATTCTGATTTCTCGCAGCCTCGACACCGCGAAACGACTCCCAGGAGGGAATTTGCGGGAGGGTTCCGCGTCCGCCGCCACCGGAGCCCTGCCGCCGACGGTCCCTAGCACCACCGCTTCTCGGCGCCAAATACAGAGGAGGCCGCGCCGCCCGGGAGCCAAGACAATGGCGCGACCGCCCCCACGTGGCCGCCGCACCATGGCCGAGCCACCCCAGATCCCATCAGCGGCGCCACCACCCAGCCAGCACCGGCTGCCCACGCAGACCTAGCCACTA
Organism: Alopecurus myosuroides; assembly: GCA_028641055.1. Classification (NCBI taxonomy): domain Eukaryota; kingdom Viridiplantae; phylum Streptophyta; class Magnoliopsida; order Poales; family Poaceae; genus Alopecurus; species Alopecurus myosuroides. Next base: position 35,790,928 of record CM054061.1, read on the forward strand.
GCCGCCGCCCCGGCGTCCGTGCTCCACCGTCCGCGCAAGCCGTCCAGGGCCTACAAACGCATCTGACCGGAGGTCTCCCGCCGTGTTTGTGCTGAGGAGGCGAGGACCAGCCGCCCGCCGTCCACCACGCGGAGGGTTGTCCCCGGTGGCTTCCTCCGGCGGCGGCGGGTGGATGGGAAGGAGGGGGTGTGGGGGTGGCGGCGGCTAGGGTTCCGCCCGTGCCACCCCCTCGGAGCGAGCGCGAGCGTCTGTTATGATATATAAATCGCAGATGGATGATTAGAGCAAGTACAATAAGGTACAGTCAGCAGGCTATAAGAACTAAAATAATATTATTGTGATGACATGGAGGAGAGAGAAGTGGAGTGGTCTCTCATGCAAGAGCCAGCAGCACGTTCTCCTAGACACTTTGTGAGAGTGGAAGGTGGATCATATCTTGATAAAGTAAGCTAGATAGATTTATTGCTAACTATTGTACTTGTATGTCGGCTATAGATGACATGACAATTTGTTATAGCCGGCTGCGAACTCTACTATTGAACTTCTCTTAATGTCCGAGCCAATAAAGGAAGACAACGGTAATTAGGGATTTATTTAGGGCCAGGGTATTTTCAGCGGGTGTACGCGCGATTTGAAATGTAGCTGTACTAGCATTGGGGCAGAGTAACGACGGGAAAGGAATCCTGCCTGGCCAGGGGGCTTGTACCTGGCTAGCTCACTGCTGTTGGGCATTGGGCCGTGGAGGCAGATGTTTGTTTTTTACTTTTATTTATTTGGCAATTCCTGGCTAGCTAGCTACTGTTAATTTGGTCGTTGGGAAAGTCGAACAAGACATGGTAGGCAGTCGGCAGAGATGGATGCTGGGGAGCGGTGACACGAGCCCCAAACATGCTGCGATCGTAGACGTACTATATTTCGCGTCGGCGTCTTCCCAAATCTTCGGTCGGCGTTTGCCTCTTTGATTTTGAAGGCAAGGCACCTGTACCTAGCGCTGAGAATAGTCTGGACTAAAACCAGGTTTGGTTTTCCAGTCAATTTCAGCAGTCATGCACATGAAAGGACTTGCAGAGGCTTGAGCAAAGTATTTGCAACGATTTCTAAGCAACATATGTCATGCAGCCTGACTTGAGCAAAGTCATTAAGCCATGGTACATGGATCGATGCGGAAGTCACTAGCTAGTACGGCCGGATAGATCTCATATAAGTAGAGGGAACAATTTTCGTACAGAGAATTAACTAGCTGGAGGAGTATAATTAGTACGATAGCGATCAAATATACTTTAGTGTCCAACCGCAATAAAACACCCGATGAACAAAAGAGCGATCACGTATGCCACGATGCTGTTCTTCATGATGGACCTAATTTATGCACTATATTCGAGATTTTTTGCTGGCTATATGATGAGAGAACCGAAGGGAGGCAATGACCCCCTCTAGGTCCAATTATATACTCCCTCCGTCCCAAATTAATTATCACAAAGTTTGACAAAATTTGATATATCTTACACTAAAATATGTATAGATACATCTAATTTTATCAAACTTTGCGACAATTAAATTGAGACGGAGGGAGTATATGTACGTTCTCGACCGATAACTTGCACATTCCATACACCTTCATAATAGACCTGCCATATGATATTGATGGTGAGATGATTTGCAAATCGCACAATTATAGTAAAGATCGTCCTAGGGATCCCAGTTTTAGGTCCCGTCCGGAGCCGTCCGATCAGCATCCTACGTCCAGAAATCAACATAGCGCGTTTTAAATTTTAACCCCTTAGTTTTTCTGATATAGAACCCGCACTCCATAATATCCCCACTTAAACGAAGAGGTATATTGTGTTGCCCCTGACATACCGATAATTACAGCAAAATTGTTATTGCAACAAATTCGCTGCTATCGCAACAAAAATTATCGTCACGTGTACAAAAAAAAAGTATTACAACAAATTGTTCCAAAAAAAAGTAATGTTACAAATATAGTTAAAAAATATGTTTATTGTGTTGTAAGAAAAATGCTCAAACAATTCAACAAAAATAACAACCTATTGCAGCAAAAAAAATCATTTGTATCAATCAAAAGGTTGATAAGCAACAAAATATTTGTTACCGTTTCAGTTGCAACAAAAATGATCCCCTATTTAAAAAAAAACCATCGCAACAATAAAATCACATGTTTGCAACATGTGAAGGAGCGCATAAAAACATAACATTCCAAATAAATTCCTAGAAAATCATCCAGAAAAACATAACATGTGAAGAAGCGCATAAAAACATAACATTCTAAACACATATACGCATTTCCTAGAAAATCATCCAGAAAAAATTACAACATCTCGTTTGTACTTTCTCAACAAAAAACGTGTGAAATTGATACAAATCTTAAATACATACGCAACGTTGTTCAAAATAGCGACGAACACTTAGCATATAATGGTCGCACCTAGTGGGCTGCAGAAAAAATATTCTAACTCGAAAATTGGGCTAAAAAGGACAAATTGTTGCTAACTGGGCCTGGAGGTCGGCCCAAGAAGCCTCCCGCGCGGGAACAACATGGGACCTAGTATTCGCTAGTAAGCCTCAAAAAAAAAAAACCTAGTATTCGCTAGTTAAGCTCCCCTAAAGCAAAGCGTTTTTCCTATAGTAATACACAGATATGCACTAATCGTGAGAGACTCCTTGTTTGGAATACTGATAAATCTGCGAGATTTGTTGCCATACACGCATCCGGGTGAAATATGCGCGCGTGCATTCAGTGTAAAAACGGAACGTGTATATTTCACTCCGAGAAGAAAAGAAATATGTATATATGTCTGAGGGTATCGCTAGGGAAACGCTTCCCTCCAGGAAGCTAACGAGAGGCCACTTACGGGACAAGACACATGGACAGATTCCTTGTAGTTACGTACGTGAGAAGCCTACCCATATTACGTACATGCACAACTTCCTTGTAACGATCGGTTTTCCTTTCCAGCCAGCATACGCGAGCATCGAGCGTGACCAGTACTTCCTTTTTCCGGTACGCGAGGGATAAAGCACATCAATATACTGAAAGTATACTACCCAAAGTACACACCACAAAAGGTACACCGTTGTTGCCTGAAAGTACATGTATTGCTACGGCTCGGCTTCGCCTCGATATCTTTTATGGCTCCTTTTCGTCTCGATAACCATTTAAAAAGATCTTGAAGGAGGTAAATAGGTCGGCGTGCGTATTGGTTGAAGCGTGCATTGGTCGTAGTGCGTGCTACGGCTCGGTGTTGCCTCGTACTACCGCTCGGCTTCTCCTCGAACAGAACACCTACGGAGTTTCATCTAAAAAGTACACACATGTTATATCTAAAAAGTATAAAAAAGTTGCTACAAAAATCATACGAACATTGTTTCTAAAAATATACATGTTGTATCTAAAATTATAAAAAAATTGCTAATGAAAGTATATAAACACTGTTTCTGAAAGTATATACGGTTGGTGTACCTAGATGTATATCTGCATGGGCGTACATCTGCCTGGGTGTACGTCGGCATTTCACTGGGTGTACAACCGTCTGCATGTATGTCGGCTCTTCACTAGTGTACAACCACCTGAGTGTACACTACATCCTCCTGCAACTGCTACAACCGTCTGGAAGTACACCCGTGGTGCACGTGGGTGTACATCGATACTACAATTGGGGGCGTACTTCGGTCACTGTAATTGGCCATACATCTGTGTGTAACTGCGCGTACATCCGTGTTGATTCGGGGTGTACCCAAAAAAAGTTTCTCAAAACCAATCAACATAGGATCTAGTTTTGAAGATCTCGATGCGAGGATCTCAAATATGACCTGGGGGGGGGGGGGGGGGGGGCGCGAGGAAGGAGAAGGTGACACTTGACGCGAGGGGAGTGCACGAGAAGAGAAAACGTGACAAGTGTCGTCCCGACAGCAAAAGCGGGAGCCCTTCCGGAAGGCTTCCCCTTTTTTAAGTGATTACCAGGCTTGAGACATTAAGAAAGAAATATGCACATCGAAGTTAGGCATAGGGGAAAGGCTCGCGTTCAGCCGGAGGATACAAGGCTTGTGTCTTCCGCCTTGCCAACACGCCACGCGTTCACAGACTTGGAGCCAAATTGACCGGTCCACCTCATCTCTTTCCGCATCTCCCCACCACTCATTTTCTCTTCGTATTTTCTCTTCTTCCACACCGCCTCCGCTTTATCCTCTCCTTCCATAACGCGATGCGCCATGGATTTTCCTGCTGTGCTCATCTGATTATGTCCCCGTGAGTGCTACCACGGGAGAATTCATCGCCTATTCCCTGCCCGATGTCGCATCCGTCTAATCAATCCACCACCGACTCCATTGCGATCCCCATCCCACCAGTGTTCTCTCTCTCCTATCTTCGGGGACAACGAGATGCATCGAGGTGGTGTCGTGCTGCGAACCGGGACCCTCCGTCGTGTACCGCGCGGAGGTGCTCGCCTCCACCTAGCCGTCACGCCTCAATGGCGGAGGTGCTGTAGTGATGCTACGAGAAGACGGAGGTGGTGCTATCGTCGGTAGCATGAGATGCTACCGTCCTCGCGCAAGGGTGCTGCCGGCGGCAAACATCATTGCTGCCAGCCTGGAGGCCTACTGCAGGGGGCGCCGGGATGCTACGACGCTCGACGGTGTTGCTACCCATGGTGGCCGGCAATCTTGTCGATGGCGCGAGGTGTTGCTACCGCGGGCCACGGGCTTCGGGAGATGCTACCAATATTTGCCTCCAGTGCTATGGACGGCCATTGACGATGCTACGACCGAGAACGTCGGGGCTACGACAGCCAGCGGGGCTGCTGCGAGCTAGCGCAAGAGATGGCTCCGGGCAGCGGTGGTGCTACCAACCTTGCCGGGATTCTACCGAAGGACGACAGTGTTGCTACTGACGATGTCCGTCAATGCTACCTACGACACGAGGATGTGCTACCACAAGTCACATGCGGTGCTACAGATGACTACTGCCGATGTTACGACCGGCGTTGGGTTGGCGGCTCTGCTGCGAGCCGGCGCCGGAGATGGCTATTAGCTAGCGGAGGTGCTACGGAGGGCTGGCACAGTCGGAGATGTTTCCACCGGGCAGCAGCGGCAGTGCTACTACAAACAGGAAACAGTGTTACGAGCCACCGGCGGCGGTGGTGCGTGCCGGCAAATATCCCATCACAGCTGCAGTTTGTTGGGCGTTGCCTGTGGGTTTGGATGTGTTCGTGCGCGTGTGACAATCTTACTTCCTTTTTTTATTCGTGGTTGTGCGAGAGCTGCGGCGTTTTCGTGTGTTGGGATGCGGGGACACATATGTCGAGCCCTCGATACGGAGGATCGAGGGTTCCAATCCTCCGTAGAATGCTCAACATGGTTCTTCCTTTTTAGGCTGGTGCCAATGCACCACCCCACTCTCGTCTCGCCACGTCAGATTTACGCTCACTCTCACCCCACTCTTATCACACTCTCGCCCCATGGTGCCAGTGCACGGGCTGTAGTATCACTCTCACTTCTCTCTCCTCCTCTCTCGCCTCCATTCTCGCCTCCCTCTCGCCCCCACTAGCACCGCTATCGCCTCCCTCTCGCCCCGCTCTCGCCCTCTCGCCCCGCCAACGCGGGCGGTAGCGCGCCCTCTCGCCCGCTGTCGACGAACGAGGCTGCTACCGCCCGGCCCGCTGCTCTCGCCCCGTCTATCGCCCGCTGTCGCCCCGCGCGGGGCGATAAGGCCCGCTATTGCCCGCGCTATTTCCTGCGTTGGCACCAGCCTATGGTGGTACCTAAGCTGGGACGCGAGCCGGCTCGAGCTCGCATGTCACAGGCGGAACCTAGGCTCAGCTTGAGTGGCTGTCGAGCAATTAAATCAAGGTCGGCTCGAGCTTCGTGGAAACTTGGGCTGGCTCGGTGCGGCTCATGAGCCTGCTGAAATGGGACTATGAGATAACAGCCCACCTTATCTTCTTCCAAATGCATCGCGGGATGGATTTCACGGTAGCAGCTCCCAGTACATGGTGACGGTTTCCCGCTCATCGCCGGAGCCGGTTACCGCCGCTAGCTTGGATCCTCACACAGCCACTAGCATCGCGCCCGTCGCGCCGCCTGCAGCCGAGACAACCTCGCCGGTCAAGTCTTTTTCACACTGCCACCTGCAGTCTACACCACCGCGCGCCGGTCATGCCGCTGCACACTGCCGCCAGCATTCGTGATAACCACCCCCCGACCGAGCCCACGCATAACCGGTACAGATACAGAGACAAAGAAAAAGATGTGGATGGATTGAGAGGCCGGTGTATGTTGGGGTCGTACGTTGGCTAAAGAAGCGGGCCAAACGAGCTGACTGAGCCGAGCCTGGCTTGGCACGTGCTCTCCGCGGTACAAGAAGTGCAGCTCAGCTTGCTCCCCAAATCACCAGCGGACCGAGCCCAACTTGGTGCGAGCCAGCAAATGATCCGGCCAAGCCGGAAAGCCCGAGCTGAGCGTACATGAAGAGCGATATATTTATAGGAGTATTAGCTAATTTTATCTCTGGAAAACAGAAACAGTAATGGGCTGACACAGTTGAATTGTACTGAACTCACCACACTTGTATTGATTCAGTTACAGTACATATATAGCTTACAGAGGTGATTGTGTGTGCGCGAGCAGTGGCACGCGCAGGTGCATGCAAGGCCTCGATCCTTAAGTATAGGAACTACAGGTTACAGACCAGGTCAGGTACCGTTAGGATTACAGAACGATAACGTTCAACACCCCCCCGCAGTACGAACATCGAATGGCAAGATGTGAAGACTAGTCCGAAATTCATCAAAGACTGAGCTGGGTAGTCCCTTCGTGAATATATCAGCAAACTGCGAGGACGTTGGCACGTGTAGAATCTTGGCCTCGCCAAGTGCAACCCTGTCGCGGACAAAATGTAGATCGATCTCAATGTGTTTGGTCCTCTGATGCTGCACAGGGTTGGAGGACATGTAGACGGCACTAATGTTATCACAGAAGACAACCGTGGCGCGGCGAGGAGGACGTCGAAGTTCAGTTAATAATTGCCGTAGCCAGCAAGACTCTGCAACGCAGTTCGCGACGGCGCGGTACTCCGCTTCAGCGCTGGAGCGGGAGACGGTTGGCTGCCGTTTGGAGGACCACGAGACGAGGTTATCTCCAAGGAAGACACAAAAGCCAGAGGTGGACTTTCTGGTGTCAGGGCATCCCGCCCAGTCGGCGTCAGAGTAGGCTAGGAGATCAGTAGAGGAGTGCCGATACAATTGGAGTCCAAAGTTGGAGGTGCCCTTGATGTAACGCAAGATGCGTTTGATCAACTGGAAGTGGACATCTCGGGGAGAATGCATGAACAAGCACACTTGTTGGACGGCGTGTGAGATGTCGGGCCGTGTTAGGGTCAGATATTGAAGGGCGCCAGCTAAACTCCGATAGAGGGAAGGATCAGAGAAAGGGAGGCCATCCGTGGCAGAGAGTTTGGAGCGAGTATCGATCGGAGTGGAGAGTGGGTTGCAGTTCGACATGTTGGCACGATCTAAAAGCTCAAGTGCATATTGTTGTTGCGACAGAAGGAGGCCATGGGTGTTACGATGCACATTGATCCCAAGGAAGTGATGGAGCTCACCTAAATCTGTCATGGAAAATTCTGTTTTGAGGGAGTGGATGAGAGAGTGGAGAAAGTGTGGTGTATTGGCCGTGAGAATTATGTCATCGACATAAAGAAGGAGATAGGCAATGGACGAGCCACGATGGAGAATGAAAAGTGAGGGATCACATTTGGAAGCCATAAACCCAATGGAGTGGAGGAATTGTGTGAAGCGAGAAAACCACGTACGCGGTGCTTGCTTAAGCCCATAGAGTGATTTCTTGAGGAGGCAAACGTGGTTTGGTAGGGTGGAGTGGGAGAACCCGGCCGGTTGGGTGCAATAAACTGTCTCATGAAGAGTGCCTTGGAGGAAGGCATTTTTCACATCCAATTGATGCATAGGCCAAGAATGTGAGGTGGCAAGACTCAAAATGATGCGAATGGTGGCGGGTTTTACCACAGGGCTGAATGTTTCGTCGTAGTCGACCCCTGCCTGTTGAGTGAATCCACGGAGAACCCATCTTGCCTTGTATCGAGCCAATGTACCATCGGGATGCATTTTGTGGCGAAAAATCCACTTGCCCGTCACGATGTTGACACCTGCAGGTTTAGGAACCAGAGACCAAGTATCATTCTTAATCAGGGCATTAAATTCTTCTAGCATGGCTGCATGCCAGTTGGGATCACGGATGGCGTTTTTGTAGTTGGATGGAAGGGGAGAGATGGATTGTGTGGTGGTATGTAAGTTAAAAAGGCGACGTGGCATGAGAAACCCGTTTTTGGCTCGCGTGGTCATCGTGTGTGGGTTCTGGGGTGGCTGTATCGGAATAGCGCGCGGTGGCAGGGCTCGTTGACGTGGCTGCACGGGAGTGGTTGGCGGCGAATCTGCGCTGGTGGAGGAGCCAGAGGAGGAATGATGAGCTGATGATTGATGTGGGCCGTGTCCGCTGGGTGGGGTTGGTGGGGTTGTGATGGCCGAGGAGGATTGGCTGGGCGTGGGTGCGTCAGGCGGTGTCGGGGGGACAGAGTGGGAGGAAACAGATCCCGAGGAGGATCCGGCGGGGGATCCCGATGCGGATGGTGGGGTGGGTCTGGTTACGCGGAAACCGGGGAGGATTTCGTCTGGTTGGTTGGGATCGGCTGCGTCCAAGGGTGGTGTGGGCTTGGGTGTGGGGCTGGCGAAAGGAAAAATTGTTTCGTTGAAAGTTACGTGCCGAGAGACGTGGACTTGGCGAGTTTCGAGATTAAGGCACCGATAGCCCTTGTGTTCGCGGGGATAGCCGATGAAAACACAGCGGATGGAACGTGGGGCTAATTTGTGAGGTGAAGTAGCTAGGGTGTTAGGGTAGCAAAGGCACCCGTACACGCGGAGGTGTGTGTACATGGGATGTTGTCCAAGGAGACGAAAGTGGGGTGTTTGCGATTGAATGGAACTAGAGGGACGAATATTAAGTAGGTGAGTGGCCGTGTTTAGGGCTTCGACCCAAAAGGACGAGGGGAGGTGACCTTGGATGAGAAGAGTGCGTAGGACGTCATTGGTAGTACGGATTAGCCTTTCGGCCTTGCCGTTTTGAGAGGATGTATGCGGGCACGATAATCTAAATGCAATGCCGTGGTTGGAGAAGAGGGTGCGTAGGCTTAGGTTTAGAAACTCGCCGCCGTTATCACATTGGACACAACAAATGGTGGTGTGGAATTGTGTTTTAATGAAAGAGAGAAATCGTTGTAGGGTGAGGGCAGTGTCCGATTTCTGTTTGAGGGGGAAAGTCCATGAGTAGTGCGAGTAGTCATCTAGGATTGCGAGATAATATTTGTATCCACTGAAGCTAGGCACGGGAGAGGTCCACAAATCGCAGTGTATTAATTGAAAGGGCGCGGTGGTACATGAACTAGAGGAAGTAAAAGGGAGCCTAGTGTGTTTGCCAAGTTGACACACCTCACACATGGATGAGGGGACAGTATTATTACATGAAGGAAGAAAATGCAATAATTTGGAGACGGTGCGAGGGCCCGGATGTCCAAGCCGCTGGTGCCATAAGTCGCCGGAGGTGGCGGTGTGGAAGGCTGTCGGGTTGTGGGAGCCACCATGGAAGGAGTAGAGCTCGCCGTCACTATTGCATCGAAGAATTGTAGTCCTGGTGGCTAGGTCCTTCACAGAAAAACCATAGGGGTCAAAATCGATGGAACAAGAATTGTCGCGGGTGAATTTGCGTACGGATATGAGGTTAGTAACCATGGATGGCGATACGAGCACATTTTTGAGATTGAAGGTGTGGGGAGGGGAGTGGAGGATGACATCGCCAGTGGTGGTGATGGGGAGCCGTGATCCGTTGCCGACAACAACATGAGAAGAATTAGGCCGAGAGAAAGAGTGAGAGGTCAAGGTACCTGGGGTGTTGGCGATGTGAGACGAGGCGCCCGAGTCCATGGTCCATTCCGGTGGGGCGGAGCTTGGGGCGTTGCTGACCATGGCGCTGTGATCCCAAGAGTACGGGGGCGCGGGGTAGTGGTAGCCGGGCGGTGGGTAGAAGTTGGCGTGGCCCGCCATGTAGGCATGCGCGTGGTGGCCGGGGCGAGGCCCGAGGATGCTCGTCGGGTTGGGGGCGAACGGCGGACGGTAGGCCGGCTGGAAGGAGCCGTAGGCGGGCTGGTACGGTTGGTACGGCTGCGGTTGGTACGGCTGCTGGCGGCGTCCCCAGTTGCCGCGTCCGCGTCCACGACCACGGCGCCCGCGGCCGCGATCGTTGCCGGTGCCGTATTGGTAGCCGCCTTGACCGTAGCCGTACTGCTGGCCGCCCTGGCCAGAGCCGGTGGTGTGGGCGTTGTGGGCAGGGGCCTGCTGTCCGCCGGAACCGGAGTTCCCGTTGGTGCTGGTGGCGGCACCGTGAACGGCATTGCCGCGTTGGCCGTTCTTGTCGCGGTCGCCACGGTCACCGGATCCGTTGGCGACAAGGGCGTGCGCGGCGGCGTCCAGAGCCTTGGCCTTCTGCTTGATCTCGGCGAGGAGGAGGCGGGACTGGGCATCGGCGAAGGAGGCGAGCGGCGTCTGGAGCATCTCGGCCTGCAGAGCGAACGCGTCGCTGAGGCCGTCGAGGAGGCGCATCGTCAGCTGGGCGTCGGAGATCGGATCGTCGACGTCGCCAAGCGCGTCGGCGATAGCCTTCAGCTTGCTGCAGTAGTTGCCGATCGTCATGTCGCCCTGACGGAGGTCGTGGAACTCGCGGCGAAGATGCATGCTCCGGACAGCCTTGTTGGCGGTGAAGAAGGCGAGGATGGCGCGCCAGGTCTGGAAGGCCGTGTTGTCGGGGGCGAGGACGATTTCCTGGAGGTCGTCGGCGAGTGTGGCGATGAACCACAGCGTGATGGAGAAGTCCGTCTTGCGCCATTCCTCGTCAGCGAGGTGAGCGGCGGTTTCCTCCTCGACGTGGTGGCGGGCGTTGTAGCGGGCGAGGAGGATGAGGACGGTGTTGCGCCACTTACGGAAGAATTTGCCGGTGAGATCGAGTTTAAACTCGATGTAGTTGGTGATGTTGATGTTGTGGATGGAGATGCCGGGGGGGATGACGGCGATGGTTGTGTCCGAGGCGGACGCCATGAGGAGGGAGGGATCGAAGAAGAGAGAGGGTTCGTGGGAGGGAGAAGAGACACCTGCGCTCTGATACCAAGTTGAATTGTACTGAACTCACCACACTTGTATTGATTCAGTTACAGTACATATATAGCTTACAGAGGTGATCGTGTGTGCGCGAGCAGTGGCACGCGCAGGTGCATGCAAGGCCTCGATCCTTAAGTATAGGAACTACAGGTTACAGACCAGGTCAGGTACCGTTAGGATTACAGAACGATAACGTTCAACAGACACAAATCCAGCAGCATAAAAGATCACCTATAACTCTCCTAGAAAGACCGAGTATATATTCTGGACCCACGGCTTGGACACGGACCGACGAACTAGGCAGTGGATCTAGAGCACGCCGCAGTAGGAGATGATGATGGTCTTGGAGACTTCACCGGTCATGGGACTTTGCTGCCGGTGGCGGTTCCCAGCTTCTTGATGGCCTTGAGAACATCCATGCCACCGATGACCTGGCCGGCCGAAGGCGACATACTTTCCATCCTTTCCATCTAAAGACGGACAGCGGGTCAGGGTGATCATGAACTGGGAGGCGTTGGTGTCTGGCCCAGTGTTGAACCTGGATAGCCTGCCGGCTTTGATATGCTACTTGGCGAAATTCTCATCCTTGAACTTCTCACCATAGATGGACTCACCGCCGGTGCCGTAGATGGGTTAAGGTGATCTGAACTGGGAGCCATTGGAGTTGGGCTCGATGCTGAACATGGATGAGTGGGCCAACCTTGATGTGCTTCAAGACGAAGTTCTCCTCCTCAAACTTGCCGCCATATATGGACTCGCCGCCGCTGCCATACCGATTGGTTAAGATGTCGCTGGTGCACATGAACTCGGGGACCACACATGCATGAATAGGGTTACAGATAGGATTGCAATTATGATATTTCAGTTGCAGGTGAGGTTGCAACTGATATTTCTCAGTTACGACTGAGGTTGAAATTATGAGTAGGCAAATCCAGCACTCAATCATTTTTCATATTTAAAGACTGAGGTTGAAAATATCAGTTGCAATTTCACTTGCAGGGCAAAATTATTAATTGCACATTGCCTCTGAAAGAAACTTCTAACTGGAAAAAAAAGCTCAGTTCCACCCTAACGTGCGGCTGAAAGAAACTTAGTTGCAGCTAGACTTATAGCGGGGAAAAAGTCAGTTACATCCCACTTGTAACTGTGGAAAAAATGCAGTGTAGTCACTTGCATCCCTATAACCTAAGAAATCTCCATTGCAACGAGACTTGCAACACTACAAGGAAAGGGCTTACAACCTGTTTGAGCATTTTCTAATTAGTGGCATTAAAATGACACGCCAGTGATCTTCATCAGTGCTATTCACTTCCCCTGGCGTGCATTGGATAACACCGGTAGAAGAAACATATCATTGGCGTTAACTGTTGCACGTCACATTTGTTAAACTTTTCGGTGGCGTTGGCATAAAAACCACGCCGGTAACTAATCCGTAATTTTTTTTTTAAATTTCCAGTTTTTTATTGCATTTACTATAATAGCTTATTGATAACATCACAAAGAATGGTAGGATAAATTATTACGGAATTTTGGTAAAATAGAAAATATCCAATAGTCGAATACTAAGAACAATATCTATGATTTCGACTAAGAAGAGTCATCATCGTGCTGATGAAACACATCGTTGCCATCATCATCTCTAAGGTCTTGGCCGTCGTCTTCAGTGAATGATGATGTGCGTAGTTGCACTCATTGGTAAACCCCAAGAGAAATGTTGTGAAGAGTGCAGCGGAAAGTTTTCCCTCAGAAAAGAAACCAAGGTTGAATCGACCAATAGGAGAACAAGCAATTTCTGAAGGTTGATTCAGTTGATGTGGTAGGGCGCACTACCGGTTCAGCAACAAAGTTGAATGTACACAACACAATCAATTCAATTTGCCCCAACGAAGCAGTGAGGTTGTCAATCTCACCGGTTTTGCTGATAATAAAGAGGTTAAATGTATGGTGTGAAAAACAGTATGAATTAGTAGTATCAGAGTGACAACAGTAATTGCAATGGTTGAATTATCAGTATGAGAAAATGGACCGGGGTCCACGGTTCACTAGTGGTGTCTCTCAATAAAAGATAGATAACATATGTGGTGAACAAATTATAGTTGGGAAATTGATAACATGCATGACATGATGATTACTATGTGATTTATGCGGGCATTACAACAAGACTCATAGACCTTCATCCAACTTCATCTATGACTAATAATCCATCATCAGAATATCATCTGAATAAACCCTGGGTATTAAGTTGCAAGCAATGGATAATCGCATTAAGAAAAGTGTGTAATGTAAACAATGTAAACACCGTTGTTTTCTCCCTAATGGCAACAACACATCCTTCATCTGTCACGTTTCTGTCACTCGAGCACAAATGCAAAGGAGGCATGCACCCAATATCGAGCATAAATACTCCCTCTTGAAGTCACTAGGATCTACTTGGCCAGAGCATCTACTAACAACGTAGATAATGCAATATCATAAATAACATACACATGAAGATAACATGATATATTGATAATCACGAGACATAGCATTCAACATTCACCGGATCGCAGCAAACACAACATGTAGAATTGCAATAAGATGATCTAACATGAGGCATAAAGAGGAGATAACAACCATCAAGCTACTGCTATGACTAGTAATCCAGGGATGAACTACTCACGCATAACTCTACAGGCGGACATAGTGGTGTAGATCCCTCTAATGTCTACGCACGCTTCTATTCTGGTATACTGTGTTGGGCCTCAAAGTGCAGAGGTTTGTAGAACAGCAACAAGTTTCGCTTAAGTGGATCACCCAAGGTTTATCAAACTCACGGAGGTAGAGGTCAAAGATATCCCTCTCAAGCAACCCTGCAATCAAGATACAAGAAGTCTCTTGTGTCCCCAACAAACCTAATACAATTTTCAGTTGTATAGGTGCACTAGTTCGCGAAGAGAGAGTAAAATGCAAGTAATATGAATGATAATAAGTAATAATAGAAATCTGAAATAAAAATGGCAGGAAGCTAAGATGTAGCAGAACACGCCGAAAACGGTGTTTCAATGCTTGGAAATAATCCCTAGGGATCCTACTTTCACTAGAGGACACTCTCAATAATGATAACATAATTAAAAATTAAATATCTTCTCTTCACTATGCTACTCTTAACCCTCTCCGGTTGGATAACGAACACTAATCATTGCGTAAGGCTGCAAAAAGCATTCCTTAAAGTAAGCATTCCCATGTCTAGTTAACCCCACGCTGTCAGTATGACCGCCCTAGAAGGTACTAGACAAACACCACAATTCATAGAGGAGACACACGTGATGTTCACCTTCACACTGCGGGATAAGGTGACTCCAAAGCTCATATTATTAAAACACTTGAGTAGCACAAGATGAAGAGTAACATCTACTTATTCAACTAGATTACAAAGCTCACGGTCACATATAGATCACACCATGGGAGAGAGAGATGAACCACATGGTTACTGGTAGAGCCCTCAGCTTCGGGGGAGAACTACTCCCTCCTCATCATAGGAGACAGCAACAGCGATGGAGATGGCGGTGGAGTCGATGGAGATGGTCTCGGGTGCACTTCCCCGTCCCGGCAGGGTGCCAGAACAGAGATTTGTCCCTCGAAACTTGTTGGTGGCGGCAGCGAGCTACAGATGTATTTTATGGAAAAGGTCAATGTATCTAGGGTTTTCCCTTGGGGGGGTATAAATAAGCGAAAGGGCGATGCCGGGGGTGGCTAGGGGGCCCGCACCTCTAAGTGGCGCGGCTAGCGGGACCCGCGCCACCCCATGGTGTGGCCACCCTGTGCCCCCCCCCTTCGGGGCTCTTTGGGACTTCTTGAAGCTTACGAGACTTCTAAGACTTCTGGCTTTCGAATTTTCCAATTCCGAGAATATTTTCAGAACAACTTTTCTGGAACTAAAAACAACAGAAAAAAGAACTGGCTCTGTGGAATCTAGTTAATAGGTTAGTCCCGCAAAACGTGTAAAAATGCTATAAATAAGGGAGAAAACATGTAGCAATTGGCATAATATAAACATGGAGCATCAGAAATTATAGATACATTGTAGACGTATCAAGCATCCCCAAGCTTAGTTCTTACTCGTGCTCGAGTAGGTAAACGATAAAACACAATAATTTCTAAGATAACATGCTACTTACCATAAACTAGATCATTATAATGTAAAAGCATATGTACGCTGAGGTCATAGAACTTCAAACACAAACATGATAAATAGAACTTTAATAATAAAGCATAGCAATCACTTTGCATCATGAAGAGTAACTCAAATAAAAGATCATGAATAACAATGCATTGAAAGTTATACGTTTGTTTCAAGAATAAAGAAAGCATGTCATAGTGGTATTTCGCTAGTCCTTAAGAGTGGGACAAAACATAAATGCTAGGACATGAAGGTGCAGATCTTGCAGTCGTCGTGATACCCCAGGAGGCGGGTGTGATGAGCACAGCGGTAGGAAGTTTTTCCCTTAGTTAAGAACCATGGTTATCAATCCAGTAGGAGAAGTAGGATCTTCGGAAGGTTGATGCCACTAACGGTGGTGCTGGCGCTTCACCGGTGTCAGCAACAACGTGGAACCTGCACACAAAACAACAAAAATACTTTGCCCCAACGGTACAGTGAGGTTGTCAATCTCATAGGTCTTGCTGACAACAAAGATTAGACGTATAGTGTGAAAAACAGTTGAATGCTTGCAGAAAGTAGAGAGAGCAGGAAATTGTTGTGGTTTGTTTAACAGTGTCGAAAATGGACCGGGGTTCATAGGTTCACTAGTGGTGTCTCTCCAGAAAAGATAACATGGTGGGTGAACAAATTACAGCTGGGCAATTTACAAATAAATGTTGCACCGTAGTGCACATTATAACATGACGATTACTATGATATTTAGTGCGGGCATTACAACAAGATACATAGACTGACATCCATCTACATCTATGACAAATAATCCACCCTCAGGTTATCATCCGAACCCCCTTAGGTATTAAGTTACAAGCAACAGATAATTGCATTAAACAAAGTGTGTAATGTAAGCAATGATTATACACGTGGGTACTCTCACCGCTGTTTTCTCCCTAATGGGAATAGTACATCCTTTCCCTTCACGTTTCTGTCACTCGAGCAAGGCAACAAGGAGGCATGCACCCACTATCAAGCATAAATACTCCCTTTTGGAGTCACAAGCAACTACTTGGCCAAAGCAACCACTAGCAACAAAAAGCATGCAAGATCACAAATAACATATGCAATAAAAGACTATCATCAACTTGGCATAAGTTCAATATTCATCGGATCCCAGCAAACATAACATATAGAAATACATAAGATCAATCTCGATCATGATAGCCAGCTCACGAGATCTAAACATGGAGGCATATGAGGAGGAGACAACCATCTAGCTACTATTATGGACCCGTAGTCCAGGGATGAACTACTCACGCATCACTCTGGAGGCAGGCATGGTGATGTAGAAGCCTCCGGGGATGATGTCCTCTTCGGCAGTGTCCCGAAATACAGCTCTAGAACCCTCCTGATCTAGGGTTGACATTGATGGCGGTTGCGGAACTTATTCGGGGATTTTGATCAGGTGCTTAGGGTTTTCCATACGGGGTCTTAAATAGGCTAAAGGCCAAAGGCGGTGGAGCTTCAGGGGCCCTACATCCCTAGCTGGCGCGGCCAGGGGGACCCGCGCCACCCTAGGGTGTCGCCCCCCTGCTTCCCCTCTTCGACTCCTCTTCGGTCTTCGGGATGCTTCCAGGGAAAATAGGAATTCCTGGCTTCGAATTTTCAAATTACGAGAATATTTCCAAAACAACTTTTCTGAAACTAAAAACAGCAGAAAACAGCTAACTGGCTTTGGCATCTTGTTAATAGGTTAGTCCCGGAAAACGTATGAAAATGCTATAAATAAGTGAGAAAACATGTAGCAATTGGCATAATAAGATCATGGAGCATCAGAAATTAGGGATACGTTTATGACGTATCAGGACATCTTCAAAGTTCATGTGGAAGACTAGAACAAATAATTTAAGAAAAAATAATATCACATTATGAAGCAATTATTGATGTTTATGGGACAAATACACATAGAACTCAGAATGGCAAAAATGTTCTCTCAACTATGCATAAAGTTAGAAGATGGATACTCGACATAAAAGTAAAAGAAAGGCCCTTCGTGGAGGGAAGCATGGATCAACTCATGTGCTAGAGCTTTTATTTTATTAAACAGGGGTATTAAAAGTTTAACATTCCTCCCTATCGATGAGTCGTATCAATAAATCCCTCGGGTGAGCCGGTAGAGTTTCGAGTAGAGGAACGATGTACGCGCTGGTGATCTCGACGGCTAACAAGGGGCATGGTTTACCTAGGTTCGGGGCCCTCGTAGAGGTAAAATCCTTACTCCTGCTTGTCTGATCTGTATTATGGCGAGATAGTCGAGCTGTTACAATGGCGATGATGTGGTGGTGTGTACAGGGTATCACGTGTATTGTCTAGTATAGTTGTGGCTTGTATCTTGTTCATGTCTCGATTCGATCTCCTCTTTCTCTCCTTCCTCCTGGTTTTATATATGCATCCAGGAGGGGTTACATGAGTCCTAGTAGATTACGTATAGGAGTTCTTGTCTTGACCAAGAAGTCTTGTAGGTGGGATTCTGTTGGGCCTTCTAGAACCGCGGGATATCACCTGTCTTTGGGCCTAGGTCTTGGGCCTTGGACCGAGTAGGCTCACCCGATAGGTCCAGAAATCATCCCAACGTCAGTAGCCCCTGAGTGTTTATTCGACTGAGAACAGTCGGGTAAGCACTCAAAGTTCGTTCTAAGATTCTTCGACTTGTCATTCAATCGCCTGGTTTTGAGCGTGTATACCCTGTCCGCGACGCGCTCATGTACTCGAGCATCGAGTGATAAATGTGCCTTGTTTTGGCTATATTCGCAGAAGGATGTGGCTTAGTCGCTTGACTCTCCCGAAAGATCAGGGACAATTAGTTGCATCTAGGACAAAAACGGTTATGGCCTACATGAATTCGAGACCTCCGACTCAAATCCGGCGAGGTGATCGTTGCGACTGGGCTGTGGAGGTCTTACCGAGTCAAACTTAACCTAAATGGGTACCCGGCGCGTCCGCTAGGATTTTTCTTCGTACTGTTGACACGAGAAATTTACCGGAGGACGCAGCTTGAGTGCGATTCCAGGCCCAAAAGAGGGATCCTTGGGTCTTACCTTCGTACTCGAAAGAATACGGCATCCGGAAGTGCCTAGTCGGCCGAATGATCCAGGATAAGGATGTGTAAATATGTCGTGTGGTAGAGTTGCGAGAGCCGCACACTCGCGATTTTACCTTAATCATGTTATTGCGATTCATCGGGTGAAGAGATCTCCCTTCTTGATCTTGTGCGAAAGATACTTTGCGTTATGAAGTTTACACGAAAGAAATTTCTTCTTGATGTGCCCATATGAAACAGATTTCGTGTCAGGGTGACTATGCGGAATAAATTTCGCGTCTTGATATGCCCATACGAAAGAGATTCTGTCAGGGTGCTTATGCGAAAGAAATTCCGCGTCTTTGATGTGCCCTTACAAAAGATATTTCGTGTCAGAATGCTTATGCAAAAGAAATTTCGCTTCTTGATGTGCCCTTACAAAAGAAATTTCGTGTCGGGTGTCCATGCGAATGAAATTTCGCGTTTTGATGCTCATACGAATGAAATTTCGTGTAATGAGGTGCGCGATGACGTCACCGCGCACTCGCCTTCTCCCGATGGGACGTGACGTTGTGGGACAAGACACGTAGAGCCCATCATGTCAGATTTTGACCGAAAGCGTGCCGTCATGCGCCCGTGTATCTGCATGACGTAATTATGCGGTGGAGATTTACTCGACACGTTGGATAGAGTCGACGCAGTGGAGGTGTACTCAACACGGCGGATAGAGTCTACGCGGTGGAGGTGTACTCAAAACGGCAGACGGAGTCGATGAGGAAGTCGTGTAGTCGACAAGGCGGACGGTGTCGACGTGGTGGAGATCGTGTAGTTGACGTGGACGTGCCGGAGTCGCACGACGGCGTGGAAGTCGTGTAGTTGACGCGGACGCTCAGCCACCTAGTCCACACAAGAAGATGGACCCGAAAAGTCATCAAGATGTTCTGATTTCACTAATTGGGCCGCGATGTTGTATGTGTCTCGTCGAGACGAACAAGTTTGATGTTTTGATTTTATTCATCCAAGTTAATATGCGGTTTGTACGACCACAATAATTACCTTGACGAAGAAATATGACAGAGCTCCTCAGATACGCGGCGAGCATGTTAGATGCTTCCGACGCGGTAGTATGTCGAGTGCGCATGTAGCGCTCGTCGGTTGCGCGACCATCGCTCATTGGGTGCGCCGCCAGTGCTCCCGATGGGAGTAGCCCCCGAGTCTATGTGCGATTATTCGTAATCGGGCATAGAGTCAAAGATCTTCCAACGTTGCTTCTTCGATTTATCGGGTGCACGGAAGTGCTCCCGATAGGAGGGGCCCCCAAGGCTATGCTCGACTCGCAGAGTCGGGCATAGGTTCAAGTTGTTCTGAAGCTAACCCCTTTTGCTTGTCTTCTGTTGGCTCGCGGAGGAGGGAATGCGTCGACTTCCGGAGGAGGGTATGTGTCGACTCCGAGCGAAGGATCTGTGTCAACTGTCGACGTCGACTCCGAGCAGAGGATATGTGTCGACTCCGAGCAAAGATTATGTCGACTGTCGACTCCAAGCGGAGGATATGTGTCGACTGTCGACTCCGAGCGGAGGATATGTGTCTACTCCGAGCGAAGGATTGTGTCGACTCCGAGCGGAGGATTGTGTAAACTCTGAGCGGAGGATATGTGTCGATTGTCGAAGTTGTAGACGATGTTCTGGTTCCCAGCTTATTGATAGCCTTGAGAACAGCCATGACACCGATGACCTGGCCGAAGGCGACATACTTTCCATCCTTTCCATCGAAAGACGGACAGCGGGCCAGGGTGATCATGAACTAGGAGCCGATGGTGTCTGGCCCAGTGTTGAACATGGATAGCATGCCAGCTTTGATATGCTACTTGGAGAAATTCCAATCCTTGAACTTCTCGTCATAGATGGACTCACCGACGGTGCCGAAGTGCTTGGTTAAGTCGCCGCCGGGGCACATGAACTCGGGGACCACGTCAGTGGATCGTGTTGCCGTTGTAGTGCAAAGGCCGGCCGGCTGTGCCTTTCTCGCCGGTGCAGAGTGCACGTAAGTTCTCGGCCGTCTTGGGCACGACATCGGAGAAAAGCTCCATCTAGATGCGGCCCTCGAGGAGGCCGTTCAAGGTAATGTCGAAGTAGACCATCGGGTTGGTAGCCACCTTGCTCGCTGGGATCGGACATGACACGGCTTGAACAAATGAATGGGGCTGGGGATCTAGCACGCCTCAATCGGAGATGATGATGGTCTTGGTGTCTTCACCGGTCATGCGGAGTTTGCTGCCGGTGGCGGTCCCAATCTTCTCCATGGCCTTTACAACATCCATGCCGCCAACGACCTGGCCGAAGGCGACATGCTTGTGTTCGAACGAAGGACAGCGGACAAAGGTGATCTGAACTGGGAGCCATTGATGTTGGGCTCGGTGTTGAACATGATGGATTGTGCCATCCTTTATGTGCTTCAAGACGAAGTTCTAGTCCTCAAACTTGCCGCCATATATGGGCTCGCCGCCGCTGCCATACCGCTTGGTTAAAACGTCGCTAGTGCACATGAACTCGGGGACCACACATGCATGAATAGGGTTACAGATAGGATTGCAATTATGATATTTCAGTTGCAGGTGAAGTTGCAACTGAGATTTCTCAGTTACGACCGAGGTTGAAATTATGAGTAGGCAAATCCAGGACTCAATCATTTTTCATATTTAAAGACTGATGTTGAAAATATCAGTTGCAATTTTACTTGCAAGGCAAAATTCTTAATTGCACCGTGACTTTCCTCTGAAAGAAACTTGTAACTGAAAAAAAGTCTCAGTTGCACCATAACTTGCAGCTGAAAAAAACTTAGTTGCAACTAGACTTATAGCGGGGAAAAAGACAGTTGCATCCCACTTGTAACTGGGGAAAAAATGCAGTGTAGACACTTGCATCCCAATAACCGAAGAAATCTTTCTTGCAACCCGACTTGCAACACTACAAGGAAAGGGCTTACAACATGTTTGAGCATTTTCTAATTAGTGGCATTAAAATGACACGCCAGTGATCTTGCATCAGTGCTATTCACTACCCCTGGCGTGCATTGGACAACACCGGTAGAAGAAACGTATCATTGGCATTAACTATTGCACGTCACATTTGTTAAAATTTTCAGTGGCGTTGGCACAAAAACAACGCCGGTGTCTAATCCGTAACTTTTTTTAAAAAATTCAGTTTTTTATTGCATTTACTATAATAGCTTACTGATAATATCACATAGAATGGTAGGATAAATTATTACAGAATGTTTGTAAAATAGAATATATCCATTAGTCGACTACTAAGAACAATATATGTGATTTCGACTAAGAAGAGTCGTCATCGTGCTGATGAAACACTGCCATCATCATCTCTAGGGTCTTGGCCGTCGTCTTCAGTGAATGATGGTGTGCGTAGTTGCACTCATTGGTAAACCCCAAGAAAAAGGTTGTGAAGAGTGGATTCGAAAGTTTTCCCTCAGAAAAGAAACCAAGGTTGAATCGACCAGTAGGAGGACAAGCAATTTCTGAAGGTTGATTCAATTGATGTGGTAGGGCGCACTACCGGTTCAGCAACAAAGTCGAACCTTGACAACACAATCAATTCACTTTGCACCGACGAAGCAGGGAGGTTGTCAATCTCACCAGTTTTGCTGATAATAAAGAGGTTAAATGTATGGTGTGGAAAACAGTAGGAAAACAGTACGAAATTAGTAGTAGCAGAGTGAAAACAGTAATTGCAGTGTTTGTATTATCAGTATGAGAAAATGGACCGGGGGCCATAGTTCACTAGTGGTGTCTCTCAATAAAAGATAGATAACATATGTGGTGAAAAATTTACAGCTGGGAAATTGATAGATATTGAAACATGCATGACATGATGATTACCATGTGATTTATGCGGGCATTACAACAAGACTCATAGACCGTCATCCAACTTCATCTATGACTAATAATCAACCCTCAGAATATAATCCGAATAAACCCTGGGTATTAAGTTGCAAGGAACAGATAATCGCATTAAGCAAAGTGTGTAATGTAAACAATGTAAACATCGTTGTTTTCTCCCTAATGGCAACAACATATCCTCCATCTGTCGCGTTTCCGTCACTCGAGCACATATGCAATGGAGACATGCACCCAATATCGAGCATTAATACTCCCTCTTGGAGTTACTAGCATCTACTTTGATAGAGCATCTACTAACAACGGAGATAATGCAATATCATAAATAACATACACATGAAGATAACATGATATATTGATAATCATGAGACATAGCATTCAATATTCACCGGATCCCAGCAAACACAACATGTAGAATTACAATAAGATGATCTAGTTCAGCGAAGAGAGAGTAAATTGCAAGTAATATGGATGATAATATGTGATAATAGAAATCTTAAATAAAAAATGGCAGGAAGCAAAGATGTAGCAGAACACGCGGAAAACGGTGTTTCAATGTTTGGAAATAAGGCCTAGGGATCCTACTTTCACTAGAGGACACTCTCAATAATGATCACATAATTGAAAATTAAATATCTTCTCTTCACTATGCTACTCTTAACCCTCTCCGGTTGGATAACAAACACTAATCATTGCGTAAGGCTGCAAAAAACATTCCTTAAAGTAAGCATTCCCATGTCTAGTGAAACCCACGCTGTCACTATGACTTCCCTAGAAGGTACTAGACAAACACCACAATTCATAGAGGAGACACACATGATGTGCACACTGTCACCTTCACACCGCGGGATAAGGTGACTCCAAAGTTCATATTAATAAAACACTTGAGTAGCATAAGATGAAGAGTAACATCTACTTATTCAACTAGATTACAAATCTCACGATCACATATAGATCACACCATGGGAGAGAGAGATGAACCACATAGCTACCGGTAGAGCCCTCAGCCTCGGGGGAGAACTACTCCCTCCTCATCATAGGAGACAACAACGGCGATGGAGATGGCGGTGGAGTCGATGGAGATGGTCTTGGGTGCACTTCCCCGTCCCGGCAGGGTGCAAGAACAGAGATCTGTCCCACGAAACTTGTCGGTGGCGGCGGCGAGCTAGAGATGTATTTTGTGGAAAAGGTCAATGTATCTAGGGTTTTCCCTTGGGGGAGTATAAATAGGCGAATGGGCGATGCCGGAGGTGGCCAGGGGGCCCACACCCCTAGGTGGCGCGGCTAGGGGGACCCGCGCCACCCCATGGTGTGGCCACCCTCTGACCCCCCTCCGGGGCTCTTTGGGACTTCTTGAAGCTTCCGGGACTTCTAAGACTTCTGCCTTTCGAATTTCCCAATTCCGAGAATATTTCTAGAACAACTTTTCGAAAACTAAAAACAGCAGAAAATAGAACTGGCCCTGTGGAATCTTCTTAATGGGTTAGTCCAGCAAAACGTGTAAAAATGCTATAAATAAGGGAGAAAACATGTAGCAATTGTCATAATATAATCATGGAGCATTATAAATTATAGATACGTTGGAGACGTATCACCCTCCGGTGATGATTTCCCCTCTCGACAGGGAGCCGGGGAGAACTCCAGAACCCTCCCGATCTCGGGTTGACGATGACGGCGGCCTCGGGTTTTTTGTGTGGAAAAGTGGGATTCATCTAGGGTTAACTATCCGAGGGGAATATAGAGGCGAAAGGGCGATGGCTGTGGGGGGCCCAAGGGGCCCACACCACTTGGTGGTGCGGCTAGGGGAGCGTCTCCCTATGGTGTGGCCCTTCTATGGCCCCCCTCAGGGTCTCTTCAGGACTTTGTGGAACATTCGGGAATTCTAATACTTCCGGGCATCGAATTTTCCAATTCCGAGAATATTTCTAGAACAACTTTTCTGAAACTAAAAACAGTAGAAAACAGGGAACTGGCTCTGTGGCATCTTGTCAACAGGTTAGTCCCGGAAATCGATAAAAATGACATAACGTGTATAGAAAACATGTAGTAAATAACATGAAAAATCAGAAATTATGGATAATTGTATGACGTATCAGTCATCCCTCTTTCTCTTTTGTTTACACAATTATGCTTTGACTGGTAAATCAGGGACAAAAATAGTGAAGATAATTTGTTGTATTAATTTGGGGCTGGGCACCTCGCTGCCAGCTCTTCTATCAATTAGATAAGCGGATGAAGCCACTAGTCTAGGGGTGTGAAATGCAATTAACAAGTGAGATAAATATTCTCTATTCACGTGCTCATAAGCTAAAAACAGGAGCACAAAACATGAGTAATTTTGAAAGTTTTAAAGGTAACACATGAACAATTTACTTTGGAGTTGTGGTTAAATACCACTTGTAGGTAGGTATGGTGGACACATTTGGCATACTTTGTCTTTGGGAGTTGGATACACAAGTAGAACTCATACTCAGTATAGGTGGAGGCTAGCAAAGACTGGGAGCGACAAATCAAGAGAGCATAATATCCATAATCATGCATAGCGACGAAAACATTATTAATCAAAGCATAAGTGGTATTACAAGTCAAAAACTAAATGATCATAGAGGCTATAAGTGATTGTTTTGTAGTCATAAACATGGTGTAAGCATGCGCCAAGTCAACCAAATAAACCATTTAAAGGAGAACACCACATATTTATGCTTCAATGTGATAATAACAACTCATGATCCTTTCAATGGCACATTAAACACTCTCAGCTTTTTGAAACAAGTCATGCTTATAAAAATAACCGCTATACAAGTATAGTCACAGTATATACATCTAGCTTGACATGAAAAAGTATAGCCATAGTCTATACAAGCTTCTTTTTGCATCATTATAAATTCTACCACATGCAGCAATTTATTTTTCCAACAAACACCATTCAATATATGTTTTAGCAGAAAATCTCCAAATGGTACAACAAGTAAGCAACAGAGTAATCTCATAACTCTATTAAAACTAACATCTCTGAATAAGAGATGCTTGAAAACAAATAGGAGCTAAAAGGATTGCAACGGCTAGAAGAAAAACTAAGAATATGACCATAATGAGTATTCATATGGAAAAGCGAAGCCTGTCTCTCTCCCAAACAAGATTGCTATATTTATTGCAGCAAGGAACAAATGAAAACTAAACAAAAAATAAAAGACACTCCAATTAAATTTTATATGATGTGACCGAATAAAAACACAGTTTCACTAGAACTGACATGATAAATTTTTTATGAAGAAAGGGAAGCCTTGGGCATCCCCAAGCTTAGACACTTGAGTCTTCTTAGAGTTTGTTGGGATGAAAAACGGGGGCATCCCCAATCTTTGACCTTGCACCCTTCTTCATCATATTATATCACCCTCTTCTTTTGACCCTTGAAAACTTTCTTCACACCACACTCAAAAAGTAATTTGCATTAGAGGGTTAGTGCAACAAACAATTTGAGCTGAAAACTATTTCAGTTGCACCAAAGAAGGATATGGTGAGGTTGCAAATTTAATGAGGTTTCGAAATATTATTTTTGCTAAATTTTATGTTTTCAAAAAGAGCCACAAACATTCAAACATCTTCCTCTTTAGTTTTTAAAAAAGGGGGATTTTGCAAAACCCAGAAAGTCCAGGGGGTTATTCAAAAAAATTCAATTTCCTTTCGTTTTCTTCTCCGGCCAGAAGGACGGCCGTGCGTGTCGATGCCACGGACGCTTCTACCACCTCCTTCTCGCGTTTCCGCTCGGATAAGAGCCGAGAGGACATATTCATCAGACTCCCCCTCTCTCTTTTCCCTCCTCTTGCTCTCTGTCTTCGTCTATGTCGTAGTTCTGGTGCAGAAACCCTAAACCTTGCCGACGGTCCCGCTCGCTATTTCTGGTACACACTCTCTCGAGCCCGCCCGTGATGCCGAGGTGCTCCACCATGTCCCTAATACCCTCCCCGCGGAGTATCGCTTCCCGAGACAGCGGCAATAGGAGGAATTGTGTCTCCATTTCAACTCGGGTTGTCACTCGTCGTAGTCAATTCCGGTGTCATCGGACGTCCTCCGGCGTCCCCGACATCTCCATCCGCCTTGTGGTGAGGTCCTGGTCCTCCAAGACCTTTCTCCCCTTTCTCAATATCCCTACATCGCCATACGCCGCCGCCCTTGTTCTGCCGCACGAAACCTCGTCGCTGGAAATATTTCGACGGCCATAGCATGGGTGCGCCGCCAACACTAGGTTCCCCACGAACCCCTCTAGCTAATGGAACCAATGGATCGAAGCAATTTAGGACGAATCGCATGATTGTTGTTCAACAGAGGAGATCCCCTCCACCGCTGACGCAATCATGACGTCATCACTACCACATAAAATTTTCTATTTATTTTATTTTTTGAATAAAAATTAAGCCCGACTTTCAATTAAAAATGGTCAAGAAATGATTATAAACTTACTAATTTAATATATTTTAATTTACATATCAAAAATATAATTTTTTAGAAATGTTTAGAAAAATAAAATCTAAATGTTTGTTAAATTTTGAACATGCTTGAAAAAGTTCAAATTTGAACGTAATTTGAATTTGAGTTAATTCATTTAAAATTTGGAAAAAATTATGAATAATTCATTAATTTTAGAAAAATACAAATTATATATCAAAATGTTAAGAAAGACAAATGTAATTCATTCCTGATATATTAAAAAAATTAAAAATTTTAAAATTGAAAAATATTTGTATGTTCATTTAATATTGGAGTACTTTATTCAAATATTTCCGGAAAACTTCAAATAATATACCAAATTGTTGGAGTATATTGTAAACTTGAAGTTTGTGTCCAAATCATAAATATTCACCCAACTTTGAATCTTGTCTATGTAAAAGAAGTGTTTAATCATTCCTTTAATCATGGAAATTATAAAATTCCAACTATTGGAACGCTTCAACTCCCCGGTAAATACTAATAGTGTTCTAAGATTTAAAATTCAATACGTCTATCATGACATGACACCCAACAAATTTCTGCATGAAAATAATTTGATGTGTTATAAGAAATCAAATACATACATCATGTTTTTAAATCAACACTCAATATTTTCCAAATACTTGATCTTCCAATATTTCATATAGCTACAAGTAAAGTTAAGATCTTCAGTTACTATCCCAATGAATAAGAATATTCTATTTCGAAAACTTGTAACTAAAGATCTTCGGTTACAAGTTCATTTCTATTTCTATTTCAAAATAAGTATCTTATGCTATCCCAATGAATAACCATGATTCCGCTATTCTCCTTAATACTGGACTACTAATGATTTCACACCTCCTAATATCTCATAATGAATTATTAGATGGTAGAGTTGATTTAGGTTCCTTTGTCATATCTCTACACCTTCTAGCTAATTGCATGTATCCTTCTTCTCTCCCGTCCGGCTTTATATAATATACGGGTTAGGGCTTACAGAAAAGGATACCTAGAAGACTACGGTAAGTTCTAACTTGGAAGGCAATAATCCACCTTCTTCTCCAAGCCGTACCACGTGGGCCGTGGTCCGGGTTCTTCTAGAATCTGGCTTTCGTGTGTCAGCTTACTGGGCCGCCTAATGGACCGTAATCCATTACCATTCAGGACACCCTGGTAATCCGGAACTTTAGGACACTATCCAATATACCCCTAATCGGAATATATTGAAAAGTAGCCCCCAAGAAGGATTGAGACTCCAATTTGCCTTCTTTCGTCAATTTGCATTCTTTTCCGAGAAACGCCGGCGCTCGTCTTGATTCTTCTTTTCTTCAAATCGTGGTCTAACGCGGAACTCGGATTTTGGGAAAATCCGCCCTTTTCTTCCACGAGCCTTCGTGGAAAAGGAACTTCCTACGTCAGCGATAAAATCATGCTGACGTCATGGACGTTTGTGTTTCGAGTGTGAAACCCTGAAATGTATCTCTGACAGATTCTCACAGGAAACGAGGAGATAGCAATAATCACCCGTCGCCTCATTTCCCGGATTTTCCGTCGAGTGACACGTGTCAAAGATCTAACGGTCAAAAGAGCCGTTCCAACGTATCTCAAAGGTTTTCTGGCCATAAAATAGCCTACCTCGAGCCCTCCGGCGATTGTTCTGTTCTCACTCCACCTCCTAGCCCCCAAGCGCCACTCCACCCGAGCCAAAGGTCTATTAGAGCGATCAGAGCTTACGCACGTACCACGCCGTTCTTGGAATTCCTCCATCGGGAGCTCAAGAACTTCACCGCGCCGCCCGCAAATGGACTCTGGTGACTCGCCGCGCACTGTACAGAAGCTCTCGGTCTCCGTCGATATCGACGAGATCATCAATTCCATACACCCGCAGCTTGATTCCCCGAGCCGCGTCGCCGCTAGTGCACCGGAGAAACATTCCGGCGACCAGGCCCGTGAGGAAACTTCACTCGCGGACGAGAACCTGGCCGCCTCTTCCTCTGCGCCGCCTCCGCCACTCGTCCCCGAAACGGCGGAAGATAAAATCCTCCTCGTCGGGGAGGAGCTCTCCGCTGCAGCCGCCGCCACCGGAGCCGAAGACGAGGGCGAGCTTTCCGGCAATTGGAGCTGATGCAACTTGGCCCCTTCTCTTCTTCCGACAATGGAGAAGGAGGGGCTGATTGTGAAGGGGAAATGGCGGCATGAAGAATATGAATCTGAGCCCTTGCCCAATGCCGGGGAACGGGTTCTCCTGACCTCGCACGTCTCTCGAGGTACGGGAATTCCACCTTCCAGCTTTTTTCTTCAAGTCCTCAACCATTACAACATCCAACCACACAACCTACCACCAAACTCTATTCTTTATTTAGCCAGGCTCCAGGCCCTTTTCGAAGGGTATCTAGGAATAGAGCCTAGGCTAGATTTCTGGTTATATTGTTTCGGGTTTAAGCGAAACCCCTCAGAGGGCACACTCCCGACTTGCGGGACCATATCTTTTACATTGCGTAGATTCAGGGAAGATTGGTTCCCCAAGATCAAAACGCCGGAATCCGTCAAATTCTGGACGGGTTCCTTTTTCTATCACCAAGACATCATTTTTCTTGGAAAGAGATGGATTTGATTGTCTACTGAATTTTTCATCAGACGCATGTTCAGCTCTCAAGAATTCTTTTGTTTGCACATGGAGACTTTTTCGGAAAATAAACACGATACGTGGTGGCAAGGTGGGGGCCACATAGCGTCCGAGAAGTTCGAGCACACGATCATCTTTCTCGATACTTGCTGACTTCGTTAGGGGCATCCCAGAGTCCATATTTTCTTCTAATAATTTCATGGAAATACCTAGCAAGAATAAATACTAAAACGGAGAACAGTCGAGATCTTTGCTCTCCACTGAAATA
Source organism: Alopecurus myosuroides (assembly GCA_028641055.1). Taxonomy (NCBI): domain Eukaryota; kingdom Viridiplantae; phylum Streptophyta; class Magnoliopsida; order Poales; family Poaceae; genus Alopecurus; species Alopecurus myosuroides. Next base: position 35,820,653 of record CM054061.1, read on the forward strand.
TTTTATGGATCCAACTAATATGCCCTGTTTTTGCAACAAAATGACAAACTAAGTTGAGCTAAATTGATCTTTTCTCTCCCGTTGCAACGCACCATGTGCATTTATTCTTGTTATGTGCTCTTCCCTTTCATTTGTTATTATGCATTCACATTTGATAGCTTTTCTTTGCTATACGAGGATAACTTTTCTTACTACATTCAGTGTTGTGTGATACCTTAAGCTTTTCTAATAATAGTTTATTATTTGAAAAAAATTATTAGGTTAAGAGATAAATCATGACATATGGTTTAGATGTCAGAAGACTAGGTAATAAATCATGACATAGCTCAGATTTAGAGTTTTATGACCGTAGTAGTACATTAGAAGTTGGCCGATTTTGCAGCAATTGCTTAAATATTTGTCGGTTTACTCTTGGGACCAAATTAATTTCGTTTTTTCAACGTGAGCTAAATTTTTGCAATTCCACATGACTAGCTTTTCAGGTTTGTTCTTTAACTTGGCATAAGGCCGTGAAGTTCAGGGGCACCAGCATGTTCGCAGTGGCGCTAACTATATGGATGACGTCCCTATTGAAGCATTGTCGCTCTGCATCAATCATGGGCGCCAAGGTCTTCCTTAGTCTTCCCTGAGGAAGAGATCCACTAGGATAGTCACGATGCGATGTGGAAGCGGGCCGGTAGCAGAAGTGCGGATATTGCCGTGGAGCTACATGACATGCCAAGCGGTGCTCTAGGGACAGTAGAAGAGGTGGCAACCCGGTGGGCTGTAGCCGGACTTTTTCGTAACCAACCACCTTATAAAAATATCATTCTAATAGTGCATAAATTAGATCCATCATTAAGAACAGCACCGTGCTGTACGTGATTGCTCTTGTGTCCATCGGGTGCCTTCTTGTCGTCGGACAATGTAAGCATGTTAATTAGTATTTGCTATCGTATCTTCTTTTTTTGCAGCTAGTTTCAAGTATTGCAAAATTTTCATGGATGCATCTAGTTCAATATATTTAAGAATTTTTTTTTTGTCTACTTACATATATGAGATCTATCAATATATACTGGTGTATTGTGCTTTCACAATCATCATGTAATAATACTGCATATGTATATGTAGGTCGTCCTGATGCCCGAAGCAACAACAAAGACGGCCATGCTGAGACGACTACGGTGGACTCGACAGTAGTTGAGAGCAAACTAAATTTAAAATGGTGTGTTCCTAGGGATTGTAAGGACATGGGTGAACCAAGGACTCTCCACTGCGTCTGCTGCCTGAACGATCGACTGGGCTCACCTTGTTATCATTCCATGGAAGAGTGTCAGGCACATTGCCCGCCCCTGTGGGCGCTGGAATTGCACGCATGAATATGATTTAGTGCAAAAATATATGCTAAGATGCACAGGGCTGGGTTTTTTTTTTTCGTTTTTCTGCCTTTCTTGTTTATGTCTTGTTTTGTTGAGTGGCTTCTTTCCAAGAAGCAGTTGGAGTTGGATTGGTGGTGAAAACCAACATAATTGTCTAGCATGTACCAAAAGATTAAGAGAAGTATTGTCATCGAAGATGATGTGTTTAAGTCCGGAATTGCAAGGATGCGCTGAAACTCTTCGTCCTCCTCATACCACCGGCAGGTCCACGACGATGGGCACCAGGTCCGTGCACGCCTCTGGAGGATCAGTTGTCCTTCCACACGTCGTTGTCAGGGACCGAGGCGTCGAGCTCCAAGCAGCAGATAAACCTTAACTTTCCATCCATCTCTGCCAGTATGTACGCTCATGTGCAGGTGCTCCACTAGTAGAAAACAGGGCATTGAGCCAAGCCCAATGGAACCGGATGTGATACAAACCGGTTCAGAAGGGTCTGTCCCTGGGCCCCACCCATGCAGCAAAATGCCCGCAAGGCCTTTAGGACCGGTTTGTAACACAAACCGGTCCTAAAGGCCTTGCGGGCCATTTGCTGCAGGGAGGGGGGGCCAGGGGCAGAACCTTTAGAACCGGGTTGTATCACAAACCGGTTCTACAGGTTTTCTCATTTTTTGCAGCCACTGCGGGTCCCGCTGTCATATCCTTTAGAACCGGTTTGTAACACAAACCGGTCCTAAATCCCTCCCCTAAACCCTACATACCACCCCGAGCTCAGCTCATTTTTTCCAGCTCGAGCTCAACTCCATTTTTGCTCTCTTCTTCCTCTTGTGAGGTCTAATCCATCCCCATTTTCTCCACCATTTGTCAAGATTGTTGGTACCCGTCGGTTCTACGGTTAGCATCAACGTTCCCTCTTCCGGCATTGCAGGTTTTGCTCGTTTTTTTGCTCATTTCATTTTTGTTGTGCTAGCTAGGTGTTTGATGAAATGCCTAGCTAAGCTAGAATTTGTTATTCATTTTGTTATGTATACAAATTGATGCAATTTGAGCTCAAAATTAATTATGATTTGTGCTTTTTTTAGTGTCGCGCGCCTTGTCCCCTTACTCACTACCGTCAATCGCCCCATCACCGACACAACCTTGGTGAGCCTATTGTTTTTATTTACCAAAACAAATTTTGATTTGTATGATTTACGTATTTACTTGTATATAATTTTCTAGAGCCATGGTTTTGATATCCGTCCCCGTTGGCCCTCGTCCAGTCTATGATTCAGATGTGGTATATTATCTTTTTTCACTACATATTTTCATTTCCTGATTATACGACAATTACTTACGCCGACCAACTTGACATAGATATTTTTATATAGGAGGTAGTGGAACCGGAAATGCCAATCGACCCTATTGTTGAGAAGTTATACTTAGTTGAACAAGAAAATATTGGCTTGAAAGAAAGATTGAAAAAAACTGAAGAAAGGTTGGAAAAAACTGAAAGAGAGAAGATGACCTTGGAAAAGGTTCTTGCCGGTGTCGTCGATAGTCACAAGAGCGAGATGGACACAATGCGCCTGAAGATTAGAAAGATTAGGAAATATGCAATTAGTAAAGAGGCTTGGTATCATTATGTCGTCGGGTCAATTGTTACCTTTGTTGCGATTTTGATCGCATTTGTTGTTGTTTTTAAATGCATTAATTAGAGAGAGTTTTTATGGATGGTTTCAGTGTGTATTTTTCTGAGAACTATATATGTATATATGGTCACTATACGCTAGTTTGGTATTAACGTGTGATGAACTTTTTGTATTAATTAACTAATTTAGTCATGATGATTTAGCATAATGGTTGTTGATAAATTTATATAATGCAGATGAACCGGCAATGGATGTACAGTGATCGACGTCGTCCCGAATTCCTTAATGGCGTGCATAGTTTTCTCAATGTGGCTGAGAAAAACAGGCAGAATGGATTTATTTTTTGTCCATGTAAAAAATGCCAGAATAAGAGGAATTTCCCTAGCTCAAGAACCATACACACCCACCTGTTGCAAGAAGGCTTCATGCCCAGTTATTTTTGTTGGCCCAAGCACGGAGAAAGAGGGGTTATAATGGAAGACAATGAAGAAGAAGAGGATAATGATGAGTATCCTATGTTCGATGAACACGGTGATACTGAAATGGGGGAAGATGAGCCTGAACTTGAGGACATTGTTGATGAGTCTGATGATGATCTTCGTCAGGTCATTCGTGAAGAACAGATAAACTGCGCAAGTGAAAACGAGAGGTTGAAGTTGGAGCGTATGTTAGAAGACCACAAAAAATTGTTGTACCCAACTTGCGAAGATGGCCAGAAAAAACTGGGCACCACCCTTGAATTGCTGCAATGGAAGGCAGAGAATGGATTATCTGACAAGGGATTTGAAAACCTGCTGAAAATAATGAAGAAGATGCTTCCAAGAAATAACGTGCTGCCCTGCAGTACATACGAAGCAAAGAAGGTTGTCTGCCCTCTAGGATTGGAAGTGCATAAGATACATGCATGCATCAATGACTGCATCCTCTACCGCGGCCAGCACGAGAATTTAAATGCCTGCCCGGTATGCGGTGCATTTCGGTATAAGATCAGGCGAGATGACCCTGGTGATGTTGAGGGCGACGATCGCCCCAGGAAGAGGGTTCCTGCCAAGGTGATGTGGCATGCTCCTATAATACCACGGTTGAAACGTTTGTTCCGAAACAAAGAGCATGCCAAGTTGTTGCGATGGCACAAAGAAGACCGTAAGGAAGACGATATGCTGAGACACCCCACTGATGGGTCGCAGTGGAGAAACATCGACGATAAGTACGAGGACTTTGCACGTGACGCAAGAAACTTAAGGTTTGGTCTGAGTACAGATGGCCTGAATCCATTTGGGGAGCAGAGTAGCAGTCATAGCACCTGGCCCGTGACTCTATGTATCTATAACCTTCCTCCTTGGTTATGCATGAAGCGTAAGTTCATTATGATGCCAGTGCTTATCCCAGGCCCGTCGCAACCCGGCAACAACATTGATGTGTACCTGAGGCCACTGGTTGATGAACTTTTAGAGTTGTGGGCTTACGAAGGTGTACGTGTGTGGGACGAGTACAAACAAGAGGAATTTGACCTACGAGGGTTGCTGTTTGTTACCATCAATGATTGGCCCGCTCTTAGTAACATCTCAGGACAGTCAAACAAGGGATACAGCGCATGCACACACTGTTTAGGCGAGACAGAAAGTATACATATAGGCAAGAATGTGTACCCGGGGCATCGTCGATTTCTTCCAGACAGGCATCCCGTAAGAAAGAAAGGAAAGCATTTCAAAGGCGAGGCAGATACACGGAGGAAGCCAACCCTCCCTAAAGGTACTGATATATATGACATGGTCAAAGATATAAAAGTAATCTTTGGAAAGGGTCCTGGCGCACAATCTGTTCCAAATGACGCCGACAACCACGTAGCCATGTGGAAGAAGAAATCTAAATTCTGGGAACTACCCTATTGGAAATTCCTAGAGGTTCGCTCTGCGATCGACGTGATGCACGTGACAAAAAATATTTGCGTGAACCTGCTAAACTTATTGGGCGTGCATGGGAAGAAGTCGAGAGATACACCAAAATCACGGCTGCACCACCAACGTATGCACGAACGAGACGACCTGATGAATCCAGAGAATTTCAAAGGTCCTGCCAGCTACGCTCTTACCAAGGAAGAGAAGGAGATCTTTTTCCAAGTCCTGAGTAGTATCAAGGTCCCGTCTGGCTACTCGTCGAACATAAAAGGAATACTAAACCTGGAAGAGAAAAAGTTCCAAAACCTTAAGTCTCATGACTGCCACGTGATCATGACCCAGTTACTTCCGATTGCACTGAGGGGGCTTCTGCCAGAAAACGTGCGAGTACCCATTGTGAAGCTATGTGCATTCCTCAATGCAATTTCACAGAAGGCAATCGATCCAGCAACTCTACCAAGTTTACAGAAGGACGTGGTCCAATGTCTTGTCAGCTTCGAGTTGGTGTTCCCACCAACCTTTTTCAATATTATGACGCACCTCATAGTTCACCTAGTCCAAGAGATTTCCGTTCTCGGTCCTGTATTCTTACACAATATGTTCCCCTTTGAGAGTGTGACGCCCCGAGATCGGGCACTATGCAGATTTCAGCATTCCCGCCAAATCCGCATAATAACCGATTCCAGGTTGCCATTTATGATAACATTACAATAGTTCACGAATAATCCACAATTACAACAGAAACAGATAGATACAAGATGACTCAAACGAGCCAGGGATACAACTGATACATTACAAAGATCTGAATAACAGCGGAAGAAACAACATATCGTCCGTCTACGGACAAGATCCAAATTGGACTAAGAGTCCTGAAGATAACCGAGAGAGTCCAATCCCTGCCCAGGCCAAGCCGGAGGGATTCCCAAGCTAACGTCGTCAGACTTCATACCTGTTGACTGCAAGTTGGAATTTGCAGCCACGAAAGAGATTCGTGGGTCAGTACGGTTAAGTACTGGCAAGGGGGATAAAACCCATACTCACAATTTACCGGCGTAGCCAGTCATCACAAGATACAAATACTTTAGGATCAACGGAAAGGGAGGGGTTATTGCAAATAGGCGACAACAGGCTGCACTAACCAACTACAGAGAGAAAACTACAACTTCCAACTAACAGAAAGGGGATAAGATCGAGGATTGTAACCAACTGAAGGTAAATCCAAACAAACCCATCCTGGACCTCGCCCCTTTAGCCAAAGAAGCAATCCGAGGATAACTCACACAGTTGTATTAAAGGTGAATCAAGTTATTGTGTGAATAAACCTATTACTAGTCAAGTTGTTAATCATGGGGTGTAACATGGTTGATCATTATGTTTAAGTTGTCCTGAGTACTTGTTAGCCAGTACTTTCACCAAGTAATCCATAACCGCGGAAAACACGGCTTCTCGAGAATATTATCCCTGCAGGGTTGCACCAATTTGGCCGTACACGCAAGAATAACCCGCCAGATGGAAATGCACTTCCACCAAGCGGGGTACTCTACACAACCAACCATTCTTCGCATTAAGCCCAAAGCACCTTGGGCGCACGGCTAATCGAGCCCAGAAGAAAATGGACCCTCATAGCACTCTAAGAACGTGTCCCCCTATATGCCGACTACAAAAGTTCCACCCGGGTACCAAGGGCTCGCAAGAACATGCATGCGGCAAATGGAAAACACGAACTAAATGAGGCGATTTGGACGAGATGCGAATCAGGTCAAGTTGAGGGGGGCGCCCATACTCGCTTCCCACATGCGGTTAGTGCGCTCATCATGGATCAGTAGACAAGACCCTTTTCCTATTAGGGTCGACACTAGCAGGCCTCAAAACCACAAAGGGCCTCCTGCCGGTGCCTTATCATCAAATTTATTATTTAACAATAACATTAGCATGATTGATTGATTAAACATCGAGCCCCCAGGACATAAAGAAATAGTAACATAAAGTAACGGGTAACAGACTCGAGCAAAACAACCCTAAGCAGGATAGTAAGACACGGGCAACAAGCAAGGGTTATAGGTATGGAGGTGAGGCAATATCAAGGTTAAGGGATTCATGTGATGGGTTCGTAACAGAAACAACTACTACTAAGGATAGCAGAAAAGAATCAACGGAAAGAATCGGTAACAAGTGATGAAAGGCAACCATATGGCAGCAAGTGAGTATACTTGCCTGAGATCCCGCAAGGTAGCAGAACTTGTCGTTGCTCACATCATCTCAACGTCCTATCCGGGAAGAAGCAACGAACCTCGAACAAACACCGGATGCAACAATTACTACTACGGCAAAAGACCCAGCATGATCAAGGTATGGATGCATGAAAAGTTTAAAGATGCATCAAAGTAAACTAGTTGACAAGATAAACAAATTTAAATGGACCCATATGCAATTTGAGTTGCATATGAACAGCCCATGAATTATGGTTGAAACAATTGTTTTCCAACTAACCAATAGGTGAAAGTGGATTAGCATGATGCATGGATGAGGAAAACAGCAAAATAACAACATTAGAATCAAATTAAAATAGGGTGTAGCAATTTAGAATTTTATTATTAACTTAGGGAAATTTTGGGTGCCTTAAAGGGAACACACAAGTATTTGTTGTTTTCAACCATTTAAAATGTTCAAAACAAATAACAAAGTTGATATTTGAAAAGAACATCAAATTTTAGTTGGATTACATGTTTCACATTTTGAAATGGGACCTTGGATTATTTAATTATGAATTAAACAATATTAAACAAGTTTTAATTGAATTAAACAGGATTTGAATTGTTTAGGCAATTTAAATTATTCAAACCAGAAAACAAATTTTATATTTGAATAGGTTATTTAAAATGGTATGGAAGACATATTTTATTTGCATTTATTGGATTAATAAATAATTAGTTATGGAATTTTCAAATTAACATTTGAATTATTTAAAGTTGAATTTTAAATGCATTTGAAGTTTTCAAAACAGTACACAAATTAGATATTTGGAAAGTTTAGGAAATTTGGATCATAATTCATATAAAGTTTGTATTTGTTGGAATTATAAAACAAAAGATATGGAATTTCAAAGTTTGGTTTTAATTCTGCTATTTAAAATGAAATAGAAATTTAAAACAGAATTGTTTTTATTCGTTTGTTACCGTGCTGGGGTTTACCCACAGACACTGCCCTGTGGGCCTGCCGGGCCAGCGTGGATGCAGCTGCTTGCGTGGCCACAGGGGAGGCTGACGGCTGGGCCCTGGCTGTCAGCCTCCCACGAAAAAAAGGTGGGGGATTTTCGCCTCCCCCAGGGCTCGAACCCGCAACCTGAAGCGAGATCGCAAGGAACGGCGCCAGTGAGGTGATCGTGTGTTTCTGACAGATAACAGGAGGCGAACGTTTTTGAGGTTCAGAAAGGCTGAGACTTTAACTGAACTCGACAGAGCCAAACTCTGAACACGACGGAAAAGCAGTGGTTCGACGGCGACTCGATCTGGTGATCGGCGTGCGCCGCGCGCGTGTGGGCGGAGCAGCGAGGGCGCCGTGCTTGCCTCGCATCGTGTGGGTGCCAAGGGACAGGGAGGAGGGGCGTAGGGCTGTGGGCGCTCACCGCGTGCTGTCGACGACGACTGCCTGACGGCAGTTAGCAGCGGCACCTCTCCGGCGACGGCGCGGCCGCCGTGGTGCTTCCCGGCAAACGACGAGGGGATGGGGAGGCGCACCGCACCGCCGCGGTTCCATTCCCGGCCGCGGCTGCTCCTCGAGGTGGCCGGGCTACCGGCGATGAGGGAAGGAAAGTGGTGGTCTCGGTGGTCTCCGGTCTGCAGAGTTGCAGACAGAGGAAGAGGGGTGGTAGCGATGGAAGAACGGCGGCGCGAGCTCGGGAGCGAGGGGCTAGGTCTAGGGTAGGACTGCGGCGCTCCTGGGGGGTAGATATAGGCCAGGGCTCGCGCTGCTGGCCGTCCCTGCGCTACTGCTCCGACGTGGCACCGGCCAGATGCTGCCGTACCAAAGGAAGACGACGGGGGGGCGGCTACGAAGGGGTATCGGGCCGCACAGGTAAGTTAGTGGGCCGGGCTGAGGGAGGTTAGGTTAGCTGCTGCGTTTTTCTTTTTTATTTATTCTTCTGCATATTTTTTTTTTTGCTGAAACCAATTGGAAGAAAAGAAAGCTTTTTGGTTAGCAAAAAAATTTGATAAAAATTATGGTTAGCTTAGTTTTTTAAATAACAACTATAAACCAACTTTTGTTTTCTAAAAGTTTTCAAAATTATTGATGTTTAGGATTAAACCAAATTTTGAAGGAATTGGAATATTCATTAAACATTATGAAAACAATCATTTTCATAGGGTGGACCCTAAGGTCAAGTTTATAAAAAAAAACAGCTGATTGGCTTGTTAAAGTTTTAGATTCAACAATGGTTATGGTTGAGGCATTTGATTTGAAAAGGAGTTGATTTAATTAATTGATTGGAAATAGTTGTTTGAGTTAAACCCAACAAGTTAATGAATGATTTGATTTGAATTTTTGAGTTAGTCATTAGGGTTTGTTAACAACAGAGACAATTTTATTTAGCAGGCAATTTGTTTAAAACAATTTTCAAACTATTGAAAACAATGAGTGGTTTAGTTTGCAAGTTTGAAATTGGAAACTTTTCAGCAAGGGTGAAAGTTTAAATTGTTTTTGAAATTTTTAGTTGTGATGCAAACATGGTGCAATGCAATCTGATGGATATGATGCAAGCAAACAAACAGGTAACACCCCAGGTGTTACAGAGAGGTTCATGGGAGTCTTGAAGAATTATGTTAGAAACCGTGCTAGACCAGAAGGAAGCATGGTCAAGGGTTATGGAACAGAGGAGGTCATTGAGTTTTGTGTTGACTTTATTCCTGACCTGAACCCGATCGGGGTTCCTCAGTCGCGCCATGAGGGGAGACTGCGTGGAAAAGGCACGCTAGGAAAGAAATCAACAACATGTATGGACGAGCAATTTTTCAGTCAAGCACACTACACAGTTCTAGTTAATTCCAGCTTGGCGGCTCCATATATCCAGGAACACACGGATATTTTACGCTCGGAATATCCGGAGCAACCTGAAGATTTCATTGCTAAAGAACACGCGAAGACTTTCGGAGGTTGGTTGCAAAGACGTCTGATTAATGACAACATTGTTGAAGATGAGCTATACTTGTTGGCCAAGCAACCATCTTCGACTGTATTGACCTTTAAAGGGTACGAGATAAATGGTAACATATTTTACACGGCAGAACAAGATAAAAAGAGCACCAACCAAAACAGTGGCGTCCGGTTTGATGCAAAAGACGACAACGGGCAAAGGGTCACATACTATGGTTACATAGAGCAGATATGGGAACTTGACTACGGACCTTCCTTTAAGGTCCCTTTGTTCTGGTGCAAATGGTTCAACCTGTCAGGCGTGAAGGTAGACCCGAAGTACGGAATGACAACAGTGGATCAGAAGAATCTTGGGTACGACAATGATCAATTCGTCCTAGCCAATGATGTGGCTCAGGTTTTCTATGTGAAGGACATGTCTAGCAGACCGAGAAAAACAAAAGATAAAGAAACGAATACATCAGACGATGAGCCAAGGCGCCACATAGTTCTTTCAGGGAAAAGAAACATCGTGGGAGTCGAGGACAAGATAGACATGTCATAAGATTACATTAAATTTGATGAAATTCCTCCCTTCAAAGTCAAAGATGATCCTAGCATTCAGTTAAATGATGAAGATGTCCCATGGTTACGGCGCAATCAGAAGAAAGGCAAGAAGAAAAATAGAAACGGATCGTCCCTTTAGTACCGGTTGGGGACACCAACCGGGACTAAATGGGTTAGGGTTTCGTTTGGACCAATCAGATAGAATCACACGGATCGTGTGTTTGTTTCAACCGCTTGTGAGTCGTTGGATCCGGGGTGTGTTTCTTTCCAGCTGTTGTGAGCCGTTCGATCAGGGCTACGGTGTGTTTCTTTCGAGCTGTTGTGAGCCGTTGGATGAGATGTTTCTTAACCGTTGGATCAAAACCCTAGCTCAACACTTTGTGAGCCAGATGACCCTATATAGCCCAGCTTCATACACCGTTCAGTTCATCTCCCAAATACAAAACATCCGGATTCGCCAGCATACGCCCCGCGGTGCATTTGGTATGCATATATGCACTCAGTACCCACTGCGGGGTTGTATACTGGCGATACCGTTTGTTTTGTTCTACACCCTCCTTTAAGGTTTGATACATCATATACTCAGTTCATCGAGCAAATACAAAACATCCGGATTCGCCATCATACGTCCGGCCGTGCATTTGGTATGCATATATGCACCCAGTAGCCACGGTCGGGCTGTATGATGGCGATACCATCTGTTTTGTTCCACACCCCCCTTAAGGTTTGATACATCATATACTCAGTTCATCGAGCAAATACAAAACATCCGGATTCGCCGTCATACGTCCAGCCGTGCATTTGGTATGCATATATGCACCCAGTAGCTAGCCACGGTTGGGCTGTATGACGGCGACACCGTTTGTTTTGTTCTACACCATCCTTTAAGGTTTGATACATCATATATTCAGTTCATCGAGCAAATACAAAACATCCGGATTCACCATCATACGTCCAGCCGTGCATTTGGTATGCATATATGCACCCAGTAGCCACGGTTGGGCTGTATGATGGCGATACCGTTTGTTTTGTTCTACACCCCCCTTTGGAAACAGAAAGAAGAAGAAAAAGAAATGTGCGCCCCCCTGTACAGGCCTTTAGGACCGGTTGCCGTTAACAACCGGTGCTAAAGACCCTTTCGCACCGGTTGCCGTTAACAACCGGTTTGCCGTTAACAACCGGTGCTAAAGACCCTTTAGCACCGGTTGTTAACCGCAACCGGTACCAAGAAAGGCAAGAGTAAGATTGTGACGACCGGTTGTCACAGAGGCAGACAGAAGAAGTCACGGTATGGCAGTCACGTATTCAACATCAACCAAGAAAGGCAAGCGTAAGATTGTGATGAAAGGTTGACAGAGGGAAATACTCGCGATATATGTATGTACTTTTTAAAAGTGAGAAACAAAGTACCAGCGGGCTAGTATACCAATCGCTAAATCAATCTACATGTATGGTATCTCGCTAAATCAATCTATATATATGTATCCACGATATATATGCTCGATGTATCACTTGCGCTCTCACTTCTCGGTTGCCTTACTCATTACCCACCCTAACTTACCACAGGCGCATAAACTACAATATGCGCCTGGGGTAACATTACCGCAGGCGCACAGAAAAAATATGCGCCTGGGCTAAGAGCTATACCACAGGCGCATGGTGTGCAATGTGCGCCTGGGGTAATTGATCAGATTACATTAAATTTGATGAAATTCCTCCCTTCAAAGTCAAAGATGATCCTAGCATTCAGTTAAATGATGAAGATGTTCCATGGTTACGGCGCAATCAGAAGAAAGACAAGAAGACAAATAGAAACGGATCGTCCCTTTAGTACCGGTTGGGGACACCAACCGGGACTAAATGGGTTAGGGTTTCGTTTGGACCAATCAGATAGAATCACACGGATCGTGTGTTTGTTTCAACCGCTTGTGAGTCGTTGGATCCGGGGTGTGTTTCTTTCCAGCTGTTGTGAGCCGTTCGATCAGGGCTACGGTGTGTTTCTTTCGACCTGTTGTGAGCCGTTGGATGAGATGTTTCTTAACCGTTGGATCAAAACCCTAGCTCAACACTTTGTGAGCCAGAGGACCCTATATATGCACCCAGTAGCCACTGTCGCGCCTCGAGCGCTTCTTCTCCATCCCTCTGCACCGTCGCGCTTCCACCATGCCTCCGAGGAGGAACAGCACCACCGGTTTCCGCGGCGTCCGAGCTCGGCAGAACGGAATGTTCAGCGCAGATATCCGCTGGGGGGACGACCGCATCCCCCTCGGCACCTTTGCGACGGCGGCAGAGGCAGCCCGCGCCTGGGACGCGGCGGCCTGGCGCCTCAACCGCCCGCGGTCGCTGATGAACTTCAACGACTGCCACACAGTCTGGGAAGCGGAGGCCAGGGCGACGAAGCCACAGATCATCACTGCCGCCGACCACCTCCACCTCCGCCACCGCGCGTTTCAGGGCCTAGTCGACGCCAGGGAAGACCGCGTCGTCCGCGATTATTACCGGAACAACCCGGGGGAGGAGAGCGCCGACGAGGAGCTCTGGCAGACACGCTCGGGTCAGCGGGCTGAGCGCCGCCTCGAACGCCACCTCGCGTTAGATGCGGCTCGGGAGGCGAGGACGAGGGCGCTGCAAGAGCTTCGTCGGGCCGACCGCGCCGGCGAAGTCTGGGCCTCCGACGATCCGAGGTGGGGGCCTATCTCGGACATACCATCATGCACCTCCGATGATGACGAGGAGGTCACCGACGAGTTCGGCGACGATGATGACCCGGAGGAGGTCACCGACGAGTTCCCCGACGACGACGGCGAGGAGTAGTGTTCGTCTGTTTTCTCTTTTTAATAAAAGAATTTGTATTCCGGCGACACTGCGGCTATCGCTAAATCAATCTGTATGGTATCTCGCTAAATCAATCTATATATATGTATCCACGATATATATGCTCGATGTATCACTTGCGCTCTCACTTCTCGTTGCCTTACTCATTACCCACCCTAACTTACCACAGGCGCATAAACAGCAAAATGCGCCTAGGGTAACTTTACCGCAGGCGCACAGTCAGGAAATGCGCCTGGGATAAGAGATTTACCGCAGGCGCATTTTGTGTAAAGTGCGCCTGGGGTAAGTGATCACATATACAGAAACAGTAGTTTTTCTGTTTTGTTTTCTTGATGTGTTTTTGTTTGTTTGTTTTGAAATGTGTGTTTGACATAATATAGAAATAGTATAGCTAGGAATTAATATAGAAATAATATCCATTACATAATAATATATACATTACATGATAATATATCCATTACATACTAATATATCCATTACATGCATATATCGAACACAAGATGCGGTACACAAACAACATCTATGGATCCGTCGAGTAGAAGCGGAACAACTCGTAGGAGACGTATGCATCTATGGCTGCATACGTGATGTTGGTCCAGTCCAGTGGGTTCTTCTCCCACAACCAGTGATTCTTCGAGGGGAAATCAGTCTTCATGGTTTCGTAGCCCTCGTGGATGAAGGCACTTGCCATGCGAGCCATACCGGTCTTTGGCCCGTTCAAATGGATAAGACCCTGAATATCAATGTAGTGATCTTCAGGTATCACAATACCCAAGCGCATCAACTTCGGACGGTCTTGCGTGTTGTCAACGCTGCAAAAGTCATACCCCTTGTTGACAAGAAAATCAACAAGTGCCGGGGAATGCTTTGAACTACTGCAACAACAAAAATTTGATACGTGTACGTGTTAGATATATGGCAACACATGTACTCTTCACATGCAACAAACAAATCGAAGATGCAAGATTGTACGTGTGCGTTACCTTGACCATTGGAAGACCAAAACGGCCTCCTTGAACGCAATCTGGATGACTGCAACATTCCGTTTATCCGCCGTATACTCTAAATCAAGCCCGAAAAACCGGTGTTCTTCGGGAGAGGAGAAATACAGATTGGTCAAATACCCAAGAGCACCGGGGAGCTCCTCGCAATTGTTGGTGTAGAACACGTCGAGACTTTTGCCGCATGGTGTGGGCACATCATATCTCTTAGAAACTTCAGCCATGGTGCTTAGTGGAGGAAGATCAAGAGAGGAAGAAGAAGAGACAGAGGAAGAAGAGAAGAAACAGAGACTCGCGATCGGGCCGGTGCGCACTGTAGCAATAAAACCGCCGCGCGCGGGAGGCGAGCAGTTTGTATTAGGACCTTTAGCACCGGTTGCTAACACAAACCGGTGCTAAAGGCCTGTAGTGGGCGCGCAGTCTGGGTGTGGCCCCAACTACAGGCCTTTAGCACCGGTTTGTGTTAGCAACCGGTGCTAAAGACCCTTTCGCACCGGTTGCTAACACAAACCGGTGCTAAAGGCCTGTAGTGGGGCGATATCTCCAGGACTTGTGAAATTTTGTGCTCATTTCTTTCGCGCGTCTTCTCGTCTACCTACGGCGAAGCCCTGCTCCGCCTCGTCGCCGTCCGTCCGCCTCGTCGCCGTACGCCTCGCCTCGGTCCGCCGCGCCTCCGTCGGCCTCACCTCCGTCCGCCGCGCCTCCGGCCGCTCTCTGTCTCCGTCGCCGTCGATCCCCCGCGCGGCCCCGCGTCCGTCGCGCCTCCGCGGTCGCCGTCTGCCTCCGTCGCGCCGTCGCGCCGTCCGCGTCCGTCCGCCTCCGTCGCGCCTCCGTCTCGCCTCCGCCTCCGCCGCCCCGCCTCTCGCCCCTCGATCGCCGTCGATCGCCGGCCTAGCTAGGTAATTTATTTCGGTTTTTTTCAATTTTGTTTTACTGTTAGAATTTTTAGAGTTAGTGTTAGTGTTTAGTGTTAGAAATTTTTAGATTTAGTGTTAGATTGTTTTTAGAGTTAGTGTTAGTGTTAGAAATTTTTAGATTTAGTGTTAGATTTTTTTAGAGTTATTAGTGTTAGTTTTAGAATTTAGTGTTAGAAATTTTTAGAGTTAGTGTTAGATTTTTTTAGTGCTTTATTTTGTTTTTACAATTTTGTTTAGTGTTAGAATTTTTCTGTTAGAATGTTGTGTTAGAAAATTTCACTAAGTTAGTGTTAGAAAATTTCAGAAAGTTAGAATAACTATATAATTTCAGTAAGTTAAATTTTTTCACTAAGTTACCATATTGTTCCTGTTTAACTTTCATCTTATTTCTGTTATATTTCTCAATTTACTATTTTTTTACTTAGAAACACTAAGGTATTTTACTTAATTATGGAATATTTACTTAGTCCGGGCAGGTTTTTAGTTCATGTTTTTGTTGGACCCGCCGGGGGATGTCCGGGACTGGGCCCCGCCAGGCTGGCATTGGGAGCTCCTTAGTACCGGGGCACGCGGCTTGGTGAGAAATCCGGGTGACGTGGTCGACCCGGATATTCTTTGGTGGCCATCGCGTGGGCCACGCTCGGTGCGGAGAGAGCCAGCCCCTGAGGAGGTGGTACAACAGCGTATCAGGGAGGAGGACGAGCACGTCCGTCGCTACATGTACTTGCTCGATAGGCAGTATAGGCAGTATAGCAGCAGTTGGTCGATTATTAGGAGGGTTCCTTACCACGTGAGCTATGACCCTATGAGGGTTCCTTATCTATGGATGCGTAGCACCCGTGACTCAGCACCCCGCGGCTTAGGACCCGGTCGGAGTTAATTATTTTGAGAGATGTCACGAGACTATGTATAAGTGATATTATTCGATCGTGATGTATTAGGGTTAAAAAAATCAACCCGAGCTATGTAACTCTTGGTGTGTCCAGAACTATTATTTCATTAATATGTCCAGAACTATTATTTTATTACTGTCCGATGAAATAATTTCGCCAAGTGCCCGATGAAAATTTCGCTAAGTGTTCTTCATTTTATAAATTTTACTAGCAGGTGTTGAGCTATGGATCCCCAAGAACCTGCACATGATCCGCACGCCGATAAACTCGCGGGAATGGGTGAGGCGGAGAAGGAAAGATTAATGTGCGAGATGATTTATAATAATGCAACGGCCATATATCGTGATGACGACGATGGACAAGCGTTTAGCAATCAATTTTTGAACGACTCCGGCGACGGAGATCAGAATATAGAAGATGTAGTAGATGATGACGACGACAACGTCGAGGATGAAGAAGTGCCCTCCAGAACAAACTCTGCCAATGTATATCTCAAGTCACTGTTCACGCAACAATTAATTTGTATTGCACTTACTAACGAATCATTATTTTCCCGTTTAGGCGCCCTCCGGAACAGCTAGCGCAAGTACTGAGACAAAGTCCAAACGAGGCCCGGCCGCAAGGTTGAAAGATACCGCAAGGTTCTCGATTGATACAGTTGCTGCTGATGGCAAACCACTGCAGCCCCCAGAAACTTATCGCAAATTCGTAAATCAGTGCGGAGCGGATACCCCGTGGAGCCAAGGGTTTGCAGCGGACATTGCCACTTACAGAAGCCGTGATAGAAGCAAGAAAAAGACGAGTGAACGGATATCGACATTAGAACAAAAGGTGGATTTTCTCTTGAAGAAAGGGGGACACCCTCTACCTGACACTGAAGAGGAGGTAGAACATCGTCCTGCACCTGATCAGCTGCAAATAGAAGACGATCATGCCGTCCCATCTCAGCATAGAAGCAGCGTGGGTTCCACGCACCTGCAGCTAGAAGACGGTCGTGCAGTCGAACCGTCGGCGCCTCACTATCCCGTGGATGATATCACGGAGAAGACAAACTGTGAGATACATATGCCAATGGGGAACATATCCTTCAGGGTGGCGTCAGGCTATGCTTTACCGAATCAACCTGGAGCAACCTACCATGGTGGTCAGATTCCAGCATCCCATGCTCGTGTCGGGTTGTCAACAATTACGCCGGGATGCCATTCAATTGAGCTGAGTATTCCTGGAGGTGAAGGCGAGAAGACACTGGGAGAAATGGAGCTTGGTATCATCTTGTGGAATAAGAAACACATCGTGTTCCCTAACTCGGCGCCAAGGCCACCGACTCCTCCAGGTACGAATGCACCATACCTCCATCAATTACTGAATGTTGCACCACATGTTATCTTATTTTTAATAGTTTTTTCACTTTCGTACAGAGAATGCACGACCTCCAAGTCCACCCCCCAACGAACCTCCAAGTCCACCCCACAACGAAGATTGGCCGGAGCCCGAGGCCGAGGGTCCATCGCCCGTGCACTCCCGTGAGCCGACGGATGCGCCCACTACGGGTACGACAAAGCGGAAGCTGCAGTTCAGAAGAAACGGGACTCCTCCCAAGAAGAGACCAAGGAAATCCAAGAAAGTCAAGAGTCCCCCGAAGTTACCAGGCTTGATGACTGAGGAGGAACTAACCAATGCAGTGGCATCCAAAACCAAGGCATGGTTCGCACAGTTTCCCCAGAAGCCCCCTCCAGACGTCTGGAAGCAAACTCTGAAGGACATCCCAAAGTGGAAAATTGAGCGGACCATCGACAACTTATATTATCCTGCACCGCCGCCACCGCCGCCCCTTTCAGACTATGAACGGTATATTGAAAAGAAGCACGCCGCACAGATGAAGCAGGCGGAGCAGACGAAATGCGGGAAACAAGTTCCCCAGCTCGGACAACAAGAAGCACAGTCAGTTGGCCCGCTCAAGGTCTTATCTGACGCGGCTTCAGTGTCCTGTCCACGCATGGGCGACGTGGGTTACGCTATTGCTGATGTGGTATATAAATACAAGCCCGGGCACCCTCTGGTCGAAGATCCTACTGCTCTAACAACCCAACTACGGAGTTTACATGATTGGTACTTGGAGGCCGCAAGGCAGGAGAGAGACTGTATCATGGCTCAAATTCAGGATCAACACTACTTCGGAGATTACGGTGTGGAGCTTGGGTTCGATGATTTCTTCCAGATGTACAATCAACGTGCCCTCGACAAGTCTATCCTCAGCTGCTACTGTTTGTAAGTGATTTATTTGTGTAATTTAATTATTTAGTTAAGCTCGCGTTCGTTGCCCGTATAATTATCACTGACGACATTCTTTTTGTACGCTACTATGCAGAATGAAGATTCGTGAATGCAGACTGGCAGGAATCTGGGACTTTGGGTTCATTGACCCGTATTCGTATCATCAAACCACAGTAGAAACGTTCAACAAGACTACACCGGATGATTTGCTAAGGTTTTTGAAGCGACAAAATACCAAAAAAGAAATACTTTGGCCCTACGGATTCAGGTGAGTGTTACTGTCTTGTAG